>VZRO01002815.1:0-350353 GCA_013397915.1 Daphoenositta chrysoptera | reverse complement strand
TATATTATATATAAATAATATTATAAATAATATTAAATATTATATTTTAAAATATTTTATAAATATAAGTAAAACACCGGGGAAGCAGGGCCAGCTTTGAAAGCCAGATGTTGGCTTTCTCATCCTTGGTAACCCATTTGCTTTATACTTTTCCAGGGACTTGTGCATCCAGCCCAGCCACAGCCTGATCTGCACTGGGAATGCACAGCTGCTCCTGTCTGAGGATATGCTGCACCTCTTTCCACCAGGGATGGGATAAGAAAAAAACAGATCAATAGCATCAGCCATAGGTTAATGGCGCAAAAATTTTAGTGCTTAGACACCATTTTGAGCATTTTCTATTCCTGTAAGAGATGCAACTTCTATGTGTTGTCTTGCTTGACAGTTATGGGAATTTATTAATGGCAAGCCAAATAACCCATTTCATTTTCCTTTCTTTGGTTACCAAATCCACAGCCAGACAAGAGACAGCAGTTTCTCTGGCCAGGTTCACTGGCGATCAATCTCTGCTGTTATTGTAGCCTCCTCGGTTGTAATGCTCAGCAGGGAGCATGTGTTCCTACATGCTTTCTGAAATATTAATACACAAAATTGTACTGAGGTTTCTGATAGCAGCAGATTGGTTTCTCTGAGGTTTTCTGATTAGAGGTGCATTGGTGATTCCGAGAAGCCAGTGGCGCCGAAATGGGTTAAACATAATAAGGTTTTGAAAGCTGATAGCATAATTTAAGAGGGCTCAGAGTCACAAAGCTACAGACCTGGCTGACCCCAGCAAATTACAGTGTTTGTTAATGTTCTGTTACAGACATCTTCTAGTCAACCAAAAGCAGATGTATTAAGTGAAAAATTGACTTGTGGTTCACAAAGATAGGCTACCCTTTCTTCCTTTTTTGTGCCAGTTGGTGGACTAAGATGTAAAGGGAGGGGCGTCATGGCTTCTGTTTTTACCAGGGCTCTTGGGAATGCAGTCTTCAAAAACATTAACTTCAGCTTCCAAATAAAGAAACATAATTGCCTTAAAATCTTTATCATCATAATCTTATACGATATGTGCCCCTTGGGAAATCTAAAAACAATTTAAGGAATGGAAGACATGGGAAAAAATCCTTTTACTTTGAGCATGATGATTATAATCATATAAGCTTTAGAATCAGTGCAACTGGAATATAGAGTGATTAAAAAAAGCACTAAAATTTATATTGTGCTTTTAGAATCAGTGTTAATTAAATGAAGTGTTGGCCAACTCACAGTGTTTTAGACTGAATCTTCTTACTAAATGTTTAATGACAATAAGTTGGCTTAGGAATATTTATTGCAGTCTTTCGAGGAGGGTTTTATTGAAATTCTGTTTCCAACCAGGACAAGCTGACAGCTTTAAGAACCCAGTAACTGAACAGGGAAAAGGGATTTTCATCGTTACTAAGTCTAAATTAATGCAAACAATGAACAGAGGTAACAGTCTCATGACTCCCCTTATAATCTTGTTACGTTCTGAAGGAGGTGTCTGAATTCCCATGCCTCCCTTATTCGGTAATGAAAATACTCTCCCAGGCACAGACCAACACGAACAGCAGTCAGCAGATGAAAAGACCCTGCAAAATAGGAATAAAGGTGCAAGATGTCAATGGTGCAGACCTCTGGTTATGTGTTAGCTGACATTCTTGAGACAGAAACTATAAGGCCTCTACTCAGACTATTGCATCAGCTGCACCATTTATTCACTAAGACTGCTCGCTGGAGTTCAATTTATAACTTTTATTACAAAACAATAGGCTGAGTTCAGGCAAGGCCAAACACTCCATTTGGGTAGCTTTTTCAGGCCCAGAACCTTGCAGCTCTGACAGACCAGTCTGAGGAAGCTAATGCCTCGCAGCAGAGGCAATATTATCAGGGGAAAATGTGGGTACTGGCTAAAGCCACTTGCATTCTCCAGGTGTGCTGCTTCTGCTTTCCCTCCCTCCCTTCTGTTACAAGGACTGATTGGATTGTCCCAATGTTAGAGAGAAACCAGAGTCACAGGGAAGCAGGGGATGTTCAAAACTGTCCTGGGAAATGTGGGGAGCCAGGGGCCACCTGGCAGTGCCTGGGCCTTTACCGAGTTTAAAATGTGCAGTGTTGCTGTGTGACGTGATAATCTCTCAATATGTATTCCCTCAATATGTTGCTCCAGAGGCAATTGATTCAGGTGCAAAACTCTCTTCATTAAATAACTTTCCCATATGTCCCTTTTAGGAAATAAGAATTTAAGTACAATAAGCAACATGAGTCACCTGTGATGATCACAGACAGAATTTGCATGTAAACTGGGATTAAAATCTGGGAGTTTCTGACTGTCAGTGCTGCCTGTGCACAGAGACCACCTGCTTTAACAAAAGGCAAAATGCCCTGTTGGGTCTGCAATCTACAGAAATAACATACTTGGTGAGATTTTTATACCCATTTGCTTTAAAGTTTGAGCACTCCCCTGAATTCACTGCATTCATCTTCCATGCCAGTGACCACACTGTCACTGCTTTGACCACAGTGTCACTGCTGTCACTGTGCCTGAAGGCCCAGTTCTTTCAATGATCAAAATATTTTTTACCTGTGAATGTATCTGGATATACCATAAAGATGCCACACTTAGCCTCAGTAGGAAAACTTACAGCTCAGCTCTTAATGGCCTCTCACTCCAAGGTAATTTTAGGGGAAGGCACCTTGGCCCACCAGTACCTGCAAGCACTCTCAGAGACTTCAAAGAGAGACCCAGGAAGTCAATTATTTTTCATGTTGCTACTTCTTGGTATAAAATTTAAAATAGAAAGAAAAGTTAAAAATAATCCATAATTTATCTTATCAGTATGTGGGAAGGATCTGTCTCTGTGTTATCTGTTTTTAGAGAACCCTCTAATTCAGAAAAAATAAGAGCATTCAAAAAAATCCCAGACAAATACACCCCAAATAAACCAAAAAACCCAACCAACAAACCAAACAAAAAACCTCATGCTACAAGTGAAGACTGAGCACTGCCAGTTGTCATTATGTAAAGATTTACAGAAAAAAAGAAATTACATGGGAAACCTTTGAATCAAATTGCTGTTATTAAATAATCCTAATTTTCCTACAATGGCAAGTTTCAGTAGTAGGTCCACTTCTGAGATTGTAAAAACAGCAGGATAATGCCACAGTAAAAGATGAGATGCATGTGTTGACACACTATTCAATGACTGAATTCTCACTCCTCCAGGTTGCAAATTGTTGACTGAGCAGTGAGAGTAAAAACCTAATTATCTTCTTGAAGCCTTAACTTGTCACAGTATTCTTCCTTCATTTGTTAAGTTTCCCCCTCTTCTCATACTACAGATGGAAAAATTAAGACTGCCCTGTTGGTGATGGCAGCTCAGAATTTAGTACCACTTTGAGACAATGCAATACATTTCAGTGACTATCAAATGAAATATAAAACCTTAAATCAAGTTAAAGAGAAGTTGTGTGCTTAAAGCTGTAAAAGCTTATTTTGTGTGAAATAAATTTTGAGGATAATATATAAACCAGTTGTTTTTGGGTTTGGTTTTTTTTTTCTATTCCTGCCTGAAAATATGCACTGTCAGTGTGTGACTATAGATTTTTACTCCCAATTCATAACCACAAGGGACTTTCTACTGTGAGCTAGAATAATGGCAATTTCAGTGATAAAAAAAACTACCACTACGAACAAAAAAAAGCAGCTAGTCTGATTCCCAAGAATTTAGAGTATGATAAAAAAAGTCCCATGCTGTTCCTCTTAAGGCTTACTATAGGATTACATCAGGATTTTTCTTCTTTTTATCTTCATACAAAATCACAGGCCTAACGGGGAAATCATGAATCAAGAATAGCTAGAAAGATAATGTCAGTGAATTAATACTTCAAGGAGAGGATAACTGGTGCTGTAATCCTGAATTCCAGAGTGAATGCCTGAACAGCACCTGTGTAATCTTCATGATTTAGACGTGGCCGCTTTCAGATGTAGCTCCTGCCTCGTGATAAAGTTTTCATTTGAGAGAAACCAAAGTTCAACAGTTTCATGTATTTTCACATGAAATAGAAATAATGTGAACAGACAAGGGCTGGGCATCAAGACATCTTTTGATGGTTACACAGCCCAGCTAATGCAGGTAATCTTTGCCTGACAAGTCTTGAATTCTTTTAAGTAAAGTGGAAAAACTTCAGGAAAATAAAGGCAGGATAGCTCCCACTGTGCCATAGATCAGCATAATTAGGGTTCTCTGGATAGCTGGGATAAATGGGATTAAGAGGTCTCAGACAGAGGAATGATGTGAATCTTGGTGACTGTTTCAGCATTCAGATGCTACATGAAAAGGACCTCCACTCAGTGATGAGCTAGCAGAAGGATAGTGGTTATTGTTTTGTTCTGAGAACCCCTGGTAAACTGAGATTTTAGAACATCAACTAACTTATTTCTGCTAAAAAATATAATTCTGCAATGTCTGGCTGCAATGTTGAAAAGCCTATAGGAATCCTGCAGCTCCCTGCACATACCATCACAATAGCTAAGTATATATATTTTAAAATATAAGTTTAAAGCACTTTCTCATAACTTTTGAAGATGCCTATCTGCTGTGGAAAAAAGGAAAAATTAGATTAGGAACTGAACATTTCCTTAGGCATCTCTCTAGGAGAATAGACACATCTTGTTTAAGGTGAACAGATAATGTATTTTATTTTCATGAAAAAAAGGAGAGAAAGAAAATGCATTTGTTGAGTTAAGTTTACCATTTTCTTCACAAACATAAAGACAGGAATGAATATATTGACATTTCATTGGGTTTCAAGAACTGTGAAGTTTTCATAAAGCATAGAAACGATTAGAAAATATCTAGGAATACTTTTTCCATCATTCATTTTCTCTTCATTCTTCTGTGTCAGAACTTTACAAAGACTATGTCTGTTTCTCCTACTGCAATAAAACCTCCTATCAAAAAATTATTAGTTTAGCCAAAGTAAAAGAAAAAGGAAGGGGAAATGCATATAGTTCAATAAAAAGCATAAAGATTTGCACATGAAGCTGATGCTCCCTAAATGGGCTGCAAAGGAAACTAGGCTGTGAATTTAGATAAAATATTTTTTTACAAAATTTTACCAATTGTTCACTGCAGTACTACAAAGATGAACTAAAAGTTTTGCTAGCCATGTTAAAAAAAGAAGTTTATTATTTCTTCCCGTAAGAACTCCAAGTTGTTTATACAGCATTCAATTAATTTACCTTTGAAGGATGAATGTGACAGTCAAGTTTGTTCAAATGAGGATCCGGAGTTCCAGAAAGTCTGGAGATAAGATGTAGTATTCCGTTGTATAAATGCAATTCTACTTATTAAATTAACTTCTCTCAATATTTATACTAATGTAAGAACAATGTCAGTATCATTCCTAAAATCTTCTCCATCCAGGTCTTTTAAGCTAGCTGTTTAGTTCTCTGGTGAATCTTGGTTTTGCTCTCTTTATTGTAGGCTACAAAGATGTCACCATCTTCAGTTCAGTGGAGTAGTAAACATTAAAAAAAAATCTGTAAATGACCTGGTTTAGGATGCTATATCCTAATTAAAAAAGCAGCTGTAAGTAATAGAATTGTCCGATATAGATCAGCTTCTAAGTTTGCATTATTCTGCTGATATTTTTGCTGCAGATAATAAGTGAATACTAAATAGTGAGATCTGTGAATGAAAAGGTCAGAAATCTGAAGTTAATTCAAAAACAGCACTATTAAATAGACATCAAGAAATAAAGCCCCCCTGAAAATAAAAGTAGTACTCTGGATCAAAGGACTAAGTACCCTTTGGATATTACTATGAATTAAATTCATCATTAGAATTAAGGTCACACTTAACTGTTTGCTACATTAGAGTCATCTTTTGGTATTTTAAGTGTGTCTTTGGCTGTTCCTCAGCTAAAAGTAGAAAATTACCCTATTTCTTTATAAAGAGCATTTTAAGCAATTTCTGTCCTAATATATAGATACAGTGATATACAGCTTTAAAAGCACAGAATTAAACTATCTTAATAGGATTACCTAGTTAGCCATGAAGCTAACTTGTTTTATAAACCCCCACCACAGAATTGCATATTAGAAGTGAAAAAGTGAAAATGCTTAGGCCTCTAAAGAAGATCAGTCATCCTCTACCAATTTGCAAAATGTATGGTTTGAAACAAACTTCTCCTTTGCTGCAAAACAAAGCCAGTGTTATAAAGAGATGTGGTTCAGAATTAAATGAATTACATGTAATGCTGTTATTCAATTTTGCTGAGTCCAAATTGCCAAAACAGAGATAGCAAAATTTGTACACAGGCTTGATGGGAAGCTGGTGAAATCACTGACAAAGATAAAAAAACATCTGCATGGATTGGTCTCATGTTTAACTCATAGAAGCTGTAGATGATAAATACTTCTTAGTAGTGATGGAAGGTAATATCATTGAATCATAGAAAAATTTAGGTTAGAAAACACCTTTAGGATCATTAAGCCTAACTGTAACATAAGGCACAATGGCCATGGAGAATGGCTTGGAAAATTTAGGCTGGATGCTTGGAAAACATTCTTTACTGGGAGAGTGATAAATCTTCTCCCCTAAAATGCTGTGGAGATCACATTGTCCCCCAACAGCTGTGGGCTTGAGCTGTGGGCTCAAGACTGAGCTAAACAATGCCACAGCTATCCCTACACCTCTATCCTTCTCTCAAATAGGACAGAACATCCTAAGATTTGTGCCTGAGTGGAACCACATCCTTCCTGTGATCCTTTCATGGCCAACTCTTTCGAACGATGCGGGATTGTAGAAGGAACTCGTGTCACCAAGCAATAACTGGTTCCAGCACAAGACAGAGAAGGAAAAGAAGTAATTCATGCTATTATTGCAGTGAATGGAGGGCTAAAAGATACAGAATTTGCTTCTCTGTGCCTCCTTGCCTTGTTATTTCACAGAGCTGAAGCAAAGCAGCAGGCCAGCCTGCCTTTTCCTCTGGATAATGACAGGATGGCTTTGAGCAGCACTAAGAGATCTTGCCACTCTCAGAATCACACATTAATGATTTCCCAGCAGGTGATCAAGTGCATCCTCCTGAGGAACATTTACACTCTACTCGTATGTTACAGAAGTTTTCACAAATCTGAAAAAGAGTAAAATTAACTCTTGTTCAAGTTCAGATGATAAACAAAAGCACTATTGACAACCACATACGTAGTGGTGACTGCACAGCACAGTGGCCTCTGTGACAATTAATACACCACGTTTTCTTTCCTAGCTTATACACTTTGACAGCAAATGAATCTGCCTGGTAAGTTTAGCATTTTTAATGGACTGTGTTGTTCAAGATAACTGAGAGTCACTGATGGGTGAGGCTGTGAAGTTACAGAGCAGTCATATGCTAATACATATGGCACCAAAAAATAGCTAAACCACCAACTTCATAATGAGCCAAGGACTCTGAAGGTGAGAGTCAGACTCTAAATAGGTAGAAAAAGCACTGCAAGAACAACCTTAATCCTTAAACTCTGTCTCTGAAGTGTTGTTCAGCAGTAGGGCTCTAGGCCTCTTCTTACAGGAGATGAATTTTAAAGTACAGAAATTTCTCGTGTTGCCAAGAAAAATGAAAACAATATTGCAAAATCAGTAAGGCTGAATTAAGGAAATAAAAAGGAGTAGAATTGATTTGTTCACTAGTTATCAGAAAGCAAAAAGTTTCTCTCACAGAATTTATGTTCAGATGGTAACAGCCTGCCAAAACTCTCAGATGAAACATACAAATAGTGATATACAATTCTATGATGTACATTATAAATTCACCTATACTATTAATTTTGTTGCCAGCTATTCACTTCTCTGCCTTTTACATCTCAGCTTCTGACAATTCACAGAAGAATTGTTTTTAAAAGGGCTGGACTGCAAACTCTATTTAAATTGTATTTTAGATTTAACCTCAGTAGTTCAGATAGATGAAAAGTCTGACTCTCACAGCCAAAACAAAGCAGGGGAATATTTTAGCCCTTCATAGAAAGCAGTAAACCATTTTACTAAAATCAATACAAGAGTATACAGTACCAAGGTTTTGGTTTTATATCCCTTACCTCCCCCATTCCCTTGAGAGTACTATACTGAATAGTTTACTATCTTGCTGGAGTACAATACTTTAATAGTAAGTAATATGTCAAAGTGATGTTTTCAAGCATGGTAATACCGGGGTTTTATATCAGACCACAGGTTTCAGAATAATCAATGTATATTTATAATGACTTAATTACAGTGATGAGATATGTCTCTGCTGCCCTAAGGAAAACTGAAAGGAAGAGTATAGTTTCAATTATCTGTACCATAGCCCAGCTGAATGCAGCTTTGCAAAGTTTGCTATTAGCAAAACCCATTTTACCTCAGTGAATATAGTTTTTTTCAATAAGAGGCTCTGGAGACATCCAATTCATTGCAACAGGCATAGGAACAGAACTTGCTGAAGGAATCATCTCACCTGAGCCATGATCAAGGCTTTCACTAATTGCCATGTGGCTGAAACAATCACTTGGAGTATCAGAAAAAACTAGTTCAAATCTTTCTGATATGCTGCTACTGCTACAACCTGAACCTCATGCTTTGCTTTTAATTCATGGCAGACCTAAACCAAAGTGAAATTAAAGGTCTGGCCTTAGACCGTAATATTGATACCCCTTCCAAAATTCTTTATGGATGCTTTCTGAAGTTGAAAATCAAAGTCACACTTGAAAAATAGTCTGTTTCTTATTTTATTAATACGACAGCAAGAGAGACAACGAAGTTAAATTTGCTGTCATTTGCTCAGGCAATTGTAACTTTAAGATCCACAAATTTTATCTGTGACAACCTGAAGTTTGTTAGTAAAGAAAGTGTTCATTGAAAATGTTTTGTACAAATGCAGTTAGCTGCATTAATCTACTTAGAAGTTAATGGAAGGGATGAGGAGCAAAAAAAAAGGCTGTATTTTAATATTTTTGAGGGTAGTCCTGTGAGAAAGGATAAATCCCAAGAATTTTCACCGTTCCAACATGTAGCTTCGGGTTGCTTTCCAGTTCAGTGTTCCAAAGTTTAGCTTCTACTCAATGCAAATGAAAGGACTGTAGAAAGAACCCTTTAAGACAGAAAGTGAAAAAGAAAAGATCATGATGCTTTCCATGGCACTTGAGCAATTAGCCCACAATGAGTCTGTGTCACACAGGCAGCAGTACTGGACAGGAGCTGTCCCCTGCACAAGGCTCTCAGCCATTCATTCTCCCCATGGATACCACTTTCCTTGGGCAGACAGGAACGTACTCAAATGAAAAAAACCCCAAAAACCAGTGGTGAAACTACCTCCTGCAGTGTGGATGGATTGGGTTTAGCAGCAAGGGTTTGGTAGTGGGGGGACACAGGGGTGGTTTCTGTGAGAAGCTGCCAGGAGCTTCCTCTAGGTCCGATGGAGACGCTTCCAGCCAAGGCTGAGCCCATCAGCAACCGTGGTGGTGCCTCCTGGATAATGTACTCAAGAAGGGGAAACAAAAACTTTGTGGAGAGCTGTTTCCTATGGGAGGGAGGGGTGAGGAGTCTGCTCCCTGAGGAGTAGCAGAGACAATGTGTGGTGAACTGACCACAACCCCCATTCCCTCTCCCCCTGCACTGCTGGGGGGAAGGAGGTAGAGAAACCAGGAGTAAAGTCAGGCCCAGGAAGAAAAGAAGGCTGGGGGAAAAGTGGTTTAAGATTTGGGTTTATTTCTAATTATCCTCCTCTGATTTCATTGGTGATAAATTAAACTAATTTCCCCCAGGTCCGATCTGTTTTGCCCACAACAGTAACTGGTGAGTGATGTCTCCCTGTCCTTACCTTGACCGACGAAATATTGTTGTATTTTCTCTCCCCTGTCCAGCTGAAAAGGGAGTGATAGGGTGGCTTTGGTGGGCACCCAGCATCCAGCCAGGATCAAACAACCACAGTGGGAGATACCATTTCACAGCAATCTGCCTGTCTGATGTGTGGCAGGGACTTGAACATCATTTTCTTATATCTCTAAGGAGTGCTCTGCAGAATAGTGGCTGTCCTGAAGGGCTTCTCTGTAATTTTTAAAATCAAGTTTGATTAATTGATTATAAAGCCAGACAAAGTTATGTTGACCATGGAGACTGACTTCCTATGTCATATTCTTTCGGGAAGTTCCCTGATAGATAATTTCAGCAGAAGACAGTAAAGCAAATTTCATTCTGATGTAAATAATTACGTAGTCATTGAGCAAATGTATGGAAAGAGCCACTCCGGTCAGTAGGGCAGCTTAGCAACAGAGTCAAACATCATTGCCAAATTGCTCATTTTTTAAAGGCAACATTTCTGTTTTCTAATAACACCAGGTGCTTTATTATTTATACCAGGTTTTTATTATTTTGCCAGAAACAGAGAATATAAATATCCTAGAAAAATATCCTTACATATCTCTTCACTTCTGTCTTCCAAAGGATAAAATCTTATATAGATTTACATTAACATAATAGTAAGGATTTCACAAAAACATCAACATCAATAAAATGTAGTAGTGAACTAAATGTGTAAAACAAACATTTTACCTTGATGTGCAAATGTGACTGTCACATTAAAAAATGTGACTGTCAAAGATCTGAGAAAGAAGGAGGCCCAAAATTAGACTGTCTCTGTAACTGGTCTGTAAACATCAGTATCATAATGATTTTCCTCAATTTTTAATTTTTTAAAAAATTTTCTGCCACTTATGTTACAGCCACCCTAGAGTTTGAAAAAGAACTGAGCATTTTAGCCACTCTCTTTTTCTTGTTTTCAGCTTACCCATCTTTCATTATTTCCATAAGACCACTAGGCTAAAAGGAAGGACCCAAATCCTCCTACAAAATCGAAGAAGAAATAAAACTGACCTGTTAAAGTGTGTTTTAGATTACTTTTGCAAGTAGCACCCAACCTGCTTTAAAGCACATGTTGACTGTTTCTTGTCCTGTTCTCTTTCAATTTACATAAATGTCATGAAAAAAGTATTTTATAAAATTGATGGAAAAATATTTCAACCATATTTTTAAGAACCAGTCTTCTTGGACAAACTGAAATAAGTTCAGTCATCTTTCCCCTTTAAGCAGAAATGAAAAAAAAAAAAAAAACAGAGAAATAATAAAAACATTGTGTAATATTGTTTTCCCTTTTTCGTTCTGATGCTTGCATTGAACTCTGATCAACTAACCACTGTTAAAAAATATGAACATTTAATGCTTTAATGTTGCTATGTACTGTGCAATGAACTATTCAAACAACAATCCTTGCTTTCGTATTTGCAATAGCTTATTATCACTTCTCTATTCAAGGTGCTGAAAGTTCTCAAAAAGGAGATGAATAATTGTAATGCCAGTCTGAAGTTTTGAAAACTCATATAATTCTCTAGTTTGCTGGAGACCTGTTGTGGTTTTATTTTTCATTCAGGAGAGAAAAAAAAGAAAATACTAGAACCTGAATCGAAGCTTGTCTGATACTTGATACCCTTAAAGTTTCAGAAATGTACTGGGAAAAAAAGGTATGGTAGGTATGCTGTTATATACAGATTTGAAAAGCGTGCCTTAGGATTAACTTTCTTTCCTCTAAGGATTTTTTCCCTTCTCTATTTAGGATACAGTATGTTCTTGAAAAGGAGACAAATTTTTGGTCCAATAGTTGTAGTGCTAGCCTGAAGCTTAGAAATCTCAGATAAATCCATGTTTTGCTGTAGACTTACTGTATAACCTTGGAGAAGGCATTTTGTCTGTCTCTTACAATCTGTGTCTGTAAAATGAAAATAATAATAATAATAGTATTTCTCTATCACTGGGGTGTTGTAAGGGGTGCAGTTTCCGTAGGGATGAAAACTACATCAGTGTCCTAACTGCCTTCGGAATGATAGATAAATTTTAATTAGGAAAGGCCTTTTGGATTTAAAATGAAAAGAGAGGGTGAATTATCATTGCTGAATTTATCAGCCTTGGATGGGGGCAGCACAAGTCCAGCTAGCATTGTGGCACCTGAGAAATGAAAGGAGCAACAGGATTCATGGAAGGCCCAGAATGAGGAATACATATTGGCATATAATGCAAACCAGTAATTCAGTAAATACTGATGTCACACAGAGAACATCGGAGCAAACAAATGCAGCTTCAGTATTATGGAACTTTATCACAACACTCTTTACTCATGTTAATGCATTTTGCATGCAGCTGAAATTATATTTCTGAGAAGAGTCACTTTTCCGTGTTCTCTGAAGATTATTCCTTTACTCAGTGTTGAATCATGCATGTCCCTTCCTGAAATCATTTTAATCTTCCCTCTCAAGCTCAGCTGCATTGAAATGTATATTCTGTACGAATGGTGCTTTGGTGCAGCAGTTACTCCATTTTGATTAAAATGTGCTTGTGAAATCTCCACAAACTAAAGTCCATTTGGAATAGAATTCACTTTTGATACAGACCTGTCTTCTTGTGAGACAAATGTCCCCTGGGATTTCTGACATCTTTTACTTCTGGTGAACTAGATAGAGATAACAGATCTTTGATTTTCGATCAAGACTGAAGGGGGAGAAGAAAGAGAGAAAAAATAATGTTCCAAAACTTTACCATCGACTAAAAATAAGAATCAGAGAGTAGAGACTTATTCTGGGCTTGTTTCTCCTAATAAACTCTATATGAATGATGAGTATGAATTCTGTGCTGTGAGAAATATAAAGATGGTACACAAGCATCTAAAGACCCCATTGAACAAAATATCCTAAAATAAATGAGAAAAAGAAGTGGTTCATGCAACATGCAGAAAGAGAAGGAGGTCTCTCCTCTGTACAAAATTTTCCAGATGATCAAGTTCATTTTCCTGGCATTGCAGCAAGGCTCTTTTTCTGTATACAATCATCTAAACAGCGTAGAACAACACAATTTGGGTCAGCCTTCCATTCCTTCTCATATTTTTTTTCTCAGAAAGGAGAGCCATGAGATTTAGAATATCAAATCAAATGTCAGGGATTCCTGCTACTTAGAAAATGAGCCAAGAGGACAAAGGGAGTGTAAAATATGCAAGTTATAAAAAGATAACATGAAGGTTTTTACTACTTATGTACTTCCTTAAATGATCTCTGTTGGAACAAAATAAAGTGAAAGACAGTGTACATCCCATCAGGAAGGAATGATACAAAGAAGAAACAGGTGTGCTCTTTTTTTTTTAACCTATCTACTAATTTCTCTCTTTTGTTGATACTGTCAGGTAGTGTCTAGTGAGCTGACAAATCTGAATGAAACTTATAAAGAAAAAGAGATAACTGAATTAGAACTACATATACGTTCTTGCAAAGAAAATGTCTTTTTACTGTCTTCTTGCTTGTTGTGACCAGTTACCTTTCACTACTGCCCAGTCATAAAGCATTTAATGGACATGTTAATTTAGCAGAAATGTTTTTACAGGAGCAGGGCTATGCTCAAAAAAACTTGCTGAATGGTTCACACTGCACATCTCTGTTATCATTTGCATCCTTCACCAAAAAAAATGCTCAGAAAACACAATAGAGAATAAATGCTAAGTAGAAAATAACCTGTTATTTAGAATGAAAATAATAAGATGAGTTATCTAAAAAATACTATGAAGGTCCCACAGGAATAAACAAGTTTCCCACATGAATAAAATTTCTCCTGACTAACAGTATCTCAAAGAAAAATCAGCTGCAAACAAATGCACATGAAAAAGCAAAACCAATTCAAAAATAATTTGTGAGCAGTCAAAAAAACCAAATTCATGGCATAAACAGATCACTAGTAATAGCCTATCTCTAATTTGGAATGATACCAGCTGTCGGCAATTTGCTGAGAATTCAGATTTTGGCATGGAAACTCTTTTCACTTCATCCATCACAGTCTGACTTAAGAGGGTTGGAAGATAAAGGGGGAAAAAGTAAATAAATTCTCCTTGTTGCCCAAGGCAAAATTTAGTTTGTTACTCAGCTCGTTGCAGTATGCATCACTTTTAATGAACTTCTAAATTGAATCCACTTACTTTCTTGTCTTTTTTATCTAGTGAAAGAACAACAACATGTTTATATGCCTCTGAGTTCAAGAAGTCCTAATATAAGAGGTGAAGAATGAGCCTGCCATGTATCATTAATTCAGAGGTTAAGGTGGCTTTTGACATATGTATCTGATCTTCATCAAGACTAAATGATTAATAGTCGTTTGATTATCAATAAATGAAACCAAAGCAAATTTTGTCCAAAGACTGAACAAAACAAAAGAAAGGAAAAAAAAAGACCAGGATTTGTGTGAAAGAGTCAAAAGACATCATAGACCACAAGCAGAAAAATGTGAAACTTAAAAAACCCACATGGTTTCAGAGAAATCTCCACCTTCTGTAAGTAACCCACTTAGTCAGCTTTGTTTGACTGCTCAGGTAGGATGAGCTAAGAGAATTTTGGAGAGTTTTCCCAGGTAAACCTTAAATTTGGGGAAGGGAGGGACAACAAACCTTCACGAAAACCTGCTTCCATTTGGCACTTGCCCTGATGGTGGCACTCTTCACTCTTGGATCCACTCACACCTGCCACATAAAGCATAATTAATGGGATGGGTTTAGCGTTCAGAAATAGGTAATCTAAAGAAAAGCTTTCCCCATTTTTCACATGCATGCTTCAAAAAACAACTGTATAAATGTGCTATTTTTAAAAACAGTGGATTTTAATAGTGAGAGAGTGAAATCATGTCATTCCAATCTCAAATGTTCTCTAATCTAAAAGGACCTCTCTTCACTTTCACTGTATTTTTCTCCTCCCACTGCGAATGGCTTAGAGAACTGTTTTTCCTACTCAGTGCTTTTATTTGATTTTTTTCACTCTGCTTTTTATCAAGCTAAAATGTTTCTGCAATATTCATGAATTCAGCAGCAGCCCAGGAGTGGGTGTCAGGTGTTGTTTTGCTACTGTTTCTCCTGCTGGGTCCCCTGCTCAACGAGAGAGTACAATCACATTTTAGAATTTAACAGGCTGTAAGTTGGGGAGGGTTGTTCTTGGAGGGTGCTGGTTTTTTGTGGGTGGAACATGCTGGTTGTTGTGGTGGTGTGCTTTATATCTAAGCCTGAAGGAAGAAATGTTCTGAACATGGTAGGGTTTTACTGATTCTTGCATTACTACATTAATACTTCCACATATTAGTTTAACACTACATCTGAGATACATATATATTTATATGCGTGTGTGTGTGTTTATGGGTCTGGAAGTTAGTGTCAAAAATCTGTGAACAGTTTGAAGGATAGCCTCAACTTGCTGTCAGAAGATTGGAAAACTGCACGTTGCTGTACATGTCTCTACTCACATGGTAGAAATGAGCATGTTGAAATTTACATATATATTGGAATTTCTCAAAGGAATTAATCCCATTCTCAGACAGCGGTTCAGTTTATTCCTCTACAAACCCTTGTGCAGATCAGCCAAACAATTTTTCTTGTCAAATGATTCAGATCAAACAGATACAACAAGCCCAAGTATGACTAGACATGAATTTTACAATGATATAAAAATGATAGGTTCTTCCCCTTCCCTTGTCTAACTCTCCCTCTTCCTCCATCACAACAATAAATTAGGGAGTAAGTAGAGTAGTTCTCAGCCTAATTGACAGCAGTGAGCTAGTGGAAAGATGTTGCCTTTATGTGATGTGAGTATTCCACATCCTCCCTCAGCTTTAGAGATTGGTTGTGCTGGCTGTACAAACCAGTAAAGGCAAGCAAAACTTTTGGTCTTAAAAGGTGCGTGAGATGGACAGGTAAGAAATACAGCTCCAATGTTGAAGTAAATAATGGAAAGAACTGATATAAGTATTAATTATATGTTGTTGGGATTTTTTTTTTTCCCACTTAGAGGGAGGGTAATGGAGAGTTTAATTAGAAAAAAGAAATAAGGAAGGCAATTACTGTTCCAGCCCATCACTTCCCTCAACATGATTAACAGCTAGGATTGTGTAGGCCTTAGGGCAGAGTTGAGTCTTGAGTATTTGAAAGAGATATCATTTTTATAGATCACATCAGGGAAAAAAAATTCACATTTTTAAGTCATATCCTGCACAGATAATACAGTCAAAGAAAAATTACAATATTAGAGATTTTTATCAGTTAGAACAGTATTACATCTGTGAATTCTGTTGCCAGTAAGTCTGGTATCTGCAACCTCAGGGAATATAGGATATTTATGACAAAAACTGGTGAAAGTTAAAGGCAGCTGAATTATAGCAAGTGCAAGTAAAGATTATCTTGCAACATTTTCTAAGATGAATGACTAGTATGGGAAAAAAGAAAGTCAATGAAGAAAAATTATTTGAAAAAAATAGCTCGCAGGATTAAAAATTACAGAGAAGTTAATTTTAAATAAAGGAGGAGAGAACATACAACTGTATCAGAAAGCAGCCATTGAAGTGAGAAAAGTAAAATCCACTTTGGAGAAAGGAAAGCAAGACGTTCAAAACAGGGTGGGGTAGATGTCACAGCTGAGAATATAAAAAGGAGCAAAGAGACTGAATGGCCATCTGCATTTTCTTTAGCATCAGAGAAGGTTCTTAAGTCTTAGGTTAGAGACAGAAAGAACTCATATCAATGAGGTCTGAACAGAAGCTTGAAAACGTGAGGTTTAAAGCCAGAGGAAGGCTACGAAACAGTGAAGGATGTTAATCACTGTGAAGTGGTGTGCTCTCCCTGTGTGACAGAGCACTGCAAAACAGGTGGGAATCCAGCAAGGATTACTCAAAGCATGTGAAAGATAGTAGTGTGTTTGCTTATCTTGTTTCATTTCTCCATTCAAATTACTTCTTTTCTCTCTCTCTTTTTTTTTTTTTTGAGACTTGGGGAGATTATTCCCTATGTGCTCTGATGTTGTTAAGGTACCTTTGTAGAAAGCATTCGGTGATTCAGTGTGCATCGTTTTAGAGGGGCTGCACGCTGTGCTACTGGAAATAAGTTACCCCTGCTTTTAGAGACACGAAATGAGCTGCTAGACTGATTTCTGATGATGCACAATGGGTCTTGTATGGCTTTCTAATGAGAGACAAGGTTCCTTCTTCCACTTGCTGGTGGAAGGCAAAAGGAAAAAGGCAAACTGTATCCCAATTGTTACAGGCTTGTTCTAATGTGTCAAATGTATTTTTTAAAGTTTCTCTGCAATCATTCTCATTGCTTTACATGTGCTGAAATAATCTGTTACGAACAGTATAAATGGTTATTAGTTCCTCATCAAAATGTTATGTGAACAAATTATTATTTTATCTGTCCTTGACGTGCCTAAGAACAACACAATGACCTTCTTTAAAGCAATTCCTTTGCAGTATTCTAAATACAATTTTAAACAGACATACAGAGAACAGCCATTTCCTCATATCCAGAAAGTAATAACACTGCTGCCATCCTCTGCTTTTCATTCATGTACACTTATCTCACACTCCTGCACATCTCTCCCTGCATCTGCCTGGGCATGTTTTTGAAGAACAAAAATGGAAAAGCCTGTAATCGGTATCAAATATTATTTAATTGCCTAGAAGTAGGTAACAATATGTGTGTATCTGTGTATGTGTGTGTGTGTGGGCAGTTGCAGAAATGATGTAATTGTCTGGGAGGGTGCTGGCACGCCAGGGAGCTGGGGATTGTTCCCTTGATGGTATCCAGATGTATTATTTGCAAAACTCCTCTCGTGTTGGCATTTGTGTTTGTGTGTGCGCACAGCTGCTTAGAGAAGGGTGCAGGCTGTTACGTGCCTATAAAAAAGAGTAATCTAATCTCCCTTCAGAAGATGTTTCCTCACCTTGCTAAACAAGAATGCAACTCACCAGACTTGGCAGAGCTATTTCAGGACATCCTAGAAAGGCGCAGCAGAATTCTGAGAAAACATAGCTGGCACCTGGAGTGCAGAAGGACAGAGAGTGGCAGAGTGGCATGCTCGGTACCTGCTCTGCTCTGCTGAGTGCTCTGCCTGTCTTTTTTTCCTGAGAACTGTAATTGCACACACAGACACTCTCACTCTCCTCCCTCTGTTTAGCTCGGAAGCTGGAAGAGCACTCGTGATGTGCAGTGCCTTATCGAAAGAGAAGGATAAAAATATCTCACTTTGGGCTGAAATGTTTCCTTGTGAAAACTATCCAGCCTTGGTTCAGCCTGATCTCTGCAAAAGATTAGCAGTGAGAGATTTCTAGTGTCAGTACAACTTAAAGTGCACACGGAGATGCAATTTTTGTGGGAGAAATGTATGGTTCTTTTTTCATTTTTTTTTTTATTATTTTACTCTGGCTTCAGTACCAGATAGAAGCAGTGATTGCTGATATCTAGTTACTCACCTTTCCAGTAGATGGTAGTACAGATGTGCTTAAAAGACTGTTACATTTGGGACTGAAACAAACGGTATGTAGACATTTTCAAATACTGAATAAGGAAGAATTTTTAGCTGTTATCAATTTGAAAACTAAGCCGTGTAAAATTGCCATTGGGGAAAAAATGAACATCAGGACCTCTTTTATTCTAGGCACTGATCTATAGCAAGCTACTGAAAGTTTTATTTTGATAGAAAGCTTGGTTGAAATGCAAATACACATAATTGAAAGGATCTCTATTAACCAGTGACACAGCTATTTATGAACTGTTCTATAGTTTGTGGTGCACGATAGTCCCCCTAAATGTAAAAAGCTGTGGCTGTATTAGTCTGTGTTATAAACTGCATGTATTCAGATTTTTAACTTGGCTTGACTTAGCTATTTCGTAGAGACAGAGATAAAAAATCCTTTGTGTGACCAGCTTTACAGATTTTCCCTCATATATCTGTTATTCCTGTTTGTGCTGATTTTATGAGAAATGACTAAATAAACATATGATAACAAATGCAGCTCATTAATGATTTAAATGTAATTTAAAAAAATAAGCTATAAAAGATACTTCTTAGAAAAACAATTTAACTGGTAAGTTTTCTACGGGTTTTATTAGCACAATATTGTAACTCTTTAACAAACCCTAACAGAAGAATGACTGAAGAAAAGGAAGAGGAATGGTTCACAATTTTTCTGATAATCTAAAGTCAGAATTTATTGAAGCCATTTTAATTGTGACATAAATGTAAAAAAAAAAAAACAAAACAGATGTGAAAAATTGCCAGTTATTTAGTGCATAGATTTCTTATTGTGTTCCTGACAGGGAATATTAACATTTGATCTGTTTTATCTACAGACTGTTTTCATAAATCATGTCTGTACCTAAGATCCATGGGCTACTTTTTCTTGCCACTGTGGTTGCTACTGGTTCGTTTCAGAGTCACATACATGTTACTACATACTGCATGTTACTCAATACACTGAGCTCTGCTTGGAATAAAGCTGCTTGAGCCTCTGAACACTGACATCAGCAACAGCTATGTTAATCAATAAGGCTGTCATATTACCTCCAAAGCCCTAAAACATTAACATAAACTCTAATTAGGAGATCTATGATACATATACATATATGTATATATATAAACATGACCTTGCAAGAGAGATATCAAGGCGTATAAAACCATTATTTGTTTTATTAGTGTTGTCTGAAACATTGTAATGATTGCCACTGAGGAGACTCCTATGCAGGACTTACACCTGAGGGAAAGGCAGGCAGTTTATTTTAAATGGCACGCTCAAAAAATCAAGATTGTTAGCAAGGCAGAAGGCAAGTAATTACATGGAAGACCATGAATTCTGCTCCGATAACCTGTTTCCAGCAAAAAATAGTACGGATATGGCAAAAAGAGCCACTACCTTACGGATGATGTCAAAAGAGAAATTGTCTTGACAAATGAGGGAGATTTTAAATGGGAGTTTTCTCTGACCTACAATACAAGGAAAGGTTATGCTAATATGTTAAGGCACAGGACTTTGCTAATGACTGAGCAGGCGACAAGGCAGGATAGCTCAAGACCAGAGTCAAGTCTTTGTACTTCTCTCTCCCTGAGTGACTGAGAAACGCTCATTATCCCGTCCTAGGTTATCCTATTATAAATGCTCTTAGCTTATTATAAATGTTCTCTGATATAAATGTTGCAAACAGTGATCTTGGAGAAGAAAGCGTGAAGTTTCTGGCACGAGGAGGACAAACTACTTCTGTTTGAAAAGTAAGAACAGCAGTTGTCTTGTTTGAGCCAAATTCTGTTTCATGAACCGTCATCTATCAATCTATGCAATCAGCTATAAATATTTCTATTTTTCCCCCAAATACATATTTTTCTGTTTAAAGCTGAATTTGGCCCTGAGTTCTTCTACACATACTTCTCCCCATGAAGAGTGAACTGAAAAAATACTAATCTATTTTAAGCACCTTGAAGCCCATTTGTCTCTTCAGCTAATGAACTATGCAAAGGAGCCTCAGTTGCCTTGGGGAAGCTTGTCAAAACCATCACAAGGAGCCTTTATAAAGCCTAAAGGACATGTATCATAATGTATAAAATTTGTCATAGCATATCATTATTACCTTTTGGGAGGCTTGTTACAACAATTATGGATGATTAAGCCATATTAAAAACAAAAGGCATTTCCGTGACCAATAGAAGAAAGGAAAATGAGTTTACCACGTTGTGGTGTGGTTTTTTTGGTTGTCTAGTTTAGTGTGATAGAAAATGAAACCTTCATTAAAGATTTTCCTGACATAAAGACGTTTATAGGAGACCTCTGCAGGGAGGATTCTTTGGTGTCCAATACTGCATTCATGCAAGACTGTGTAGGTTGTCTGTGCCTGGAAAACTTGGACCCGTGTAATTATTTCTGAGACCTCCACCTTGCACGAATCTTGTTGCAATGAACTGTGCAGAAATTACCAAAAGTTACTGGGGGATGTGGGAGGCACACAGCTGCCTTTAGTAAGGTACATCATTGCAGTCTGATGATAACTGGGGAACAAGGCTGAAAAAGTGCCTGGCATCCAGCTTTCCCTATTTTGTTCACTGTCCTGAGTGCTTCCTCTCTCACTTACTTTCATTTCAGACTGAGAAACAGTGTGAACACGATTATTTAGGTGAATGCACGCAACTCTCACCTGGCAGAAGGATGGAAAGGACAGTTTGGCCCAAGGGAGAAACCCACAGTCAGCACATAAACTGCAATGTCAAATACAGGTGTGCCCTTTTCTCTGCTCTCCACAAGCCTTGCACAGCAAGCAGTGCCAGACTCAACAGGAACAGGTAGGCTAGCCTCAGGCAGGCTCTGGAAAGATGAGATTTGAAATCTTTGTCATGAGGAGGGAACAGCACTCTGGTCCTTAGCTACTCAGCTAATGTGTAAAGAGCATATTAGTTTTGTATCCTGCAGCCAACCTTGCTCAGTATGTTGGCGCTTTTGAATCTCAACCACAAACGCTTAACTGTCCCTCTGCACTGCGGGTTTCCTTTCGTGTTTTTGGTGGTTATTGTTTTTTAATTGTATCTAAGCCAAAGATAAATCTGATGTCTGTCTACAGTGTGTTTTGGAGCGCCAGGCAGCAATCTCTAAACCCATTTTGACCAAACCAATGGCAATAAAACTCATCAGCGCAGCCGTAATAAGCTGAGACAAAGCACTGCACTAATAGAGCTCTGATGCTGTGAACACAAACCAGTAGCTGTTGCACAGGAATGCTCTGCACTGCACCATGTGGAGATATTCCCACTAGTTTGCATAACCTTGTATTTCCAGGAGGATTTCATAGACCTGCATTGTTTGGCACAGGTTTGGTAACAACAGCTATCACTGTCACTTAGCAGAAGAAGCCCTAAGCACCACCACTGCCAGTGGAGACCTTTGTGTCAGCTTGCAGATTCTTGTGTAAGCTGGCTAAACTTCAGCTAACCATCCATACTGGAACAGATTGCAACTCACATTTTAATTACTTGTTTTTTTGTTTTTTTTTTAATGAAATAGGATAAATCAAGATGCTTGCTAAAATTCTGGTCACTGTTGGTAACGTGATGGTGTACATAAATTTGGCTAGATGAGCCTTCAGAGTGAAACTTTGAAGCAGACTAGGTTGTCTAGAAGTTATCAGTGTAAATTATTTTTACCTAATAGACACTGCAATTAACTTCTGATATAATTATAGGCCCCCTTTTTAACTCTGCCAATTTTTTTGATCTTCAGGAATAATCACACCAGCTAGCAATCTCTAACACAGTGGAATAGCAAGTATACAAGCCATGTATCACAAAGAAAATATTTTTAATGTGTTTATGCAAAACAAATCACTGCTCTGCTCCATCTTTTCTTGCTTTTTGTAATGAAAACCATTGCCTACAGTTATTTTCTTAAATCACGTCTTTTGTTATCCATGTTTTATGCCAAATTTCCTTTTTTGTGATAGCTATTTATCATAGCAAAAGCAAAACAGAAACACTTCAGTGTGGGAGTTTTATAGGAGAAGGCTTTGGTGAAGATGGGATTGATACATCAAAGTCTTATCCCATGATAACAGATGTATTTAAATATTTACCTTCATTTCTGTCCTCAACAGTTAATACAATATTTCCCTAGCACAAGCTGCTATATGTATTTTCCCCTTTTTTTATTCTTATTAAAATTGTGATTTGATGATATATTTGTAAAGCTGTGAATAGTTATTAACATTTCTTTAAAGACTTCAGTATTTGAATGGCCAAATTCCAGCTTGAGTAATTTGATTCTGCCTACTTAAATTGCCCTCCACAGTTTCAATTAGATAACTTATTCTTCTATTCTTTATTCCCTAAAACTGTTCTGCAGCATTGCTGCCACTATTAAACAGATGTTAAATTTTGCCCCAGAGTTGACTTAACTGATCCCTATATACAAAACACAATACATAAAACAAACTTAATTTTTTTCTGGATGAAAGTTGGTAAATATAAATTTTATGTTGGGAAAGTATTGTTTCTGAAAGCCCATGTTTATGTTCATTTTAAGGGTAATGATGTAGAAACCTTTCCCACAGTGTCCTATTAAGAGTGCTCTGGAAAGAACAGGAGAATTCATCTTCCATACCTATTCAGAATCTTTCCAAGGACTATCACCAAGAATGTTGACTTTAAATTGTAGGTGTCTTGGCATATGGGTGTAGGAATGACCCCACGAAAGAGATAAAAGAACTGTAGGCTAAATGTGAATATCCAAAGCTGCCTCAGAAAGGCAGCCAATATTTCAGGCATACTGTGGAGGACTCCTCCTCATATACTTTTGGAAATCTTGTCAGGGCCTTTAGGAGGAAATGCAACCCCAGATATCTTTAAAAGGCTTTCCCATATACCAGAATCACAGCCTGAAGCTATCCACTTGCTACACAGTGATTTTACTGTACCAAGAAAATCCCATCCTTTCCACATTCGTTAAACCCGTGAGATTCTGTTCCTCGAAGAAAAGGATCAGAAGTAGCAAAGACCACTATCTGCATCATTTAAGAGCAGTTTTAGTGGGGCCCCAGACTGACAGTGTGCAATGCATTAAAGATTTTTTTTCCTATCCAGACCTATATTTCTGCTCTTTACAAGGGACCTGTTCAGATTACAGTGGTTACTGTAACTTCAAGGTAATGTGATGCTACTGGGAGGTCGCGTGGGAAATCCCTGTGTAACTGCACATCAATAATTAAGCCAAATTTCAGAACAGGCTTTTGGATTTAGGCCTTTGTAAATTAAATCCTCCCTCCTTTCTTCACACAAGATTTTTTATAGATAAATCTTCAAATAGGCCTAGGACAGGTAGGCCCCAGGCTTATAAAAGCTATATATAAATTGAAATTATTTCTGGGATCAATTAAAAAGGCATGTTTAAATATAGAACCTGTGAAAGTTGAAGGAATAGTTAAACATTTATAAATTTGAATGCTACTGTGGCTGAACAGGGCCTCTTCTTTTTTCCCTTCCTCCTGTTTCCTGGGGTGGATGACATACACTTGGCGGGTACCTTAGAACAGGCATTCCTCTGGGTTTTTTTCTGCTATTCTGTCTTGCAGAAGAGAACCTGCACTCCTGGAGAAAGATAAATACTCTTCTGCAATATTTCCTTCTCTTTGGGGGATATAAGGCTTTTCACTTTTCTTGATGAACTGATGAGGTTTAGAGCATCACCGCAAAGACTTTCTGCACTTTGAGATTTCTCATCTTCTTCTTTTTTGCCTATTTCTTCACAATTCTGCTTTATTTTTTTTTTCCTAAAGTTTAATCTTCATCCACATATTTTTCATATCTGTGAATCTGTGAGTCCAATCTTTTTCTACGTATTCCATTTCAGATAGTGAATCTCTTCTCTTCCTTTTCCATCCTCATTCTGTGTCCCTCTCGGTTCTTTCTCAGCCCCAGGCTTTTCCCTGCCTCAGCATTAGGGGGAAAATGCTGCCTACCAATCTCTCCGATTATATTGAGCTGCACTTCAGGATACAGACCTGAGCTTTAGCATTCCTTGCTGCCTTCTGCTTGTGCTGAAGGGCTGAGACAAATGAAACAACAATACTCAACCCTGGGTGTTGAGAATAGCATTGCAGAAAATGTCAGGGCTACAGAGTCTTAATGCAATGTAAGAACCTGGAGCAAATCAAGCCAAGTAAGGGCAGGGCAGTTCATGAATCAGCACAATATCCAACTAGTAATGCAAATCCAAAACAAAATTAGGAGTTCATTAGAACTGTCTCAACTACAAAGGATCAATATTTTAAATAAAACTCTAACCAAAGCACATCAGGATTCCTCTTAAAAATCAAGGTTGCCACAGTACTACTGTAGTCTCTGTCTTTAATAATAAAACTAATTGTGGCTTTTTATCACTTCCTCTCAACAGAGGATGAGCAAAGACAGCATTAAACCTACCGTGGTGTTGCTGCTGCAAAAACTGACAGCATCAGTCTCACGTGCCTCATGGTTTGTGTTCCGAAAAGCACTCTGTCATGGGTGTGGGCCTTATTTAAAACAGCAGCTCTTCCCAACATTTCTTGAATAAATTTTTAGTTTCAAGGAAAACATGCTCAAATTTTACACGTTTCCCTGATTTCTGCAGTTCAGCCACTGTTGTTACACAAAAAACTTTTGTCCATAAGGAAGAGAACACGCTTAATAAATGTCAGTGCTAAAGAATGGTGGTTTGGGGAACTGTCTCATTGTGTATTACATTTCCTAGAACATTACCAAAGTAACAGTGTGCAGTTAACCCAGCTGAGAAAAACAAGGCTCTCACAGAAGGATCTTATTTTTTATGGACAGACTTCCTTATAGATCACCTCTGCTCAACATGAATTTGGAATGGAAATTTTCACCAAGCAGGGTGTGTAAACTATTCGGCCTTTTTTCTTGGCCTCCACAGTTCCACTGTACTTGAGTTCAGGTCGTTATATTTGGTGGTTTAGCACCAGCACGAAATTAAAGTCCACAAAATAAGCCACTCCCCTTCTCCCACCCCTTCTGGTGAGGGAGGCACAAAAGCAGAGACTCTGGGTTGAGATAACAATTTGCTGAAAGCAAAAAGCAATGAAGTAAGGAAGGCACAGTAGTAACAGCAGCATTAACAGCACAAGTACACAGAAAAAAAAGGTGTTTTACCTACAAGAAAGGTGTTCAGCACCTCGGCTTAGTCCCACGTGGCCACCAGGACCTAAACCAGGATGGTGGCTGCTCCCTGCAGGACGTGTTCGTGTGGAATCCC
Organism: Daphoenositta chrysoptera; assembly: GCA_013397915.1. Taxonomy (NCBI): domain Eukaryota; kingdom Metazoa; phylum Chordata; class Aves; order Passeriformes; genus Daphoenositta; species Daphoenositta chrysoptera. The sequence continues at coordinate 324,698 of VZRO01002815.1, read as the reverse complement.
CAGACAACAGAAAGATCTGCACCTCCTAGTTAGCATAATAAATTGTGCCATAAATTTAAAGCCAAGATTTCAAAGATTTCAAAGCAAATGCTCAACATTACAGAAAGATTCAAACTGGAAAACCTGTGCTTTAAGATAGATATTCAAACACATTAGTTATTATTGAGCACTGAATAACTATATTTGCATTACGTATTCAATTCGATTTTTAAAAATGAGGATACTTCAGCGCATTTACCATGCGTTACTTAAGATACCATTATCTATGGTTTGAAATAATAGAAAAGACTCTGGATCTTTGTATATAATTTGCCAATGTATTCTGCATTTTTCTGAAAGCCTATGAAAGAAAACCTTTCCAATTAGAGGTTAAATGGAGAATAACATTTTACTCATCATTTTAAGAAAAAGAAAGAAAATTTTAATTTTTAAAGAAACCAATCCACAATATAGTTTATCTATTTACTTACATTTTAATATGGTGATTCTCCAACTGTGCCGGATATATAAGAAAATGTACATTGTTACTATTCATGTATTTCTACCATGTATCCATTGATAAAAGACATACATACATACATAGTTTTGTATACAAGCACATCACTGAATGTTAAAAGTAAACAAAACTACTGTTTAATGTTCTGAGTTTGGGTCATGGTATTGAAGGTTACACATACACAGTGTATTTTCTACACTGTGTATTTGTCAGTGTATTTCCTACATTTAAAATATAAATATATTTTTAACTCTTTTTTTTCCACACAGACAAGTTTTATCACATTGATAACAAGAAATATGCAATTATTGCTCAAAACATATATAATTTACAGTTTTAAGACTGACTGTAGTTAAGAGGGTCCTAAATATTTCCTGAACAGTTATTTAGGGTGAGGTTCAAATTGTACTCACCGCTGGTCACTGCTGTGTTCCCTGTAGTTTTCCACTGAGGCATATTCTTTCTATTGTGTAATATTTGGTTTTTGGCAGATCACTGTAACAAAATAAGAACACAGGATACTGTAACTTTATTGCCTAGTGACACAAGGACTCATGGCACTGTATGACATGCAATAGGGAGGCCCAGACTGTGGGATCTAATAATAGAGAATACGAAATGCTTCCTTTACTTGGACATTTTAATTACCATTTTCTAATTAAGATTTATATCTTGGTGTACGTATACATATACAAACGCATACATATAGATATACATACATATATATATATATATATATGTGCAACCAGTTCTTCTTCATAAGCAGGTCTCAGATTAAATGAAATACAAGAACCTAGGTCTGAAATACTTCAAAGTTTGAACAAACCTCAGGCTTTGATCTTGGCTGTGAGTCTTGCTGTCAGTGCAGAGTGAGTGATGGTGAATCCATCGCTTGCTGTGTGCACCTCCACGAGAACCCTTGCATGTTTATTTAGTCTCACTCCTCAAACATAAGGCACCTATTTGTTTACCATAAAGGTAAATACTGCCGTATGATTACTGACCTGGACGCCTAGTAACTAGTTTCTGCATTCTTGCTGTTAATTAATAACTGCAAGAAATGTTTCTGGCCTACAAAACATTGCTTATTATTAATTAGGTGGCCTGAATGTATCATGCTGATAAGCTTAGTTTCACTGGTTTTTGTCTTAATACTCTACGTTACTTATAGACACAGATCTATAGAATCTCCTCTGAATTTACTCACTTAATCTTGTGAGGCTCTCAGATCCTTGCGGGAAGATTTGAAAATTATACAGTAAACAGGAAAATGTCATTACAGCAGGAGTCAAGCCTAAGCTATAAATTGGAGTCCTAAGCTCCTTTGGGGTTTCTGGTTGGCAGTTCTCCAGCACTGGACAGTTCTGGCCATGTTTAGCATTTTGCTTGTATCCTTCTTGTAATTAAGTTATATCAATGCCATCTCACGCAAATTGTCTATGTAAGAAATATATGTGTTGTGTATCCATATATGAATTTCAAAATTGGCTGAGATAATCATGTCACATTAAATAGCATAAAGGGACAGAAGGTTCAAGTGGGAGGCTTTGGCAGTCTGAGCAGACATCCTTATATCAACAACATAAATTTTAATATAGTAATTGTATTACACCAAATGTATGTGTTAACAGGATGCTGCTTCCAGATTATTTACAGAGAATGCAAGAGAGAAGTAAAATAATATTAATACATTCATATTTTTTCTAACATCTTTGTTTTTTAAATCTTCTGCAAACAATCCAGCCCAAACAAATCTTTGTTTTCATAAGCTACTCAATTTCTAAAACCCCTACTGGGTTAGACTTTCCAATTAAAATATGACTCTTTATGCTTTTTTCATAGGAAATGTTTACTCAGACATTGCACAGTGTTTTCTTCAATATATGATTTTAACATTGCAAGAAATTAAAATTTTCAGTCTTGTTTAAGCTCGTTTCTAATAACAATCCACAGACAAGCATCCATTAATTTATCATATCAGTCAGGGGCACCAACACATTGAGACACTCTTTGGGGATGTCAGCAGACTAAAATTGTCAAGATTTTCCCAGATTCCCTTTTTTAAATAGGATTGTGATGAGGTGAAGGGAATCAGAAAATTCCCTAATTTTTACACAAGACATCCCAAGACCACCTTTTCACCTAATCTTGGTGCTGGTACCATTCCACAATAAGCAATGGCTACCAGGGTAAATTCTGCAGTACACCTGAAGCACACAAGGAGCACAAAACAGTTGGTACCAAGAATTCACTTCATACCCACCCTAGGCACTGAGCAGTCTTTGATTGGTGAAGTACAACGGGCAAGCTCTTGGAGTGTGAATCTTCCAGTTTTGTTTCCCCAAAAGGAGTTCCTTCTCGAGCTCTGAGGCTGTTCCACAACTGCACCAACTTATTCTTAAATACAGATGGGTCAGGAGATTACTTTTGTGTAATCCCAAAGCCACTGCTCACAGATGGCCAACAGTCCACTGGAATTCTCCACACCTTGAAACAGCATTTGGTTTTGATGGGGATGAGAATCTGGAAAAATGGAGTAGGGAATACATGAGAATAACTCGTTCCAAGCAGGGCTCATGAACAGTCAGAGAGAGCTGCTCACTGTTAGACTTTAATTCTCTAACACCCTGCTGATCACACCCCACTCCCTTTCCCTTTCTCTCCCTTTCTTCTTCCCTCTCTCCTCCCAGAGCCAATAAAACCATATAAAGAAGAGAGATTTTGGTATCTAAGTAGCCATCTCAAAGTTAGAAAGCCACAATGATATAAAAATTGTTCTAATTTTAATAAGCTGTTGAAGGGATTTCTTATTATGCTAAATCCTCAGATTGTGTTCCTACTGCTACAATATATACAAACAGCAATTCATGTTCCAAATCAATTGTTTGTATTAACATTAAAACAGATAATCTAAAAGGAAGGTAATTGCTATTTAATTCTAGCATCTTTACAAGTGTCCATTTTAGCTATTGTCTCAGGTTGCTGAGATTTACACTTATTTTGTAAGTACGTATAATTTATGTTATAGAGTTAGTATGGAGTGAGACTAATTGAGATCACCATGGGAGTTAAGATTACATATTGATAAATGCCAGGATGATATTGTGCTTCAATAATCCTCATCCGTCCAGACGTAAAAATTAATGCTATTCCTGCATTGCACTATTTTCTTCTAACAGTTTGAATCGAAACCATCTGATCTGGAATTGTTTGCAGTGGATAAAAGCAGCCTGCATAGTAAAGTATCTGACATATTTGTAAACCAGCAATTATGGCATATACCCAGCAATTTGAAATATTTCTGAATTGTTCAGCACATCCCCAAATTGCTCATGTAATGAAAGCACATGAAAATGTTATTATCATTGTTTCTAGTTGTCTTTCATTTCCCACTGGAAACTTTTTTGTCAGCTTAATACATTTTTGTTTGTTTTCAGCTCTAGCTTTATTTGGTTTTGGTCCTGGAATGAAAATGAGCTAATGACACCTTTTCTCAGTCTGCAGAGGCTTCCTCTGTCTAGCAAGAGCAGATTAGTTGCTCAGTGCATGATCTCAGCATGAGATTGGGTGTTGCTGCTTTATTTGTTTATTCATATTTATTTTAGAGGAGGGGGATCCAGGATGTATCTGTACAGGACAGTGTCATCTACACTGTCTGAACACTATTAATGGCACTTTGTATCTTAAAAATAAACACAATTGACTCTTCACTGGTTTTGGGGTTTTAAAAATTAATAAATTAAAAGAAGAAATGCAATATAAATCTGAAGAACCTCTTGCCAAAGGCCCAATTTACCAACTCATAGTATTTTGAAGAGGTAAGAACAGAAGTCACTCAGGGATTAGGGGTGATAGTTGTACCACTTTACCTTCGGATTTTCAGTCTGAAGCTCGTCAGACTGTTGACAAGCATTAACAGAAGCATTACTTAACAGCTTGGAACGGGATACAAAAGAACAGCCACAATCCCCCCTACCCCACGCCCCAAATGTTCTAGAGACACTTTTCATGCTGGAAGCACAGAACAGCTGTAGCCCCACTAAAAGAGCTCTCAGATGACTTTCCTGCCTAATCCCTACGCAGTGCAGAGCTGCTTTATTCTCTGCAGCACGGCCACCACAGGCAGGGACAAGCAGGGATGGCTGCAGCGTCTCCATCCTCAGCTGCTGCCAAAAAAGTGCCTCGGGAGCAGGGGCAGGCTCTCAGGAAATGGAGTGGTTCTCTGGATGTGCCCATCCACAGGGGACCGGGCTGGCACACACCCGACAGCAGTGGTGAAGAGGGGAGGCTCGCCTCAAAAGCAAATCAGCTACTGCAAAGAATTTTGATGGTAATGCCCCAATGAAAGCTTAGAAAGAATTAAAATATGACGACTGTCACAACAACAGAAAGCATTGTTATGATATGAGATTGTTTCACTAATTTTTCCTGGCATCCCTGAGGATAAGCAGGCATTTTGGTTCTCCGTTTTTCATTTTGTTTGCCTGGTATCAACCTAAGCATCTAGACTGCAGTGCTTTAAAACACAAACCTTGTAGAAGAATATCAAGCTGTGTGCAAACATACTGGAGATAGATTTGCCAGTGCAACATATTGTCTCTGGTACAATCACTCAATTGCTAATAAAACCTCTGCAAACAAATGTGTCTTCAGTTTAAACAAGAATATAATAATACATATACTTCGAAACTGCAGAGCCTACATAAACTAAATAAATCATCAGGCCACAGCAAAGGAAAGGATTACTTTAACTCCAAACCTAATGATAAAAGCAGTTCTTAGAGATGTCCTTAACAAAGGACAGAAGAAAGTGTGGATAAAATCAGATTATTTGGATCCCCGGTAATTTCTTCTGGACTTGTGCAACCTTCTCACCCCAAAGGGACCTCATCCATGACTGAGTATCCTGAGTATTATTGCTCTACAACCACATGAAGAAAATACAAAATTATTAGCACGGACTTAAAACCAATCTGAACAAATCATATCTACAGCTGACACACAGGGAAAAACATAGGTATGTTTAAAGTGAAATAAATTTGTAAGTACAAGAGAAAGACACGTTCCTCTTCTCTTTCTCACATAAATTCACAGATACACTGCTGGCATTCATAAATGTTTTCAGAAGAGGAAGAGGTTGCCTTCACTTTCCATTACTCAATTAAAAACTACTGTCAAAGGAACTATATTTCAGAAGGTATGAGTACATGTAATGTCAACTTCAGACTCTTTAAAGAGATTTCAGAGTTGCTATCAAAAAAGAGGAATAAAAATTAAACTTGATAAACACTTCTAGCTGTCACTCGTTAGAGTTTTCACTATATAGATTTTAATTTCTCCATTATAGCAGGCCTCTTTTATTAGCCCATGTAGATGCTAAACAGACAATGTCTGTGTAAATTTCCTTATTTTCCTGCAACAAGGATCTCTTTAAACTTGTATATTCCATTAAATAGTCTGAAACATCAGCAGCTAAAAAGTTTACAACATACAAAGGTGAAAACTCACAGCATAATCTCTTTTTATAGTAACTAGTGTTTGGTACGGTCATGGTTTTGAAAAACAAAATTATTTGTTTTTTTCTTCACAGCTTTTGGCAAGAAGAAATTGCTTTCATATTATTTCCCAGATTAACAGGAATAAGAGTTACTAATATTAAATACAGATTTTAACTGTACAAATTGTATAGAAAAACTGAAAACACACATAGAAAAAAAGAGAAACATTTCAGACATCCATCTGTACCTAATTTTGCCTAGCACTTCCTCCTTTTTCTGTAACTCTCTTCTCCCTCAGTTTTCTTCTGGAACTCAATATTTTCTTGATATTATTTCTAAGAGTTTCTTCATTCTTCTCCTCTTTGTCCAAGATTCTTTTGCTCTGTTAAAATTAGTCTATTTGTACTCTATTAGTCTCCAAACTATTTGAGTCTTTCCTATTTACTTCTTTTTAACTATTTCCTCTCTTATTTTGTGTCTTGACAGGTAAAAAAATTGACAGAGGAAAAAGAAAGTTTCATAATTCTCCAGTTGAAGATAAAAGGAAAGGAGGGAGAGTGCTGCAGATGTCAATTGCGAAAATTACCTTGTCTCCGTGATCAGCCAGGCCTTGGATTTATTGAACTACAGGGCACTCTACAAGGTCTATTTAGTTTCTCACATTTGTTTCACAGCACTGAACCAAAGGAACCGAATGATTTGAGCATGGTTATTGATTAATATTTTTTATTGCAGATATTGTTCCAGGCACTTCGGGAAAAATATAGGTATGCTTAAAAGAAAATAAATACATAAATAAGATGGCACACTGGACTCCCTCTCTCTTGCTCTTTCTCTCCCACCACATGTGTATCCATTAGCCCAGCTCTGGAAAGCTCCCTGAACAATTCATAACGATAGCAGGCACTTAGGAAAAAGTATAGGGATATTTAAAACTAAAATGTGTACATAAATAAGATAGCAAGGCAGGCTATATGCATATGTCAGCAGAGATGTGAAAGCTGTCTGAAGAATTCTGTCAGTAGTAAGTGTGCCACAGGGCATCTACGTGAACACTCAAATGAGATGGACCAAAATTATTCCTTCCCTGAGCAGCACCCTGCAAGAGTGTGACTTAGTGATACAAAGGACACTCACAGGACAACAGGCAATGTGAAAGTGCTGCCTGGAGGAGCACTGGCTTCTATTTTAATAACATGATTTTTTTTTCTTTTTTTGAGTATTAAATCATACCTGAAATGCTAATGAAAATTCAAAAATTCAAACTTTCAGACTCACACTTAAAAGTTGTGTGCTTAAAAGTACAGAACTTTGCCGTGTTGTCATGGCTTTGTAAGTGTGATTTGTGGCAAGAGAAAAAATTTCTCCCCTTAACTCTGTTTTCTGAAGTGACTTGGGTCATGAATGTATTCTAGGCCCTGGTGTGTCTGTTACTATTTATTAAAAACATTTTCTAAATGCCTTTGGCTAAATCACAGAGAGGCTGGAAGTACCTTCCCAAACGGAGAGTGAGTCTGCAACAGCTGCTGTTTCTCAATTCACACACTTCCCAATTTCTCACCAGCGCCTTCGTGGAGACAGACCCTTCCTAGTGACTGAAGCAGATTTTCTGCATCAAAAATGTGTCTTATTTGCGTTGCAACGAAGAGATTTCACATTTCAGTGTCAAACCGTGTCACTACAAGACAAACAGAAAACACTTTAATCTCAAACTATGTCTACACAACGTACTGAAGGTGTGATGACAGTACAGACATCCCTTCTAGTCTGAATTTAGCTAGCATGGGAAATGAGAAGAGCCTGCATGGGTAAGTGTAAGCCAGTAGAAACCTGATGGGGACACACCCTTGGGCTGCTAAGGAATAAAAAAAGGAGAAGTAGATTCCTAACACAGCCACCTCATTTTATGGTCTGCAGGTTAAAGGGTTGGCATGTCATGTTAGTACAGAATACCACATTTTCATTTCACATCACCTAAATTTTTATTGATGATATATTGAGGCTTAATATTAACATATTCCAGGCAGAAGGCTTGCACTATCAAATTCTGTTATGCTGGCAAAATCATAAATTTAAACAGTATGTTTTCATAAATTATTAAGGTTTCCTTGTTTCTCTTGTTTACTCATCCCGTTTCTGGCACTAGTATGCAAATAGTGAGATTTTCAGCCAATTGATCCATTATCCTCCTTCTTATCTCTTCTCTGACCTTACAATGAATAACCCAGTCTTTTCAGGGATTATATTACTGTCCAGAATTTATATCTGTTTATAATTTCTTGGGATGGTTTTTTTTCCAAGTCTGTGCAAGATTGATGCTAACAAATCTTCCTGGTTTATTCCAGCATGCCATTTTCTGGATAAAATAAAGTGGTTTTGACTTAGAAAATATAAAATATTCCTGTCAACAAATGGCAAACATTCAGTGACAGATGTCAAAAACAAACGATAAGTTAGAACACTTCAGATGTTGCCTCATGTCAGAGTTTCAGAAGTCTACAGCCATTGTACATTTGTACATGGCCCCTGCTTCCGTGACATAATCAAATATTTAAAAAAAAATTATAGATTATAAATAAAACTCAAAAGAAAATGTTGAAATTCTTAAATAAAATCTGAAGATTTGTAAAAAATTTTCAAGTGGTACAGTGATTAGAAATAAGCTGTTACCTGACTGTAGAAAGGCTAAGCATCAATCTTGTTGTGAATCAGAATAGAAAGATCAAGAAATATCATTTCTGGTAAAACGAAAAATCAAATTTTTTGAGCAGGGCTATTAATCCTTATGCTAAGTGTGGCCTGTATGACATGAAAAAGAGTCAGGTTCAGCCGCCACAGGAGCTGGAAGCTCCACTTGTTTGATAATGAAGAAACAAGTAGACGTTCTCTTTTGTTACAGTTCTAATTCACAGACTGTTCCATCTAACAGAATACTAATTACCTTAAGTGGATTTCACAGTTGACAGAGACCTTTGCCGGGAAGACAAGCTTGACAAAGGCAATTGAAACTTAGCTAATGAAGAATACGAGATCCACCTTTGAGGAATGTTAAGTAAGTGCTTTGCTTTTCATGAAAGGTACCTCTTTTATATGTAAAGTAACCATAGAAATGTCAACATTTCATTTTAAGACACCTTGCTAAGTTCTGCAGAGGGTTATCAAATTACCTTTAGGTTTTCCTTTTCTGTAATTACATTTATTCATGGAGCATTTCCGTGAAGTGAAGCTGTGTGAACCAATCCTTAAAAAGGCACACTTAATGTTTGCTTAACACAGCTTAATCAAGCCCGTCTTCCTATTGACAATCACAGGATGGCAGAAATTCTTCTTGCAAACGAGGGCTATGCAGGTGTGTGTTTAGTTATTGCACAGTTACTTGAAACACACAAAAGTGCAGGTGAGAGCCAGTACCGAAAAAATGTTCTTTTGGGATCATGTCACCTCGGGAAGCTCAAAATATGCAAATAACTACTGCCTTTGGTGCTGCTTGAGCGAATGCCAGCTCAGAATTAACATGAATTTGGAATGCTTTAGAGGCTACTGAGAAAAATGAGCAAAACCTTGCTTGTGTCATTCGCCAGGGTTCTGCTTGTTCAGCCAGGATCAAAACCACCCAATCCAAAAGCTTTAAGATTAACCCCCTCCATTTTAGACAAAAAGTTGCTTCCTCAGTGTAGAAGACCTGATGGTACTGCAGTGTTCTTACCCACTACAGGGCACACTGATGTGATCCTGTGCTACTGTGAGTATTTTATGGCTCACCTGCATTTTTCAGGGAATTAAGTCTTTAGGTTTCAGCACCAGTAAGATGTTTGATATGCACATAAATTAAAGTTGTTCAGGTAGTGGAAAGTTTCAAAGATTTCTTAAAGCCAGAAAGCAGTTTATTTCCCAGTTATTCCAGGTTTACTGATGAAGCCAATCAGAGAAAGATTCCTTTGAAAATTATCTAGTTTAGAGTTTTTGCTCTCCCTTTTCTGAATCATGTCCTACATGATAGTTTCAATTATTTATTACAAGGCAATGGTAAAAAAGTGTTAATTAGCAAAGATGAAAAAGACCGACTCAATGGGAGCTCCTGTAAAGGAGCTCTTATTTCTAATGCCTGAGGTGACCACTAATTTACAGCTTTTGATAGCTAGCATGCATGGTTCACAGAATAAATTGGTCTTCGGGAAAATACACTGTACACCTTATTCACTGTGGTTGATAAAGAAGATCTAGCTTTTGCTGTTGTTTTGTTTTTATTTTTTAGTTCAGGCAATTTAGTTTCGATAAAATAGTTTAACTTGGCAGTGTTAGAAATTACAATATGCAAAGAGAGAAAGAATGACACTGGAACTACAAGATTTTCTCCATTCAGCTGAAATGCCCATACCCGGCCCAAGAGGCCAGCTCTAAAAATAATCATGCTTTTTTTTTTTCATTTCTGTGCTGATGTCAGCTAGTCTTTTGCATCTTATTAAAAGCTCTTTTAAAAAGCTTTAAAAATACTAATATCCCAAGATCTTTTCTTTTTTTGTCTTAGTAACAATAAGAAAGAGGAAAAAAAATGTCTAGATGATTATTCTAATAATGGGAATTATACACAAGATTGAAACTAAAATTTCTCTTAATCCTAATGCATCAAAAATATCTTCATATTTTATGTTTTAATATTTAATCACAGCTAGACCTACACAACAGTGTGAAACAAGTTCCTTAACAAAATTAAGTATTTTAATTAATTAGAATACTGAACAAGGGTAAACAATACAGTGGTTGGAGGTCTAGTTCGACTCTTTTTTTTGCCTGTAATCTCAATGGAGATATTAGCTTGTTTCTTGAAAGTTAGTACACAAGAAATCACATTTATTACTGTTTGTCCTAACTGGATTTTATATAGATGTGGCTGAAATGTGACTTGCATGTGAACGATTCTGTCTCTCCCTCCCTGCCCCCCCTTTATTCCCAACTCTTTTCATCATTAACTAACAAACAAACAAACAAACAGAAACACCATGAAAAACTTCACAAATCCAAACAATCAACTAAATAAGTCTACTAATTTTGTTCATCTATTTTGGTGTTTAACATTGTTAGCTCAAGAGAACCATGTAAAAGTTTTAGTGACCCCTGTGTGATAGTAGGAGCTCCAAGGAACCAAGATGTGCCACGCACCACTCACTGCAAACCCTTCAAGGAAAGCAGGAATCTTGAATTCTGAGTATTTATTTCTCTACCTCAGGTCATTGGCTTCGTGTTCAGCTGGTAGAAATTACTGGAATATTTTTTTTTCCAATGATATCCGAAAATGTGGAGTTCTTGGACAGAGTGCCTGTTCCATTAATGTTAACCCAGAATCCAGACCTTCTTTCCAGTTCTGCTGCCCTTGCTCATGCCTGTATTCTTCATATTTTTTCCCAACATCACAGCCATGCAGGACCAATTCAAACCTCTAAGCAGATGAATTCACATGAAAAGCTCACTCTTTTCTAAATTCTTTATGTTTAGATCTTTCAAGCCTTTCAGATCTTTCTCAATTAACACCTCTCCACTTAGCCTATTTTCCTTGTTTATTTGTTCATTTTGTTGTTGTTTTCTTTATTAATGAGATATTAATTGACAGTCTGTGATGTTTCTCATGCTTCAAGGTTTTTTCATCTCCTGATGAGCCTTGCTGAACATAAAATGAGAACAATGAACAAAGTCATTGTGAGAGTTAAACTAAAAAGGACTATAAAATGGTAAAGTCCAGAGTCAACAGCAACAGATGAAAGATTAACATGATGCTGCTGTTGTGATGAGTTCATTATCACCATGTTCTAGTCAGAACAAAGGTGTGAAAGGAGATGAAGGTTTAACAAATTTAGAGTGTGACGTGAAAATAAATGAGATAATCACAGTCTATCCTAAATTGCTATGGGCTTCAGGAAATTTTAAATCCAGGAACAGCTAAAAATCAGATACTTCCAAACTAACTGAAATAATTCAGCTGTATAGACAGAAAGGTAAATTTTCTGGTCTGAGTATCTGAGGTGCATGTCCTCACCTGGAGAGGAATTTTTGGAGCTCAGGTTTTTGAAAAGATGTGGTAATACTTGATTTGACTGTTTGAATGACACAAAATAATGATCTTCATTTAACTGTCATCCTGTTCTTCAGATTTTTAACATTCTGGAAAATATTTTGGATATTTAGGATTACCGAAGATAGAGTTTTACAAAAAGTAAAGCCTTACAGAGGCTTCCAGTCTTATTTTGTTACTCTTTATAACCCTCCATGCATGATCAGAAGGCCCATTAGGAGTAGATGTACAGTTCATACATGGCTGAGGCTGGATGTCATGAATTTCATACCTGTCACCATGTGGCATGGTATTTCCTGTGAAAATTCATGCCTCCTGAAATTCCCCTCTTCTGTTTAAAACCAAAAAAGCATATGCTTTTTTTGCATATTTTACATGTCTTCCCATGCAAAGTCTTTATTTTACCAAAAAGGCAAAGGACTAGTAGGTGATTTCAGAGATTGTGCTCTGATATTTCTTTCAGCCAGGGCCAGTGCCAACATCAAACAGTACAAAATAATTTGAAAGTACGGACAGAAGAGGGTATCATCTGCTGGTGTTGAGGTGAGAGCATTTTTTTATACTGATTCTTTTCTCTTTCACTTTCTGGTGGCGTAAAAAACCCGTGTCACTCAGTTTTAGAGATTGGTTCTGGGAGTAGGCAGCAGGCTTAACCAATCAGGAAATTAGAGTCCCTATCATGCAGCTTCTCCAGTGAATCACAGAAGGGAGTGAAACAAAGCAAAAGGGGATTTATTAAAGATAAAATTTAATTAAAAGGACAGAATATGAAATATAATAAATATTAAAATAAAGAAATGCCTTCTGGGGCAGGTAGTGACATGAACATGGGATTAGTTTTAATAAGGTGAATAACCCTTCACTAATACGAGTATTGGGGTCAGAGTCTAGCCTAAGCATTTGAATATTTTCTTGGGTTCAGATTATTCTTTTCCCAGATATGAAACAGCTTTTTTATCTTCTAGCTGCGCATAATTTTGAAAATTGTTTGGCAGACAAAAAAGAAATAAGAATGGAAAATTTCAAGTTTGTTTCATAAGGAGGGGGAATTAAAGCCTCTTCCATTTTAATTAAGTTCTTCAAGTTTCAGTTGAGATACCAGAAGTACCATTGGTGCACCAGAAGACACAAAAAAATGAGTTAACTCATGTTCCTGTACAAAAGTGGATGACAAGTAAAACTAAAATGGCAAGGCACATTATGCAGATTTTTTGTGACTGGCAGTTAAAGATTTACATAAAATTAAAATAACCTTTAAAATTAGGACAACCAGGTCACTCTAATGTGATCTGAATTACTGAGCTAATGGTATTCTTATCCTTCCATGTCTTCTAGCCACTGCTGCTGAAAATCCAAACCTGTGCAAGAAAAGTTAAGCTGGAAGAGCTACCCTGAGAAAACTACCCCATACTTCATTGGTGGTACATCTGAAGGCAAAATACAGCTGTCTGCAACTAAAAATAAACAAACCAGCTATTATTTCATATTACTCTTCCTTCTACGTTTCAGACCAGTGGGGTTTTTTATGCAGACAGAGATTTGATTTTGGTGCATATCCTCAATATACTATAAAAAACAAGACTGCAAAGTCATCAGTTAAACAGCAGTAATGAAATTAGCAAATAATACTTAATTGATTTTCTGAAAAGTATAGTCAGGATCCAGCTGCATAAAAAGTACTTTTATGCTGTACTACTGGTAAAAACAAACCCAAAACTGGATTAAGTGGCCAGCTGGGGATACTGACCCCATAATTGAAGACCTGAGTGGTAAACAAGTATTTTAATTATCTCAATGAAGAGTGTCCAGAGGGAGAGGGGAGGAGTGGCCAGAGAGCATGGTGTTCTGGCCGTCTTTTAAAGATCCAATCATTGCTCGAGACTATAAATTAGAGGAATCATAAAGAATATATAATCTTTAGGATTCTATAATCTCACGTTTTCCATTTCAGGCTCTGCAATGGATGGCACAATCCAGTTGTAAATAATCAGGTATGCAGACTTCCTTGCTTTCAGGACAGGAATTTTAACTCTGTTTCGTGAGTGTGTCTCTTTGTCCTTTGTGTGGGAGGCTGTTTTCACAGTCTTTTAATGATAAAAATGGTGACACAATTTTTGTAAGGTTTCAATATGGTTGTTAGACGTGATTGTCTAAATTTATCATTAAACAAATTATATATAGCTGTCTACAAGCTTCTATTCCTATTAGAGAATGCTTCCAGCCATATATAAATACATACATTTGCTTGCAACCTGTATACATCTATGGGTACATATTTCTTAAGCAGCTTGATTCATACCCTCTAAACATTGGGCAGTGCTCCCTGTGATGACTGTAGGACACAAGTACCTCGGTATTTTGTGCAGTGATTTGGATGTGAGCACAAAATCACTGCTGCTACAATGTATGGCTGATGCAAGGATTTGGGCTGAGTGGTAAATAATTATAATTGTGCCTCGTGTTCGTCTGGAATGCCTCGTCTGCTGCCTGCCTTTGGAGTGTTAGCAGACAGCATTTGTGTCTTCCTTAAAATCCCTCCACCCTTGATGCTCCGGGCTCGTTACAGCGAAATCAGTTTTAAAAGAAGAAAATGCAATGCTTTTCATCTTAATGAAAAGGAGTTGGAGTCCTACCTGTAGCACGGGGGACTTGGCTAAGGTTCCTAAGGACAGACATCTGTTGTGGGGATTATGTTGGATAAACAAACTTAGGTATGGAATAAATTTAATTAAAATGAAGCTATCTTACGGTCTTCTAAACTCAGGAATAATGGACAGGAGCAGTTAGGTGGTGATAATCCTTTCAGGTGGCACTGGAGGTATGGATGCTTGAATGTTTTATCCTGATTTCATGTCCACAATAAAACAGAGGAGCTGAAAAATTACAAAAATATCCAGTCACAAATACAAGGCAAAATTTTTATAGTGAAAAAAAAAGTCTCAGTCTCTTTGGTGTTTTCAGCAAAAGCTTTGGGCAAAATCTGATAATAGAATTCTATGTGAATGACAAGAAAATACTGAATTTGGAAAGGTTCTTTTTGTATTTCTTGGAGAAAGGTCTACAAAACACCTGAGCACCATGCAGACTAAAGTGTGATTGCCTCACACAGGCACACTAGCTGAGGTGATTTTAACCTAATGACTTCAGATTGGGTTGTTGGAGACTGTAGTAATATACTTGTGTATGTATATGTTTGTAAGCTGTGAAGATTACCTGTGAGGCAAATGAAAATCAAGATCTCTCCCTCTCTTTGGGCAGAAGACCTGGGAGTAGGTGAAATGTAATACCTCTGGTACTGAAGAGTTCAAACTAAATTAGCTAACGCTCCCTTCTACCTTTAATATCCATGAATTTATCTGTTATTCTTATGCTTCAAAAGCACATTAATGCACCATTCACAACTAGAAGCATTTTTGTGTTTTAATGACACATTTGTCCCCAGTACGTGGTGTGTGTGACCATGTGTGTTACTGTGATATATTAAAACTCCTGCAGCAATATCACATCTCCCAGATGCAATATTGCAACCTGCATTTGCATAAGCACTTCAGCTATGGAACACAGTACGTTTCCTTCTCTTATCAGCACAGATTTGCAGAATTCACTTACATACAAGTCTGTAGAGAATAAAAGAGTACTTCAGGTTCCATAAAAGTTAGGCTCAATGACTATTTTGATTGCTGTGTTTTTCACCTCAATTTTTATGTTTAAGTATTCAATGCATTTCTTTCAAATCTATAACAGAAGAATTTTACCTAAAATGATGAAGTAATCAAACTGGCAGTTTTTTACTTTTCAGTTTTTCATCCTCAATGTAACTAGCTTATTATTAGCTTATTAGCATTATTGCTTGTTAATTACTGTTTTGTTAATTGGTTTTTAACTGGATTACTAGTAAACTTTCCAATAGTCCCATATAAAAGAGAATGTAAAAAGAACACTTTTCAGTTGCTTTAAAAATCAAATCTAAAATGAACAGGCTTTCTCACAGGTCTGTGTAGAAATAGAAGAATACTGATAAATAAATGTGCTGGGCTAAATATGAAATTAGATTTTTAGTTAAAAAAACCCCTTTTCCCCTTTTTTCAGCCTAGGGAAAAATGTCAAAAGGTCTGACATACAGAAAAAGCTGCCACTCACCCAGTGAAAATCATCTCTTTTGAAGTTGCTGCAGTTAAGGCACTCTTAAACTTGGGTGTCTAAAAAAAAAAAAAGTAGCTAAATTTTAAAATATTTTCCATTATATAAGAAGTTCTTGTTAGTGGAGTCTGATATGGACACACAATGTGATAAATGTTAATAAGCCACTTAGAGAATAAGCATCTAAAAATCTAGTAAATACACAGTTTCTAAGCAACTCATCATGTTCCTCCCAAGGTTTCCATTCTAGATGTGTGTTCCACATTCCTTCTCCTCACTAGCACATTTTGACATTGACTATTCTGTAGTGATATTTGAATTGAGTTTTTGCCTAGGAGCCATAAGTTCAGACACTATATACTCATTTTTAGTACAATCTGTGACCACAAAAGACACGCAAGAAACTGTTTTTCATTTCCATTTTGACTGTGCAGTACAATTACCACAGTTCAGTCACCTTGGACATTTCATGCCACATTTCTGTCTCACATTTTCCTTATTTCCTGAACGCTTCTTACGATACCCTTCTTCATAAAATATTCTATGAAGGCTTTAAATGAAAAGTGAAGTATGGAATTATTTAAATCAGGAGAAAGGCTAAAAAGCTGCAGGGTAAAGCTGCCACTCAAAGGGAGCTTGGCAAGCTGGAAAAACCTCATGAAGCTCAATATAGGAAAGCGCAGAGCCTTGCACTTGGGACTCAGTATTCCCACACACTCTGCAGTCTGGTTGCTGATGAGCCATGGGGTTATCTGGAGAGGCTGGAACACACATCAGAGATTTTGACTGAGCCAGGCCCTGAGCAACCTCATTCCACTCCAGAGTGGAATCAGGGTTGAAGTTGTTTTGAGTCAGGTGCTGGGTGAAACATCTCCAGAAGTCCCTCCTGAAAAAAAAATAAAATTAAAAATTCCACATCTCTATCTCAGCGCAGTTTCTTTCAGTGTTGTACCTGAAAGAGCTGCAGTGGCTCTCGGAATTTGAACACACATTGGAGTTACACATTCTGCCTCTTACATTCCCTTCCAAAAATATATGGTAATTTAGAGTGCAAAAGAAAGGTATTGTCTCCTCATTTTATTGATTTTTCATCTCTTAAAAATACAACTGAAAAGAATGTATTTCTTCCATGATTAGATCTGAAATGCCACGAGACTACACAGCAGGTTGCTCTTTCTCAACTATAAATTTTATTGCTACTACTTCCCAAGTTCTCTACTAAACATGGACAGCTTGTGAAATACTTCAACCTGTCTGGCTTCTGACAGGGCTTCCTACAAAACTCTGAGATATCCAAGAACACTCTGTAGCTGTCATGACTATCACTCCACAAACCTTACCTCTTCGGAAAAATCCAGTGGGAATCACAGAATAACAGCAACATTAGCCAAAGTCCATCTTTCTGAGGAAGAGCACACAAGCAGAATTTACTTTTGTGTCGTAAGTCTGAATTTGGGAAGAATGCTGCTCCGAATTTTGTATGAATGATCAGACTACTGCAACCATTAGAACACGTGCATTTTTTCAGGAAAACACAGGTAAAGATCAGACACTGTCTAAAAAAATAAAACAAAGCAGAACCTTACTGCTAAGTATGTTATTTAATAGCTATTGATAATGACATAAATCGAGCATATGGGGTTTTTAATCTACTGCTAATAGGAATAATAATATTGATGATGATGAAGACGAATAGTTTAATACTGTTCTATCTAGCGTTGCACTAGTTATGCTCTATGACTTGGACAACACTATGGAAAATCCAGGTTACACAAGGAAATATTGAATTTGTGTCAAGAAAACTGCTTACATAGTAATCCACGTATTGACTTAATCAAAAAATGCAAAATGGCTGTGCTTTATAACACTTAGAAGATCATTAGACTTAGTATCTCTCTGCTGACATATTAACCTTTCTACAACCATGGCAATATATACTTGTCAGGGGTGGTTTTCTTTGGGTTTTGTCTTTTAGTAAATATAAGGTTAAACAACATAACTTTGACTTTCAAAAAGCAGTTATATTGGGATTGTTGAATATGATTTTAAGACTATAAAGATTTTAATGTGTTCCAATATTTCTTAATTGCTGGAACCATAGAAATTAGATGTATTTTGCTTCATGGCTTCCCCACAGTTTTCTCCATCTGTTTTTCTTTTTTTTTAAGTGCTCCAACTTCCATTAGCTTAAAGATTTTAGAGTGCAGATTGTTTTTCTAGAGTTTCTGATGTCAAATTTCTCCAGAGTCACATTAACAAATTACAGATATGTGTAATATGCTTTCAAAATACATAAGCCTGGCATTCCTTGAGAGAATTTTCTTGCCAGTACATTGATTAGGAAAATGTTCCTTAATACTATCTCTTTAAATTACCACTGTTTAATTAGGTATTATTGCTGAATTAGGAATTGATTTCTTATGTCAGGATGTATTGGTCCAAGCTCTCACCCATTTCTAGCCAAGTTTTCTCAGAATAAAAACAGAGTGAGGTGACCTTGGATCCTGGCGATGCTGGATGCCAGCTGATCCAATAGTTAAGGGCCAGCAAAATAAAAGAGTTATTCCAATTCATTTTAGTTGCCAACAGCAGAGTGAGATTGTCCAGGTAGACCTATCAGCTTTGTGAAGAAAGGCGTTTCCTTTTTAGAAGTTACTGTGAAAGTTCTATGTTCTCAGATTTCCTCCAAAAAAAAACTTTTGCTGCAGACCTATTGACCTGGAAGTATCTTTGTTTTGGGGGAGATTAAGCACTGCTGGCATAATCCACTGAATTCTGCACTAAAAATGTGGTCCCTGTTTTAAATAGTCACCTCTCTATTGAATTAACTACACTTCTAGGAAATATTTAGACACGTACCTTTTGTTTCTTTGGAATGAGAACTGATTTGCTCTATGGGGAAGATAATCCATATCTCTAGGGTTATGAAATAAAAAAAAACTGCACAACAATTATTTCTGAAAACTTTAAAAAGATGCAGTGAAGAAATAGACATATTAGAAAGTTAAATCTCCTGGTTCTCTTGTTCATATTACAATTTATGGGAGAAAATGGCTACAGTAGAGTAAAAGAAAAATCCACAGAATGAAGACAAAAGGTCTCAGTTTCTAAAACATGCCGAAGAACATACAATGAGATCATATTATTCTCCTGAGCTTCCAAATTCACAGGGCTAGATTTTACTGTCATTAACTTGAGCAATTTTTGAAGGAATTTCTATGGTGCAGCAGAACATAGAGCTAAACCCTCAATTCACAGACATCCATTTAACATTTGTGCTTTCATCAAATATGTGGTTTAGGCATGATTAAGAAATAAAGCTACAAAACCAACAGAAAATATCCTGCTATTGTAACATTTCTTGCCAAGAGGAAACCAAATACTGCAAAATAGCACTCAAAGAGATGCAGTTGTTTGAGTCTGTGTTTTCAGTTGCTTATGAATTTAAGAAGGACAGATGCTTAAGATAAAAAATAAAAAAAAATTAAAGAAAAAAAAGAAAATGATAATAACAAAATGAATTTGTGCAATCTTACTCAAGGTGACTGATATGCATGTAATGAATGCATCATTGAATGATTTTTTTGTCCTAGCGCCATCAGAAAAAAAGAGCCTTCCATTTCCTGTTAAGAAAATAAAATTAGTTCCACCCAATACTGACCTTTTACTAGTTTAACTTTCCCAGAACCCCTCGGTATAATTATTTTAAGAAGGTGATCAGTAATGACAGTATCTAATACAATGATGTCTATAAGGCATCATCTCCTATACCAACAAAACGATAATCATTACAAAGGACTTGCCTGCGGTGTTCTCTATTCCCATGGTGGAAGGTAATGACTGGAGAAATTCAATATTGGGTCTAAGTTGCAGCTTCTTCAGGAAGAAAAGGGATGAACATCTTGAAGAAATGAAAGAGCTGCATAATCAATGGCTCCTCTCTCATGTTGCATGTGGTGAACGGAAAATAATAGAACAATAGATGTGTCTGATGTTTGAATTCAGGGTCCATCATTTCACAGGTTCACAGTCATTATTTGATCTACATAATTATGCTGAACATTTGAATTAAACTAAGAATAATTAAATAAGAAAATGAGCTGAACCTCATTTCAAAAGAAGGCTTGGCTACAGTTAAAAAATATTTTTGCATGTATACCTTAAGTTTCTATGACAATGGAAATACGATTACATCCAAAAATAGGAAGTAATATATGCATCCACTATTTTATGATGTTACTTCAGAGAATAAAGAAATAGCAAAAAAGTGGCAAGTGATCCCCTGACCAAAAAAAAAAGGACTTTAAAAAATTTTTTAAAGGAATCAGTTTCCCTGTCCAGCTCACTGCTAAGCTGTGGATACAGTGCTACCAGCACAGCACCAAGAGGGGCAGGGGGCAGTGGCTGGAGATAAGGACATTTAAGCCAGCATTGCCTTCAAAGAAATTCACGTGGCACCCTTCTTCAGGGGGAGAATTCAGTCCTTGGGAAGAGCCTGTGCTCCTCATCTAAATGAGAGAGCAGCTGAAAAGCTGCCGTGCGTGGGCTGCACTGTGACCCCAATGCCCGTGGAAGCACTCTGCCTGTGACCACTCTCACCCCTAATCTGATCCCTGAAAACGAAGCCTTAGAAGATGTATAAAGTACTTACTCACTTCTGAACACGCTTTAAAGCTATCCCTCAGAGCAGATGGAGTTTATTTTGTAATCTCTGTACAGCAGCTGAGTGACAAAAAATGTACTGCAGTGCAGTCCAGAGTCAGTGTTTTGCTTCAAATTATTTGAAATATTATAAAAATTACTTTGTCTAATCGAGGCACCCTTTCCTGTCCAAAGGGAAAGGTTAAGTTATTGTCAATGACATTTGATTAAATATTTGCTAGTTTATTTTTATTAATGAATGTATTTGTTAGTCCCTGAGATAGCCTCAAGAACTCAGCACTAGAAAATCTTTGACTATCCTTTTACAGATTTAATGTTTTAGTTATTTAATCAAAGTAAAGGAACAATGGACTATGATTTAAGTAAGCATTATAAAAAGAGCTAGTGAACAGCTAGTCTATCATTGCACAATCTATTTTTGAATAATTTTGAATAAGAATGAATTCCTTAATTTCAGTCTGTTTGGAAATAATTTATGAACAGAATTAGGACAGACATTCTTGAATATGTTAATTTTTGTAAGTTGTTTCCCCAGTTCTAATAAATGTTAAACATGAATTTTTTTAGAAACTTTATCCCCATTTCAGCCTGAATTTCTCACGCAGAAGAATGTGACACAATCTGGAAGCCCATTTTTTTTTCTTGTTTTTCCAGAAATTGGGACAACTGAAAATGGAGAGTGAGGAGGCAAGAGGCTCTATACTATTCTGTACTAAGAACATAATATTATATAAATTCTTTATCTATGTATAATAATAAGAGCTCTATAGTATCAGTCCATAATGACTTTACTTTTTTAAATCTAACATGTACTTGAAAAGATGAGCAGAAGACTTAATGGTGTTCTTCAGTTACCACTTACTTATTTCCACATAATACATGCTTTAGCTGATTTTACTTGCACTTTGGCTTTTTATGGTAATTGCCTACTTATCCTGTTCTCATCAACTAATCGGGAGTAATTATTACATCTCTAATTGACCAACAATAACTACTGTATCTTCTTTTGCTAATTAAAGGCTTGTTTAGGAGAATATTTAATTTGCTGTAGTAACTTTTTCTTCTTGGCGAGCAAGTCAATGTATTCATCATATTATTATTTTTTATTTTTATTCTGCTTGTATGAGGCAGTGCACGCAAAACTCCCTAAGAAGATTATGTATAACACCTTATATCTGCCATAAAAGGGCTCAGCTGAAGCTTATGTTATTGTTAAATGTCTTGTAAAAGGAATCTGTGACAAAGTTTCAGTTACGATATGGAAAACATTCAAGCACGGGAAAAACTCAAGAACATAAAATTATTTTTACCACAGATAATTTGGTAGGGATCTTATTTTGGGCTAACTCCCAGCTTACACAGTCTTTCATGAGATGCCAAAAATAACATTGTATTGGTGGTCACGGCTCTTTGTTCATAATGCAAAGGTGACAGTCACCATCAGGTGTTGGGTGACACCATGGGTGTTACAGAAGAGCAGGCCTGAAGGCCTACAAAAGCATCTTCCCTAGGCCCGGTGGTAACCATGGAAACACTTCCAGGGCACCTGAGATGGGCTAGAAAAGAGGATTATGGGTCAGTGACCTTCTTGACCAATGGCCCAGGAAGATTGTGGTCAGTGGCCTTATATGGGATTATTTACACCTTCCCATAATAGGTAATATCTAGGGAATGCTCCAGGTGAATGGGTGAAATCCTGGGATATGATCTTCCTGTTTATATGAGGTTCTATCCTGTTTGTGCACTGGTATTTAGGTAAACCGAGCTGCACAATAAACGTCTTTGCACTTCTCCATCTGGCAAGCAAAGTCCTTGCCCGGCGTGAATGCTGCAATCAGGCAGAGCTGTCCTCAGGCCTCTAAAATTAAGTGATTTCAGTCATCTTGGAAGTTGGGCTGAAGCAGAGGAGGGAACAAGGAGACCCTCCTGGCTACTCTTCCACCACGCAAGCTCGGCAAGAGCGCTGGTGCTGCTGCCATGCAGAGGTAGGTGATGTACAGGAATCTCTGGGGACATGCTCTGATGATGCTCCTGGAGAGGAGCCTTCACACCCACATCCAAGCAGGGTCTGGAAAGTCAGGTGGCAGCCTCAGGTATACAACCAGAAAATGAGATGATTTCACATCCAGTTCCTACTGTTACCACTTCTTGCCACAACACTGATTTGGCATTGCCTAGTCCTCAG
This sequence comes from Daphoenositta chrysoptera, assembly GCA_013397915.1. Taxonomy (NCBI): domain Eukaryota; kingdom Metazoa; phylum Chordata; class Aves; order Passeriformes; genus Daphoenositta; species Daphoenositta chrysoptera. The sequence goes on along the minus strand of VZRO01002815.1, from coordinate 301,650 downwards.
ATTCAGCAAATCTGCGTGTAGGGATGGGCAAATTATGTTTAACCTCATCTTAGTGTAATTTAGTTCCACGAGCTGCACCACAACTCACAAGTTAAAGGCTTGTGTAAAACCCAAGAAACCACACTTCCCATAGTGCTGACTCAGAAACTGAGGACTGCATAGCTTCTTTCAAGTGTTAAAGGCCCACAGGTGTTTCAGTTAAAGTTCCTAAAAAAATGCACTCTCACGTCATTCCCCCATGCACTACAATTTATGTATGCTCATGAACCAAGACAATGTAAGCAAGCTCATCCTGCTGACAAAAAGGAAGAGGTCAGCAGGCATTTGGGACTCCAAAAAGCATCATCTGGGAGTTACAGAAATACAAAATAAAGTTCTTCATATTTTCTCCCTAATCAATTATTGTTAATAAGTTAAAATACTAGGAAATATTTGCCTTAGTCTTACAATATCTGAAGGGGAAAAAATCTTTTTTAATACACCCAAAGGCTTTTTTTTTTTTCCAGGGAACATTATCTTTCTGTGAAGAAGACAAGGACACTTTATTCTTACAGAAATCTCTACAAATAAGTGTATTACAACAGAAAATAGGGCCGAAGAAACATGCTTGGCATAAGGTTGAAAAGATTTAAACTGTGTGGTATGTAGCATAATAAATAAAATCTTTTTTTACTGAAAAGAATGAGCTGTTCTGCCTGACCTTGGTCAAGTTAGAGTGCTTTTCACTCATAATAAACTCCTGGTGTTGTCTCTGAAAGGCCACACCTTCCATAAGCAGCGACCTTCATTTCCCTTCCAGCAGCCTGGGAAGCACAGGGGGCCTTTTGAATGTAGGAATGCTTTTTTCCTGATCTTCTCACAATTAATCTGTACCTTATTTAAAGGAGAGTGCCATTTTGGAATCAAAACTAAAGCAGCACCATTTCACCTCCCGTGTGATGCTCCTGTAGTTCAGGTTCTGGGAGTGCACAGGTTATTTTTGTCTTGGTGTGTCAGTTTTTGCTGCATGAGGGCAGCTGTAATAGGTGATCCTTGGAATCTCTCCAAGCTGTAGTAGTTGTATCTGACCATGTGCTTACAGGAGAGGAGAGTGTCGTGTTGTGTTTTATGGGTGTCCTTGCTCTTGAACATTTACTGCTGGATCTGAACAACTTGGCCTGTTCTTATCTGTAAAGGCAGAAGAGCATGAAGACTGCTTCTGAACGAAGGCTTAAAAGGAAAATAAATCCTGGATCTTTCTAGCAGCTAGAATGGAATTAATTGGAATAGTTAATAAATGCTATATATCATACTGAGTTGTAAACAGCTGGTTTGAATACGAATAAGGTTAAAAAAAATATATAAGAAATTTTCTGTGATTGGGAGAGAGAGCTTCAAAGTGCTTTTTGGCCTACCACATAATTATTTCATATCGAGTTACATATAATAATAATTGTAACACACAATTATTTCATACTATTTCTAACTACAGACAATTAAAATGAGAGATGGAGAATTAAGCAAGAGCTAAAGGGGTAGCAAACCCTCATAAATAAAGTGAAGGTTCCCAATGCAGTGGTTTATAAGAATGAGGTAGACTCAAATCTCCCTATTTGGACCTATTTCTTAACTTATTCAAGGAAAACCAAAACCATTGAGGAGCTGCAGCTCAAACAGTCTTGCTACAACATCTAACACAGCTAGTTCTGAAGTTTCTCATTGGAAGTACAACATGTTTCCAGCACCCCCAAGCTGATTGCAGGATATCGCAGAATCTGCTTGTGAATTCAACACCAAATTAAAGGTGACTGTGCTCAATCTAAGTCGCTGGCTTTATTCAAATTAATTGATTTTTTAAAAGAAGTAGTCAGACTGGGTTAACTGGGTGTATTAATTAATAGTGACTCAAGCATCTGTAGTTTTTACACACTGCTAATTCTTGGGTTTCATAAGTGTATAACTTATGAGCTAAATCTACAAAATTGTCCCCTACCATTCAGCTGATTAATATCTTACTCAATATAAGGTTTCATGCTAATAAATGTATGTTTAAGCAGGCAATGTAGCTGAATAAAAACAATACTAATAGATTTAATATGAATAAATAATAATAATCATATAATAATAATAAAGTCTGAATAAAACCAGATTTCCCCATTTGTTCAATTGAGAGTGGCTGACTTGAACACAAAGCTGGAAAAAGACTGTGTAAATAGGTAACTTCAAAACAGTATTCATAAAAAATTTGGATTCAAAATATCCAGAAGAGCTTGTTTTCATGCTCAGAATATCAGTACATTTGAAGCTACACAAGATGCAGAGGGCGAATTGTAAAGCTGAAGGGAAAAATTGCTGTGATAGGTGAAAAGCAGCTATTTCTCATTTTATATTGAAATTCAAACCATTTGGGGCCTGAGTCCTTAGGCAATTTTCTACATAGGAATTCATTTAATGATGTTATTATTTTCCCCTCAAATTGATGAAATGGAAGACATTATACTTTTAAATACTCCTTTCATATGTGGAAAAGATCAGAGAACATTGAACTGCTCCAGATCTGATTTTCTGCTAGAGCAGAACAGGATTTCTGGCCGGCTCAGTGCAGTACAAAGCATAACCATCCATTCACAGAGTATAACAGTAATGTTAACACTCCCTCTTCTCTATGGGCAGCTGGAATAGTTCAGTACCAGAAAATCATAAAATATGTGGTGTTGGAAGGAACCCATCAGGATCACTGAGTCCAACTCCTGGCCCTGCACAGGATGCCCCAGCAGTCACACCCTGTGCCTGAAGGCACTGTTGACATGTTTCTTGAACTCGGTCAGATTTGGTGCTGTGACCACTGCCCTGGGGTTCCGGTGCCCAACCACCCTCTGGACGAAGAAATTTTTCAAAGTTTTCACATCTAACCTAAACCTCCCCTGACTCATCTTCATGCCATTCCCTCAGGCCCCGTCACTGGTCACCCCAGAGAAGAGATCAGTGCTTGCCCCTCCTTTTCCCATCGTGAGAAAGTGGTGGCTGCAATGAAGTCTCCCCTCAGTCCCCTCCAGGCTGAAACTCAACCAGTTCATGGTTGCTGTGGCCAAGATGGTCACCCAGCACTTTGCTCATGAATTCCACTCTACTGACAAACAGCGGATCAAGGAGAGCATCTTCCCGAAAAGGCTCCCTTAGGACCTGTCAGCCAGGATTTTTTAGAAATCTGGGGCCTGGGTGATGATGCTCCAAAATAGTTTCTGGCAAGCTGAAGCCCCCCATGAGGACAAGGGCAGTTGACGTGGAAGCGTCCCTTAGTTCCTCAAAGAATAATTCATCAGCATCAGCATCCTGGCTGGGAGGTCTGTAGTAGACTCCCACATCCACATTTTTTGTTTGTCCTTTGATTCTTACCCAGAGGCTCAGAACTGTGCCACTGCCAGCTGTGAGCTCCATACATTCTATTCTTCCATTACACACAATGCCAACCCCGACCCCTTTTGGCCTGCCTATCCCTCCTGAAGGACCTGTAACCATCCCATAGCGGACTCCAGTCACAGGACTCTTCCTGCCAGGTTTTACCTGTGCCAGTGATGTCAAATCTCTGGTACTGGGCCAAAGTTTGGAGCTCATCTTGTTTGCTCCTCATGCTGCTGTTAGTGCAGAAACATTTGAGGTATGGTATTTTGTAGCCAGCCCCTGGTGAAGCAGATTGAGGGGTCCCGTTAGTGCTGGTCTCCTCAAGTTTTGTCAAACCATCCCATCGCTCATCACTGGCAAGCCAGTGAAACCTTCCCATTACCTATGAGGCACTGTAATAAAAATAAAAAAAATCATACAACTGAAAAACATGTAAGTCTTCTCTGTTTAAAAACAATGGCATGGACTTAAACCCAGATTTTCAAAAGCAATCACTGCCAAAACAAGCTAAGCATATCCTTCTAGGCTAGTTTATACCACACTTGTATCAGAGTTTCCCCAAACCAAGTGCAATGAAAATCAAAGTACCGTGCATTTCTCAACCAGTTTTGTACTGGTTGAAAAGGAAGCTGCTGGGGTGTGGTCTGTGAACCAGTGTGGGTTTGGCTGCTCAGCTATACATGTCCCTGGTAGGAGTGCAAGCACTTTATTCTTGATATACTTTATTCCTACCCTCTTTGCCCTCTTCTTCATGGTTGAATTTTCCCAAATATTTCACCAAAATCTTTTCCAGCCTCTTGTTATGCTGGTCACCTGTCTCTGTATCTTGCCATGTTTTCCTGTGCTGTCCCCATAATATCATATTTTGCTGTGAGAGTGGATCTGCACCCAGTGTTCAAACTGAGGTGTCACAGCAGCTGTGTGTATAATAGCTCACAATGCTCTCTGCTTTATTCTCTTTTTTTTTTTCCTAAAAATATTTGGGGTTTGTGACCACAGAAGAAAATTAAGCTGAATTTCATAAAAATACTCAAGAATAAGATTCGCAGTGTAAGAGTTAATTTATTACCTACCGTTATGTATGTTAAATTGCAATTATTTTTCTTCCTTCATTTACCCTGCTGCATACATCAACACGGATCTCAATCTGCTATTTTACCACCCAGTCCTTGTGAGCACCTTCTGCATCTTTTTGTCATTACCCTTGCCTTCATTATCCTCAGTAACTGAGCAAACTGTGTCACTTCACTGCTCATTCTCTTTTTCAGATCGCTGATGAATACATCCCCCTGGGACTCCATGATGATTTTCTTCCAGTAAGAAAACTGACCATTAACTCCTACTCTCCATTCTATAAGCTGTTGCTGTGCATGGTAAGTGTGCAGAGTGGGAGGCTTCTTTATATACTTACACTTTTTAAAAATTTTTGCATCTAATTTATACTTATGTCTAATATATAAACGATGTTTTAATGATATAAATATATTCCTGGAAAGAGACTCAGCAATTATGCTTTTAAAATGAAGAGGGTTTTTTTGCCTCTTATTGGAAGTATTTTAGGTTTGCCCTCTGTCAAACCTTGACATTTTTGGTCTGCTTCTATTTTTTATGTATGTGAATCACTCGCCTTTCAATACCAAACTGTCAGAGACTTGTGTATTTTGAAAAGAAGCCAAGTTTCAGTATCATTATACTTACACATTCACCCTGAGGCATAATTGTTCTAATACACAATTTTCATCCTGCAATTTAAAGGAAAGTTAGTGTGTCTTTCTGCCTTCCAGTAACTGTCACAGGATTTTCAGTATGCGTTGGATAACACGAGACCTTTCCTGTTCCCATGGAAATCAATAGTAACACTTCATACCCATTAAACTCTATCAGAGATAAAAAATGGGATCTCTGTAATTAGGACCCATTTTTGTTTGATCACTGGTTCATTTGAAATCAGCAGAACTCTTTGTCAGGAACGCACAGGGTGGGGTGCCATGAGCTAAAATCCCATGACAACAAAAATAAAGGTGAAATGGACCAATCCAGGACAGAGAGTAAAAGTAATAGAAATTTGCCATCCATGTACCTATTCGTCAGGTTTCTGCATCAGGCTGGTGTGTCTCAGAGGTTCTTCTCTTAGGAGAGATTAAAGGCAGTTCCAATCCACTTCTCTGAAACAATGAAGCCAAGGATCTGACATTTTAGGTGGACTGTCATCATCTTTTGGTTGGCAAAACAAATTCTTCTTGAGCTGAAATAAAAATAGGGAAAAATAAATGTATTTTCCTTAAAAATCCCCCAGTTTTGAAAGATTTACAAAAGCTAGAACATCACATATAGAATTAGTCATAGACTGCTGTAACTACAAGTTATTATTTAAAAAAGGGAAGTAACTACAAGTTATTATTTTAAAAAAAAGGAAGAAGAATTTGCCAGATTTACTAGAACCTGAATAATACAGAATCAACCCAGTAGTAATATGACACACTAAGAGGGCAGAAAGTAACATAAAAGGCCAGTAAGACCCAGTAAAATAAATTTATTCATCTCTCAAAGGAATATAATACAAATATTGGTCACACACAGTGTATTCAGGAACTCAAGATCCAACCCTCACAGTAAGTGCCTTAGGATCACTGCAAGGTTTCTTGACAGTGTAAGTTTTTTGACTCCAGTGAAGGTAGTTTAAAGCTTTGTAGAAACACACAACTACTCTGCCTTCTTGCTGTGAGTCAAAGATGCAGCTCTAAGTAATGAATTGTAACTGCACCCCATGTAGCTACACCGGTCAACTCTTGCAGTCTTCAATATGTCTTTTAGTTGTATTTAAACAAACTAGTGTAAGTATCATTTTCTAAAACTATGCACATCCAGTTATTTCTTTAGCAGCACATTTCTTTATTTTGTATATTTTTCTAGAACCAAAACATAATCTAAGACACACCATCTAAAAATAAAATACATGTTATGCACGTGCTGTGCACATGAAGTAAAAATCAAATACATTTTTTTACTGTATATGAAGTGCGGTTCTTTTTTTGATTTAATGAGTATCTAAAAAGAACAGAAGCAAACAGGAAGGCACTAACTTGCCAGTTCACCTGACCCCTAACGTAATTTTAAAACAGCAGTCTCAATTCTTGCAGACATCATTTATCCTCAACTCTAACCCCATATTCAGTTTTAGTATTACTTGTGATTACAGTGTCGTTAACTAAAAGTAGGCAAAGTACAGTTTCCTTACAAATCTCTGAAGCAGAATAAAATAGTTTGCACTGAAAATTCCTAAAGATTGGTATATAATTGGTATAAATTTAATTCTTGATAAAGCTCACTGTGACTTGCAGAATTTCAGATTTGTGGTTCTCCTTATGTTCCAGCCGTGCTTGGGATCCATAAAACCCTCAAATTTAGAAAGTAGCACTTCTGTAGAAGATGTTCTGGGAAACTTCACAGTGACTGTTGCCAAAACGTGAATAAAAGCCTCTAAATATAAGATAGTGACCTGGATATCCTGAAAGCAGCATTGTATGGACATTGTAGGGCCACTACAAATCCTGCAAAATCTACGAAGCTAATTAAAAATTCTTTTCAATAGAAAAAACAGCATGACAGAAATAAGTACCTATAAAAAAGCATTTTATTTTTACATTGTATTGATGCTCTATGAACTAGAACACACTTAGTAATTAAAATATTCCAAGACTACATCCCTCCCTATCTCACTTTTGTTTTCACCTGTCTTGCTCTCCAATTATTCATCCCTCAGTTTTCTTCACAGCAAGCCATTGATCCTGCAAGCTGTAACTTTTTTGTTATTGAGCTTTAAAAAAAAATCTGTATTTTACAAGTCTGATTTTGTACTGAACGGGTCTAAAATAGCAGAACAAGTTATTAAAATAAGCACAATTGTATAAACAAAATGTTCTGCCTGTTCTTTAGAATGTATTACACCTATGAAATGACTAAAGGAAAAGAAAAGATCACATTCTTAGCACAACTTTTACCTTGCCTGGTTATCATAATATTTTTACAGCTGTGGGAGACAACTAGAAAGAAGCAAAATAATTTAAATAGCGATTCCTACCCCGATACATTTCACAAATCTTTGCTATCTTCTCAGTTGTCAAGTACATGAACCTATTTTGGTGCTCTGGGTTTAGTATTTGTTTTGATTCCTTTTCAACAAAATCTTTATGAAAATGGGCCTGCTTAAAAAGCTTTCAATACCATATGGAAAGACATTTTTAAAAAAACGTACTTTTTAAAATAGTGGAGCCAAAATATCAGAAAGTCTGCCTGTATTTGACTATAAAGAAAAGAAAATTAGTTTTGACAAAGCTACTGAGATGGAATAAATTTATATAAATATAACTTCATATGATAGGTCACAGTAGTTCTGGTAGCCAGAGAATATTTTCATTCTTCTGAGCCAATTGGTATCCCTCAAACAAAGTCAGTTTCAAGGATCAAACCATAAGATAATCAGTTGAACTTTAAGGTGTTTGTAAGGGATAGGACATGTTGCAGTGGGTTGAATACAACCTCTACCTACAGAATAACCTTGGTGGATGTGAACAATGTTATGCAGAAATACAAGAGAATGAGTTACAAGATGGAAGCATAGTAAGCAAATCTGTGAGGAATATGCATCTATTCCCACTGCATTTGAGGTTATTCTGCTGAAGCTAACAAGGTAGAAAAGCAAGGAAATTTCTGATCCTGTGATTATTGCCAACCTCTTTCCTGTAGAACTGATGCTGCTGTAAAACAGGAGCAGCAGTAGGTATAAAGGAAAAATAATGCAAGGTAAAATTTACAGGGTTTTTTTACATCAACAGTTTTATCAATAATTTTGGTGTGACTGACTTCACCAAAATGTTGTTAAGACCAAGTTGGAAGGCAATTCAAATATTTCCATATGATTCCTGTTGTGTTCCAGAAGTAAAATAGGTTCAGGTCTTTCTGAATTTAATGGAAAGTGTGGTTCAAACCAAGCCTACATTCCATATCATGAGATAACTCTGATTGCCAAGAGCTTTATATTCAATAGATGAGGCAGATATCATCTACTTGATATCTCATCAGCTTCTGAGCCTAGATGCAAAGAAGGAAATTCAGTTCCAGAGCACTTCCCAGCAAAGCTTTTTATTTTCTTTATCTTATTTTTATTATTTTTATTTTAAACTAAGGTAAAGCTTGTATGCATCTTAGACATGTGAAGTTTTAGTACAGCAAACATAAAAGAAGTGTCTTTCAGTTTTGGTTTTTGTTTTTTTTTTGTCTAGGTAAAGGTAGATAAATGTCAAAAAAACTCTTTAATTTTATATTCTAAAAAAGAATGATTTATGGGGAAGACAAATCAAATTACTTACCTATAGTGGGAGATTTTTGAAGGTAGTTCCTTGTTTCTCAAAAGGTAACACTGAAAAATCTCTGATTATTTACCAATTTGTACTACAAAGTTAGGAGGCAGAAATTCCATTATTATTCCACTCTATTAAGGGAAAAAAAAAAAAAAAAAAAAGACCGTGAAGAAAATTAACCATCAGAAACATGAAGATGAAAAGAAAAATATTCACCTTTACCTCACCTATCAAAACCCCCCAGAAGTTTCAAATGAGAAAAACGGGTAAAGTGCACCTTGTGGAAGAAACACTGCTAAATTGACAGAAATAGAGTTTCTAAATAGGGGATGTCATTGCTTTGGACTCCTGGTCCCTCTGGTTCCCAACAGAGCCAGGCACTGTTGGCATCTTTTAGCCTGCAAGTACAGGTATGAGCCTGACCATTTGCACAACTGAGCTGGAAGGACTGTGGACACTTTCCTGGGGTTCAGGGCTCTGAGCAGCCCAGGACTGCATTATTTAATTTCAGCGTAAGTGACAACTTCAGCTCACTTCATTCAGCAGCCTTCTGTCCACCCCAGCAGAGCAAAATGCATTTACTAAGCACTAAGCCTTAGATATTATTACTGGCCACCCCTGTGTGGCAGAAGGATGCTGTGGGCACACAGCAGATGATGAAGGATGGAAGGAAGTGCACGTGAGCCCAGAGGTAAGGATCGTGAGTCCACAGTGCAGAAATGGAAATGCCCATTTAGGAGCACACAGCTGGCAAAGGTTAAAAGCAGAGAGGACAGAGAAAATGCACTGAAAGCAAAGTCTCACTATTTCTAATTTATTGAGCACTGAGTTATTATTTGAATATAAAAGAAAGGATTTTTAAACATTAACTAAGACAGTTTACACCAAATTTAAAATAAGGTTATTTTATGGGACACCTGATGAAGTTTGTACCATAAAGAACTTGGTTGATTTCCTTAAATCCTGGGTATGTATTGAAACTGAATTAAGGAAACAAAATCTGTATGATTTGAAGTCAAAAATTCTACAGAAAAGCTTTAAGGGATCACTCATTAGATAAAATTTCTCTGTAAAACTGTCTCATATACTTGATCTTTCTTAACTCATGCCTTTCTATCTTTCATGTGCCTAACACAATGCATCTGAACATCTCCTTGAATACTCCATTATTTTAATTGATTATCATTGATGGCTAAAAGGAAGGCAAAATGATTGCACATCTCAAGAGAACATGATCTATATTTGTTTAGGTCTGCAGAATTAGCTTGTCCAAAAAGGAACTGTTAAAAAGTCTAATAAAACCATAAGATCAGTTCCTCAAAGTGATAGTTAAATCAATAACATGTGCAACCTATTATGCTGATTGACATAAGCCTTGAGTAGTCTGTCAGCAGAAGGTTATGCTATGAAACATAATTAAAAAAAAATAAAATTGATTACATATCTAGGTCTTGAAACTGGAAAGGATTTTTGATTATTTTTCAAATACTGAAGTGTTTCTCTTCTGTTTGCACCAAATCAGTAGAAAAATCTCTTGCAATTTTAACGTGTAACTCCTAAATTTGCTTTTATAATAGAATGTATTGCACCCTAAGAAGTGGTCTTGAATAGATAACTGATATTCTTTGAAAATACCAGTTTGAAATGTCTGGTAATGACATTCAGATGAATACTTCCTAATACATTCTCTGCTTAAATTTCTGTATCTCTCTAAGTGCACTGTGTGTAAATTAAAACTGTAGAATATGAGTAATTTCTAAAGTTATTTAAGATAGATTTACTCTTAACTTTATAGGACAACAAGAACAAGTCATGTATCTTACTTTCATGTAAATCTCTGGGATGATCTGGATTATAATGCGTCCTGAATAAGGGAGAATCCCTACAGTGTTACATCTGACAAAGTCTTTATATGGAGCTATGTAAGATGTCATTGTGCAAAGCCTATTTATTTTTCTTTTTGTAGAAAAGAAAGTAATTTCATTGGTCTTTATGCAGACATCAGGGTAAGATGATCAGAGATCTGGTTTCAGATGTATGTCTGAAGATACTTTAAATAGGTCAGTTAACTATTGTACAAATCAGTTTGCCTTTTTGTAAAACGAGAATAATACAGGAGATAAAAGCCTAATAATACATTATAATAATATTTATACTATTAGCAGATTTTATTTGCAAGACTTCTTATATAATATGCCTCAGTTACACTGAAGTTTTGTGGCCACTGTCACAGAACTATGATTAATCTACGGCTGTAATGAAAAGACTACCTGGATCTCATTCTCTTTTTATTATACATTTTTTAAAATAGTGTAACTTCAAAGCTTTCAGTGCAAAGACATAGTATTCATGTACCCTGACAGGAGAATAGAGCTTGTTGTATATCATTCCCACCCAGTGCTTCTTCTCTGTCTGATTTTGTTTGTTGGTAGAAGTGTTAAATTGATTAGAAAGTAATCATTATTCAGCATCATAATCAAAAGCCATCTTTGCATAGGACACTTGTCTAATTTAATCTTTTTGAAATCCATTTTAAACTGCCTTTTTTCCCTAAATGAAGAGAATGGCATTTCCATGAGCTGCATTAGTTCTATCATTTCAATTGCATCAGAGTGGTTAACAGTACACATTGTGCAAGGTGAGGGGAGGGAAGCAGAGGTAACAAATGATTCCTAAATTCTCATCTGCCTTCACTGATAGCCAAAGGTAGGGCTGAAGAAAATAAAGCATCTTGCACAATTCTGTCAGGCACGCAGGCAGTCAGACTATGAATTTCAGGACTGTCAAGACTGCATGTTTCAATCAGTTTTGACATCTCCTGGCATTTCTCTTCAAATTCTGCTTTCTATAAATAATTCCTTTACTTAGGTGTTCCTTCTAGTTCACTTTTGAGCACATAGAAATGCATCTTACCTCTTACTGTGGTTATTCTTTTTCTTCATTTTGGGAACCTATACAAACAAGAATTAAAACTTATTTTGCATTAAAACAGTCTGGTACATTTGGATGATGGAGCATATGTTGCATTTTCAATTAATTTGGCATTCTTATACCAAAATCTTGGAGAAATTACCAGCATCCCCTTTTCTTTTTTTCAGATAGTCTGAGTTTCTTCAGGATTTAAGAGTCATGAGCTATAAACACATCACTACATAAGCCTGGCATTGCTAAAGAACTAATGAAGTCTTTGGATATACAAACTAGCAGAAAAGGAAGTGATAATCCCGTGTTACAAAATCATGGGAAAACGTTGAAGACTGGAAGAGGGACAATGCATGGAAAAACCTTCACAACTTTGCTGAGAAAAGCACAGAAAGTTCTGAATGTCAGAAACTGATTTCTGTGAACCTTGGGAAGAATCTACCATGTCTGGTTTAACTAGGACAGGCCTCTAAGAGCTCATTTCAAGACCTCAACTGAAATATCCTCAACAGTTGTTACAGTAATCAATAAACATATCTTATTTTTCATCTGAAACTGGATTCAACTTTCTGCCCCTAGAATTGCTTGTGAGTTCACATGCTAATTGAAAAATCAGCAAAAACTTTTAGTAGGTACTTGAAGAGTGTTCTTCTTAGTATTTCTTTACTGTCCTGCTGAAAAGCAGATATTCTGAACTTCCAATCATTCCCGCAGTTCCTTCTTGAATTCATTTTAAAAATACAATGAAACCTGACTCAACAATTGATAATGCTTTCATGAGTATTGCATGTAGTGGAATAATACATATTTCCTTTATTCCATATTCTTCTGAGGTTTCATATTCCATATTCTTCTGAGGTTTCATCCAGGACTCCTATCTTAGAATTTTAAAAAAGGAGCCTGGTTTAAATCACTGTTGTTCCAAGTCTCCTCAGTAAGTGCAGCTTATATTCTTGTTTCAAGAGAAATATTGATCCATATACATGGAACAACACATTGGAAATACAGAAAATATGATGACCTAGACAATTCTCTAAAAGCTACCTGTATCCATCAGTTTACCTCCATGAAACTGTAAAATTAGTATATTTTTTTTTTAATGCTGTGGCCCAGAGAAAGCCTGCCAGGCCAGTGCAGCCAAATATTGTTTTCATTTAGAACAGTATCAATTTGGCCAGTGACTTCAGTTAATAGATATATTGGTATTGCCTAGGATTGGGCCAAGAACAAATACCTACAGAAATTGTTAGAAATTCTCCCAGCAGATGATTTCCTATGTACAAATACTTTTTAAAGTCTCTCACTCTATATTATGAATATCTGTTATTTAGCACAGTCAGAAGGGAAAATGGAATGAAGCTGTAAAACATATCTCCTTGCTGGTCCACAACAATTGGGACTGTGTGCCATTCTACTCAAACTGTGAATCAGAGCTGGGAAAAAAATGCTAATACATAGTCTTTAACATGAATCTAGAAGATGTAGTTGCTATGTTTATTTTCAACTATATCAAACAATTATTTTCAGCTATTACTCAACTATTCATCTCTTGCCTATTTATGGAGCAGGGACTAGGTGACTGCAGAAATTCTTCTCAAGGTGCCAGATCACCGTCAACAGAATTAGCAGAAAAAGATTTTTTTCCCTATTGTAACAAAAAGATAAAGAAATAAAATGCCAAAAGCTTTTTGCCTTTGTTTTCAGCCCCCCCAGTGTCTGGAATTCTTTTAGCCACTTCAGTTTGGAAACCTTTTCTTCCTCATCTATTTACCTCTGTAGATTATTCACTGCTGGCAATTAGCAACGAGAAGAAATCCTGCTGAGGAGAGCAAGTTAAAAGGGGACTTAAGAACGACTGTTCCTGGGAAACAAGCAGACAATCTGGAGCAGCAGACTTCCGAATTTCAAATACACTCATTACAGAGATGAACAGCCAGAACAACCTCTCTTCTTAATTCCTTTTATCTGGGTCTCCAATCTGCTCACAACAGTGTTTAGTCCAAAACTTAGTCCACTTCAGTGGGCTTGGAAAGGAAAATTCTAAGATTCCAGCCTTCATTCTACCCCCCCAAAAAAAACCAATTTAGGTAATGGCTTGCTACATCTGGATAATAACCAAATATCACTTTTCACATCCAAACCATTTCAGTCTGGCATCTTCCAGGAAGCCCATAAGTCTACAGATGAGAACAGGAGGAAGGCTTTTCCTGCTGCCCAGCTTTCAGCTGCAACAGGAAGAAACCAAAAACATTTTCACTTATTTTTGTAAATCAGAAAAGTCCGTCTTATGTACCACATTTATAAACTGGAAAATAATGTTACCTCTGTGGATTAGCTTGGGATCTTTTCTTAAGGTTATAAAAGCTGCATAAACACAAGACATTGGGGAAAAGCATTCCCCAAGTGCAGCTCCATTACAGCTGCTTTTGCAGAAATGCATTTTTGAACTTTGAAAAATCTTCTTAGTGTCCCTATTCATGAAGCCTGCATGATATTTTAACAGAGTGAATAAGTGACAAAGACTTTAGGTAAATTATCTTAAAAACATTGCCAGAACACTGTTAAATAAAAGATGGCTTTTCAAACAGAATGTAAAATGTCACATAAAATATTATCATTAAATAACTGGTTTTTGAGGGAAAGCAAAGCCAAAGATGCAAAAGTCTCTTTAGGAATATTCACTTCACACAAACAAAATCTGAAAATACAGCAAATATTTCAAAACCCAATTAATTTCACAGCTTCCAGCATCAAAAAAACTTAACATACTTCCTCAAGTTGCCTGATTCTTTTCGGTTTGACTCTAAACTATCACAGCATAACAAGCCCTATGAAGAATTATGCATACAGAAAAGTGAGATAAGAAGGTTTTTTACTACTTTTTTTTAAAATAAACTAAGCAAAAATGGTCCACATGACACAGGAACTTCCTTTGTAGCTGCTCCAGCAGGCTGGCCTCTATCACTGAAGTTGTGATTTTGCACTGATGCTCCTACCTGCTTTCCTGTTTTGAACAGTTTCTTGCCTCCCAAAGCACTGAATCTTCTAGCCCAACCAAATTAAGAGACAATCAGAGTGAGACCATTCAGTCATCACACTCAACTCTCATGCACTTTGGATTGATTTCTTGAAGGGATTTCCTAGTAACCTGAACATTTCATAAGGGACACAAAAACGGTACCAAATGAGAAACATTTGAGGTTGGTCTTGAATTACCACATTTGATTTCTCATCTGAATTTTCATCTTGGTTGGAGATAATTCCATCCAGGCCTTTGACTTTGGAATATTCTTCACGATTTGTTTAGATAAGAATGCATGACTGGGAAAGAGGACAGGTTGAGATTAGATATTAGGAAGAAATTCTTCCCTGTGAGGGTGGTGAGACACTGGAACGGGTTGCCCAGAGAAGCTGTGGATGCTCCATCCCTGGAAGTGTTCCAAGCCAGGTTGGGTGGAGCCCTGGAAACTTGGTCCTGCGGAAGGTGTCCCTGCCCATAGCATGTCCCTGCCCATGTCCCTGCCCTGGGAATNGAAGGTGTCCCTGCCCGTGGCATGCCCTGGGATTCTTTAGGGCTCCTTCCAACCATAACCCCTCTTTGATTCTGTGGTTTTCTGCCTCTGTGAAAAACTCTCACGGATGGTTTGGATGGGTCAGGTATGAATAAAAAGGTTTTTTTCTTAGCTGTCCATTTCAGGTGAAAATTACAAATTGCAGGCAGGCAGTTTACCTGCCTGCAGCACAAAGGTCACCAGCTCCAGGAGCTGCAGATGTGCCATCAGAAAGCCAATTTCCATACAGATAGCCAAATCCAGTTATCATTTAAATGAATGCTTCAGAGGTGTGTGTGTAGTAGAGGGCATGCAGATTATTTTCTAAGCAATTGACCTATTTTGGAGTTTCTCCCTCTTGAATATCCAGGAGAGGGTGTCCATGTACAGGATAATCTGGACACCCTCCCCCAACATCACCTACTCCAATAATAGAGCAGTGAGATTTGCAGCCTTTGCCACTTCAGTAATGAGCACAAAATTCTGACTGGAGGTGATGTAATTGTGGGACATCAGGTCAGCCAGTCTTCATATTAATCCTTTGCTCCTTATTTCAGCTAAGAGCAATGAAACTGAGAACACATGTAAAAGATTGAGATCATTTGTTCCCAGACCTTTTTCTTAACATTTTTTATGTCTTTTTTTTTTTTATGTCTTTATGTTTTGTCTGGGTTTCCATCACTCCTTTTGGGGATGATGGCAACTTGGCCTTTTAGGAATGACAGATCTATAGAGATAGATGCTCTTAAATCACTGTATTTTAAAGTTCCAAATAATCAGTAGAGGAAAGTTAATTTTATAATTGAAGCATGGCTAAATGTTTAAATTATAAACCAAACTACACTAGTTTAAGCCTGCAAAAAGGAGACAATGCTGCTTTCATTCACTTTCAAAGTAATATTGAAGTGGTTTTCAGCAGATTGGTGAAGTAATATTGAAGTGGCAGTGGTTTTCCTTAGGATCTAATTGCTTGGAAAGTTTGAGTAGTCAGAAGCATCTTTTCTTTAAAGACAGGAAATATTAACTACTTAAATTAAATCAAACCTTCTAAGCTCACACAACATTCTCTGTAATCATTTTCATGACGTAGATATTTTGGTTGTATTAGAGAGAATCTAATTTTGCACACTAAGTGTTCCAAAGGAGTATTTGCTGCACATGGGGTAAATGACAAGCGTTTTTTTGTTTTGTTCATTCACCTGACGTTGCCAGAAAATACCACTGGAGGGGGAATTGTATGTTCAACATAAAGATACTCCTAGTTTTTATTGTTTCTCCTGAAAGGGTTGGAGATAATAAGAAATAAGGCTTATATTTGCTTTTTGCTTTACTCATGCCAAATGCAGAGAGGCTGAAGCAGTCAGGGGATATGATATTAAAAGTCAGATTGCAATAAAAAACTACAACCAATGATTCTTTATAGCAACCAAAAATTAAAAGCAAATAACAAAAGCACCCCTTTGGCATCTTTGATTTGGTAATGTACTAAAATATGTACACAGATTTATGCAAAATAATAAATCCAGTGAAATGGAAGATAAAGTAAATTTTGGCCTATGCTTGAAAGCTTTAAACCGAGTTATAGATCAAAACATATAGGTATATTTCCCCAAAAAGATGCATGTTAAACTTATTTGCATATAAATATATATATTTTTTTTCTTTTATATATATATATTTATATATATCTTTAAATATGTTTATCTATTTTATATATAAATATAAATATACATATATATGGATATTTTTATATTTAGATATATATATATACATCAGTGTTTCTGTAAAATTAAATATGCTGGTAGACACCGGTTCTGGTTTTCTGCATACCTTACTAAAGAAATCCAAATTACTCTATCTTTATGCATTACATTAAGACAAGTAAAATATCCCATGTTTCCCTCTTGTCAGCACTTTCCAAGGATTTTTCTTTCTGTCATCTTTTCCTTCCTTACAGTGAGAAAGGTCCTCTGCATTAAAAGCAACTCATCACTGGAAATCTAAAATACAATCTTATGAAGCCCCACAGAAAAAACACCTCCTTTAATTAAAACTGCACCCCATTGCTGATTTTTTTGTTAATTGACAAAAATGTAGATTTATTTATTTAATAAGACATTGAGGGACAATTTTTCCTCTTTTTTTCCTCTGGGAAGTGTTTTATTGTTTGCTTCCTTTCTCTTGCCTGCTTGCTGTGTAATTTAAGACTGATGCCTCCCTCTGGGAAACAAAACTTGATCAGAGAACAGCCTGCACTGTCACCTAAACAAATTATGTTTTAGTCACTGCTGATGTTGGCTCTGTCATAATGGAAATGTATAATTAATGCCTTTGCTTTTACTGCTTTGGAAAGACAGCTCCCTGAATCTGGTTCAAGAGAGGGAATTTTAGGACTGCACCCTTTTCTCTTTCTAACCATTAAAATAATGGATCCCCACCACTGGCTCTAAAAAATGAATGATCAGGTCCCTAATCTCTACAGTTATTTATTAAATTTACAGTCCAGGCAATTTATTATTATTAAATAATAAAAAATCTGCTGTGCAGGAAGAATTTGGCAAGGAATTAGAGAGGAGGGAAAACTCAGGAACACAGGTTAAATCCTATATTTCTCCTTTCAGCAGAGCTTGAAAAGATTAAGCTATTTCCATTAGTTTCCTGCAGAGTTGCAAGCAGTGATAATAGACATGTGCTAATTTCACTATTTCACTGTGCTATGAAGCAGCATTTTAGATCATCTTTCACCTGTGACATGACTCCAAATATCTCCAATTAGCAGCTTACTTTTTAATTTTAGTTTTTGTTGTTGAACTTATAGCAATGACTAAACATCTGGTATTATGACTACAAATAGCCTCCATCTCCTCACCTCTGGGATGCAGTGTAGCTTTAGACTATTTATACTTTGATCTAAAATTCTAAATGACCAAATTATTCTTCTGTAATAGGTCCTAAGTGACATTAAATGGATGGTGTCAGTTTTTTCTTTCCAAAATGGACATCTCTCTCACCTCTTTTAGCTACTGCACTGCATAACAAGCTCAACACAAGGATATAACAGAAACACCATTTTCAGGACTGAAATAACCTTTGACTTCTACAAAGATACATAGAGACCAAGAAACACCAAAGGCAGAGAATGCAATAACTGTGCTTTAAACACATTCTAGTGGCATCAGAAGCTCAGCATTTTTATTTAAATTCATTATCACTGTGTCTGGAGCTGTACTGAAAGCAGACCAAGTCAGCAAAGGTATCCATCCTCAAAGAGCTGAAATCTAGATTGGTTGAAAACATGGACAAAACACACTTGGCTTCTAAAATTAAACTGCTACTCTGTGCCATTTCCTTGCCAGGTATTTCTAGACATCCTTTGCATACAGCTTCCTATTTCCACAGAAATATTCCCACATTCTGAAAATCTCTAATTCCATTGTTTGGTGCCACTACTAAAGTAGCATTTGTAATTATCATCATCACCACCATCATCATCATCTTATTTTATTAAATAGAAAACCTGGGTGCAGGAGTGAAGTAATTTGCTGGACTTCTTACACAATTTTTTTTTCTCTTTGTGTTTGAAATAGATGAGAAGAAATTGTAAAGCACAAGGTCTTGAGCTGATGTAAATTGGGTTACTTATTCTAAGGCCATAAATAGTTAAGATTAATTCAGGCAAGTCTTGAATGTCTCCCCCAGTCTTCTGACTTCTAGTCTTGTAGCTGAACCACTGACATATTCTTGGTCTATTTCAAGTCCTAGGAGGCAGATGGATACCTCTGCTGAGTGTGACAATGTTCATTGATATGCCCAAAACTATGAAACTTGCATCAAAAAAAAAAAAAAGTTTAATACAAGTTCAAGCTAACAATGGTTCTCCTTAAGGAGAACTAAATCTAAAATTACGCATTTTTAAAAATGAAATAAATAATTCTTTTTCAGCCATTAATTTAGACAAAATAAATGATTTTTAAAAGAATCAAGACTCAGGCAAAGCATCTCTCATATTTTGAATCTGAATTAACTTTTTTTCTCCCCTGTGAAAACTTTCCTTGAGTTCCTTCTGGCTTTTTATTATTCTGCTGCTTGTATATGGACTAGGAACTCTTGAGAAAGCATCTGGGACAGAAGGACAGGGTAGAAAAAGACACTTCCTCTTACCAGGGAAGAAAAAACCACTTCCTCTTACCAGCCTTCCCTTATTCAGAGTAACCTAGATCATCTAAAGATTACAGGCCAACAGCAAATTAACTTTCCAATCTTGAATTAGGCTTTGTTCCAGACACTGTGGGGGACATCATTTTCTGTTCAAGCATCCAGGTAATGAGAGTGGGGACAGGCTCTGCTGCTTTCTCTGGCACAGCCACTGATACCCTTTAGGTAACATCCAGGTAACAGGTAACATCCCTCCCGTTTTCTCCTTTTTTGGGTGGTGATAAGTCATTTAAGGCCATTTACATATCAATGGACTGATTTTTACAGTGCACACAGAGCTGCAAATGTGTCAAGCCTTTAGGAGGGTGATGTAAGCCTTTTGGGGTGGGTGTTGTGCCTAAGAACACCCCGATGAGGTGCTCAGGTCTGAGATTTGGGTGTGCCCTGCAGCCCTGCCTCAGCATCTCACTCACTGAGGGGGCTCACGGGGGTGCTTGGTGCCAGCAAGGCAGCACAGCCCGGCCTGAAACCTCTCTTCTCTTCTGCAAGAGCAGCAGATTGGTGAAAACAATGCCATTTATAGTCTGGTATGTCTGGAGACGAGAAGACCACAAGCGCATTAAAGTACAGAGGAGGCCGCTTGGCACATGCTGCTTTCCTTGTTAAAATACTCTCCCTATTCCAAATCATCAGTTGCCTCCTTCCTCTGAAGTGAGGAGCGCCAACAGACAGATATTGGAACACAAGGAAAAGACTAAAGAGGATGCCCTGCCACAAGCTGAGAGTTTTTTGGTTGCTAATGATGTTTTCCCCACAGCAGAGACTTCATGGTCATTAGCTATTCAGCACAGCAGAGGGACCTAAAAAACAGAGCTTTCAGCATTAATAGTATTTGGGACCCAAAGTTTTGAGACCCTGCGAAATCTCCACTGAGCACTGATAAAATTTAACAGGGAAGGAAACTAGAAGGAGCTTCGAGGTGAAATGACAAAGGCTGAGAGGCGCTCATCACCATCAGAGAAACAGGCACACATCTACACAGGCACCTACAGAAAGTGGCTGGCAGCTGTGTTAAAAGTCACGAAATCTCTCTCATCACATCAAGCACAACCCCACGTAAGCAGAAAAACACCAAAACCAAGCAAACCCAAGAGTTATAGACATAGATGTACATACATACATGCGTAGAGGAGAAAAAAGGCCAAAGTCTCTCTGAATGTTCGAGTAATTGGGAAGAACACAATACCCCTGGGGAACCAGATTTTTCTGAAAATCTATTACTGGAAATCCTGTTTGCTAAACTTAACAGTCTGACATGGGATTCCTCACATAAATCACTGCAGTCAGGCAAATGTAGGAATCCCTCTGAGGTCTTCATAATACTGTCAAGAGATATCTGTGTGTTAACCTCCCTCCTGCGCAGCTATTTTTGTTCTTCTCCTTAGTTTGCAGACACAAAGGGTATAATTTATTTCAATTATTTGTTTTCAAGTTGAATGGCTACAGACTCTGAACAAGAAATATCATTAGGCTGCAGCATATCAAATAGCATTGTCAAGATGCTATTCATTTGGTAGGCACACTAAGAGAATGATAACATTTTCAGCTAACATTGATAAGCTGAATGTATTTATTTATAAAGGTAGCACACCAACTTAAATTCCAATAAAATATGTTCGATAATATTGTGGCAGAGATCTTGAGTTAACAACATTATCAAAGGAGAAAAACACAAAGAGAAAGGAAATATTATAGTACATTTAACATTTACATACCTTGTGAGGTTAGGGCCTTTGTCTTTCTCACAGTTGTTTTACTGGAGTGGGATCAAGATAAATGTGCTATTATGTACCTTTGTCTTCACAGAATGGATAGTGCCATCCTTCACTCATTATGGGCAAAGACAGAAAAAGAAGCATGTTAGTGACCTGTCTTTATCCATGATAGGTTCCATCTTCATCCTTGTATGTATTGCAGCACTTGCTTAATATACATTTAGCTGAATTTATATCTATACATTATCCATACAGATAGTTTGGAAAGTCCGGTTCCATGTAAATGGGGAGAAATATCACTTGGAGAGAAGGAAATTAAACTGAAATAAAAATATTGCAAGATGAGAGTTGGGACTAAAGCCTCAAGATGATTGCACAGAACGACTGTGAGGTTCCTTTATTATTTTATAATTACAAGGGAAACACGGACTTGACAGCTAAGACTCAGAGGGTGAAAAAACAGCTCTTAGCCATAACAACTGTCTCAGAAGACCAATACCTTTGAGAGCACCTTGTACTGTGCCCTCTGCTTCCCACTGCTGGAAGCAGCCAGGGTGCTCTCTTGCCTTCTTTCCTTCCACAGGACCAGCTGTATTTTCCACAGCAGGCACAGTATTTTCACAGACACACAGACACTGTATTTTCCACAGCAGACACAGGAAGGTTTAACTAACACCCACCCAGGGAGGCTGGAAAGGGAGTTAGGGAAGTTTCCACTCCTCCAAGCTTACACATGGGAGTCCCTAATACAGGCTACTGGGTTGGTTTTGTACGATAGATAAACCTTCATTTTCCACCCTATTTACATATGGACCAGGGGTTTCTGTGTCATGGACTGGAAATTGTGTGTTCAGTACCTATTATTGCCTGAAAGGCCTGTGGATTTCTTTTTCCTTATAACACCACTGTGTATCAATGCAACATTTCCCACCTGAATCCCTAATGGTACTTTCACAATTAAATGAACAAAACTTTACAACATCCATCTAAAATATTCACAACCCTGATTTTACAAACACATTCCACAATTTAGTCGAGTTCAGCTAGAGCCCTGCACCCTTTTTGCCTCCAAACACTGACCAAAAATTGTACTGGCTATCTCCTGGGGAATCCCCTTATGACAGAGCCTATTTTCACCATTAATTGGTATCTAATACCACCATAGTCTTGTTTTCATTCAGAGAAGCCAAAGTGCTTAATCCAACTCTAGAAAAAAGCCTCTCCAGTGGCTTTGCCTCTCATGTCCTGCATTCTGTCAGTGAGTGGCATAGCTCTAAGGAATACATTATTACTGCTGCAGACCACTCCAAATGATTCAGAGACCCTTTATAACGTAACCAAAAACAGATGAAGAAGAATTAGATCCTCTGGGATCCAGATATTATCCAGTTCAGCTGAAGCCATTCTCACTTGGTTTGTCTGAGAGTGATTTTGCATTTTAATTTTTAATAATTCTTTAATCCATCTAAAATGGGAGAGAGCAAATAAAGCAGAATCCCTCTGCCGCTTCCTTCCTTCCCTCCTTTCTGCCTTATTCATGTTCCCATTTTTTATTTTTTTAATTCCATGTTCCTGTAGTTTTTGAAGCTGCTGATTGAACACTTTGGTATTTCTTTGCTGTGTGAAGCACTAAATAGGAACTTGCTAGGAACTAGAATATTTTCTGTTCTCCTTATTTTACTAAAAAAGAAATCTTCTGTGAAGACACCCCTTTATATTGCATTCAAAGTTAGAAGCATGTAGAAACAGCCAAACTAGAATTAAGGTTGCACTATATTCTTTATAGATTCTCTCCCTTTCTGTTTCACCTCCTCCTTCTTCTAATCTAACTTTTTCATGCTATTTCTTCCTACTTTCAATTCTTTCATTTCGGCAGATTTCTTTATCACACTTTGTCTTACCATGGTCTAGTTCCTGTATATTCCTTATAGAGCTGTGTGTATATTACTGAAACTCCCTCAGAACCTTGAAACATTTTCTTTGTTTTAAAAGCAGTTTTAATCTCAGTTTCATAAAGAAAAAGATTAACTTTATCTCAAAGCTGCTCTGTGAGAAAAATTCCCGTTTCTAAATGCACAAACCAGAGAGAACACACCCAAACCTCGGCAGGTAGCCATTTTTGCCAGCAATTTAAAAACAAAAGAAGCTATGAAATACAAATACAGGGGGAGAAGCTGAACAACGAGTGTAGGAGAAATGTCATTTACTTCAATCTTCACAACTCCAGAGTCTGAAAAATCTGTGAGGACTGAGCCCGTATCTTAAACGTAATTACATGTAATCTGAAGAGCTGAAGTGGAGAGGATTAGTTTGCTGCTAGTTCCAGCGAATGCTCACAGCCTGATTGTATTTTCAGGGCACTGGTGGGCAGCAACAGATGGTGGTCATTTCCCTGGCAGGCCATAGCAGGGATAATTACCAGACACAGTTCCAAGGTTTATGATATTATAAACCTCTCTTTCGTTTCTCATTCACTGCACGTGGAAAGTACGGCCTTTTAACTCCTTTCTTATTGATTTTATACTAGTGCAACACCTTTGCCTTCAGTGCTTTTGAAATGATTCAGTGGTGAAGTAAAACAAGAAATAGACCTTTTAAGTCAATAAAAATAATAAAAAAACCCTGATCTTACTGCTGATTTTTTTTTTTGCATTTGAAGAACAGCTTTGTGTTGATTAATGAAATAAAATGCAGTAGTTGCTAGCAGAATTTGCTGCTGCCCTTAAAAAATTGCTGATGTTTAAGATGATTCTGAAATAAATTAGTCAGTGAGCTAACTATGCCTACAAAACTAGTAACATTTGGAAGTGCCAGCCAGAATCCAGAATGCCTGTTTTTACCTGGACAAGCTGAAACTTTCTTGGATTAGTCTGCCCTGGATTGTTTTCAGTACAGCAAATAAGGGAGATGAAATTCAGGCCTTTGGGAGTAAACAGAATAGATGTTAAGGCAAGTTAGAGCCCATGGGTCAAGATCAGGCACATATCTTAGCAGAACACTTTTCTTCACACTGTTTTTTAGAAAGGGAGAAGAAATTAACTGCTCTTTGTGTCTCTAATAACAATGAAGAGACTCACTCTTCTGATAAACTTAATTAAATGTGGTTAAATTGGCTAAATTTAAAACTTTTCAGAGGCTCAGCATCTGAGTTTTACCCAGTCAATCCAGAAGGGCATTGAAAAGCTTAAGAATGAGGCCAACTCAAGTTCAACAAGAAAAGCACAAAGTTCTGCACCTAGGGCAGAATAACCTTGTGTGTCAGCACAGGCTGGAAGCCAGCCTACAGGAAATACTCTGGCAGTCACTGTGGATGCCTGGAGCTGGAAATGAGCTACAAAGTGTGCTCTCACAGCAACAAGGCAAACTGCACACACGTGTTGGGAGGAGAGCAGCCAGCAGGCCATTTATTACACCCTTTAACGCAGTGCCTCTTGAGGTTCACCCGAAGCACTGGGTTTTGAACTCTCCGGCTTGAGAGAGATGTTGAGAATTTTGAGCAACTCCAGTAGAAGACTACAAGACGGTAACAGCCCTACAACTTGTGAGGAGAGACAGGCAGCTGCACTTGTTTGGCTCAGAGAGGAGGTGGCTGTAGAGTCTTCAGCTACACAGCTACAAACATATCACAGCCCAGCTCTTCTCAGCATGGATGGTGGAGGAAAGAGTTTTTCGTTGTGATGGGAGAGCAGGGCTGAAGGGGTTACCCCGAGAGGCAGTGCAAACTCATCCTTGGAAGTTCTCCAGATTCCAGCAAACAAGGCCCTGGCTGGCCTGATCCGAGGCTGGTGACAGCTGGGGTTTGAGAGGAATGCTCCTCAGGGTGACCTCCTTTTCAACCAACATCTCTACCATTCTCTTGCAAGTTTTCTTTCATTTTTTTTTGTGAAGTACTTTGATGATGAACCCGTGTCTTAAGAAAGTGCTCTCCGCCCTTTCCTTGAAGTGGAAATATAATAGGTGACACATTTTGCTATGGATTTTTTTGGAAACCAACACTGGCAAGAGTGTTACAAAATAAGGGGAATAAAAAACACAGAATAACAGTAAATCTTTATGCATCATGAGTTCATTTAGTTTCTCAGTTTGTAACCATATATTAGCAGGCCAGGGCCAAATAGAACAGCACAGCAGTGACAAGGGAAAACAGATGTGCTTAGTACTCCTACCTTCTACACCTCTAAGGTGTGTGGTGTTTATTGGGAGAATTGTCTCAGATAGAAGTTGAGAACTGTAATTTTACCTATATTTGAAAGCCAGAAAGTAATACAAGTGGGATGAAAATTAATTATGAGAATTTAAAAAATAAGGGGATATATAGAGAGTGTAGAGGAAAAAAAACCAAAAAACATTTATTTTCAGAAAAGAAAAGGAAAAAAAAGAGTAACAGTACCAAATTAGCTGATTAGAGAAAATCAGGAGTCTTTTTTGCATGTAGTTAGACAATCAACCAAGGGGTTAACATACTTCTTTTAGACCTATTACTTTCCTCAGGTTATGATATATTGCCATGGAGATAATCTATGCTGTATACCAATTACTGGTTTGCCTCTAATTTTGTTTCAGGTATGGAAAAATTATGCCACCTTGCAAAATCATACCTTGTATGTGGGTTATTATTGGGAGTGGATGAAGAAGAGTTTGTTGTTTCATAGAAGCTGTTAGACAAAGTGAAAAATGTCCCCCTATCTCTTATCGGAGGCCCTCTGAGGCCTTCTTAGGGAGTTCTGTCACAGTGACCTCTCATGACGATTCCCTTCAGATCTCACCAGCATTGATCCTTGGCAAGCTCAAAAGCAAGGAGAAAATGAGAACTGACAGAAGATACTCTTCCTAGGAGTAAATATATTGCCTCACTGCAGCTCTTATCCTTTCCTGTCCCTGAGTAATAAGTCCTGAAGTTGGCTTGTGAAGCGCTGTAAGAAAATGAAACTGTGGTCTGTGAGATACTAATATTTCTTGAAAGAAGGAGGGGGATCATTGCTGTCCTCTGATTAATGCCTCATGCACTGCTCTAGTCCATTAGAGACATAAAGGTGCCTTTAACAGGCCCCTGAGCAAAGTGCTTTATGCAACATACTCCCTGTCCTTGACACAGAGACAGAGAGTATCTTGAGCAGCATCTCCAACTAACACGAGGTATTCAGAAACAGAGGAATGCCTCCAGGGAGCTCTTTCTGTCAAGAGAAATTAGAGCAGCTGCTGGTGATCCCAACTCGCAGGAGCAGCCGAGTCTTGCTCGGGGCTGCAGGGTGGAGAAGGTGCTGACCGTGGCCAGCACTCGCCCGCTGCTGGGTGACTGAGGAGAGAGCTTCCCTGGCCTGTCCTCCTGGGACTGACAGGGCATCCCGCTGCTCCCAGCCGTCCCTAGCGCAACAAGGGGGAGCTTTAGCCCCCACCAAAGGCACAAAGGTGGCAAAACTTCAGAAAAGTGTTGTGTTTTATTTGTTTCACAGAACTTCATTAATTAACCGTCCATTTAAACAAGGAGGATGGAGGTTTCAAATACATTTTCAGGCAGCAGCATCCACTGACTAATGGCATTGCTGGAGTACTACTCAATAGTAGAGCTGAAGTGTGTTTACTTTTCAAACACCTTTACCTTTTACAAACACCTTTGTGGGCCCTGCCTGGTAACTTTTTTAAGCGCAAGTGTGCGTGCACCACATGGTCTGATCACTGTATGATCTCTGTCATATTATCATGGTTTTCTTATAACTGTTGGAAATTACTTTTATTATGAAAGATCAGCCCATCCACTCGAATAAAACAAAAACTGCACGATGAAACTACAGCAGTTTGGCTACAGAAAAGAGTGGGAAGATTTAAAATAGGATGACTGGTTATGAAAGAAACAGCTTGAGAATTTTAACAGAAAATCAGAAATTTTGTGGAAAGGGGGAGTAATAAAGGAAGGAGGAAAATATTATTTCTCTGTAGTACTTTCACTAGACTACTATCAAAGATTGCCTTGATAAGAGCATCAGTTCCTCAAGATCACCAACACAAGAACTAATAAAAACTCACAATAAGAGTTACAGAGCTGTCAGAGCAGCCAATCTGTTGACACTCTTGTGGTCTGTCACTTAACATCTTTATGATCAGCCTCATGTTAAACCTGAGTATTTGAGCAACAAGATTATTTCCACCAATTACCCATCAAATATTCCACCAATATCACATTTCCCACGAGGACATTTTCCTTCAAAAAAGTATTTTTCCCCAAAGAACTCCAAAGAGAGTTATTAACAGCAACATTTTTAGCTAGTAGGAATATACTCATCTTTGACCTCCACAATTTTCTTGAATTTAGGACTTCTGTCATATCCTGTGGTTCCACAGAAGCTCCTTCAGAAGCAATTTCACTATGGAAGGTGGAAGCCAATGTCAGGAACTTTGTGTTACTGTTTATGCAACTGAAATGCCAGCTGAACAACTTGTTCTCTGCTGTGCTGCTGCACTTGTCTCTTTCTATATGCCAGCTGTGGCATTTTCTGAAGTATAGACCCTCATGGTATCTGATCACCGACAGTCAAACACTCCACTTAGGTATGGCTCCAGCAGTGCATAGGAGCCATAAAGAAAACTTAATGAGCTTCCTGAGGTTTGCCTATAATAGAGAAACGTGCATGTTGGCATAGAGCTACTTGGTACTAATTCTGAAAGGGAGACAAAAAAAAAGGTGTCAAATGTAATGCAGGGAAGCCTTGCTCCAATGGGAGAAAACTATCAAGTGCTGAATTTATGGAAAACCCTTTTAAAGCACTAACCTAGATATTAAAGAAAAGATCTGAAACTCCAGAAAATTTCTGCATTTAAATTGCTTCTTTCACAAGTGGTATGGCTAACAAACTTCTTCCTATAGATTTATGAATTACATCCTTTTATCCCATGTCTCTCTCTACAGTAACTCTACTTCTCTCCTATGCATTCAAATATCTTTCTTTGTCACTTTTGCAATATTAAGACCTTTCTACACATCCTCTAAAGTCCTCATACTGCTTTTCCATCCCCATCCCATCTCCCCCCAAAACCTGTTAAGAAAGAAGAAACCACCATGACTGTCAGACACAATTTTGTTGAATATATCATCTAACACAACCAAACAGATCAACTCAAACTCCCCTTATTTTTTCCCTGAATTCTCATAATTGAAAAAATGTCTTCCCTCAGGACAACTATGAAAACCAAAAGCAATTCAGACCTCTGAGAGGTTTGAAAAACCCTTTTTCTCTCACACTGCTTAATAGGTTGAAAAATTACTTGGGAGAATAATAAAAGTTTGCAGAACAAATAAAACCCAATGACCACGATAAATAACTATAAAGGAACTAGGAAGCCAAGAAATCTGATTATTACCATAACTTTGAAGCACAGATGGAGGCCCTTCCTAAACACATATTATACTGTATTCCCATCATTCCTGAGTTTGTTGTTTAGCTTCACCTCATTGCTCATTTTCAGTCATCTTTCTTCCAGAACATCTGCAGTGTGGAGGTGCAGAGCTGGGACACCAAGGGAGAGTCCCTGCTGAGGCTGGGGGCTCAATTAAAGTGGGACTTGATTCCATAACCAGAGCTCCAAGGGGATATCCAAAGACCCAGCAATTACAGGTAAAGAGCTGCAGCATCATGTCCATGCACCATCTTCACACTTCTCAATTTTCGTAGGAAGGAAACCCAGTTATATACACAAAGAAACTGCAATCTGTTCAATATACTCTCTGAATCAGATTCCTATCACAACTAGCTTTAAAATACCTGGTTTGGGGTGTGCTGTAGATACAAGCATTCCTATAGAAGCATTTAAGGGTCCACTATATTTTTTTTTTATTACTCATTTTCATTTTACAAACAAAAATTTCCTTTCTCTCTTCACAAGGTCCTTTTATTATCTTTCCTCTCTACCTAAAAGTGCAATAAAAGGAGCAAAACCACATAAACATGAGATACATCGTAATAATTTCTTTAAAGCCTAAGTGTTTTAAGATCAGACAGAGAAGAATATGTATATTTTATGAAGTTTGCAAACATTAGATACTCTCTGATCAAAATATGTTGTGCTTTATGCTGAGGAATATCTGGGGTAGAGCATTTTCTATTATTTCAGATGTACACCTGAATTTTCTACTTAAACTGAGAATTAAGTTAGCCAATTCTCCAGTCCCACAGGATTCTTCGTTTCAGTGATGAAGGGTATTAGCCACCTTAAAGCAGCTTCTCAACTACACAAGAGTAATAATCTCAAATAATTCTCCACCTAGGATCTACTCCAATCAATTGTTGGGAAAAGCTTTGAGATTTGAGGCCACTTGGTCACAATGTAACATTTTGCTACGATCTGAACCAAGAAGAAAACATAAATAATCATTAAATAATAACTTTAAATGAAGCAATAATTTGAAGAAAAACAAGTGCAATCTATATTGCATATTCAAAATGATGCAAATAGAAACTTCATCTTTTTACAAGCTCAGAAAAAGTTGTGAAATTGCTGTAGGTTGAAGTAGTTGGTAACAATCAGGATAAATTTCTGCTTTTCTAGTAAATTATAAGCTCAGCTCCATATCAGTGTGGAATTACTACTGAAACCATCAAGAGCATCAAGTTTATCAATTTTTAAAATTTTGAAAATATTTATTTAAATTTTCTTTTCCACCACAGTTAAGTAGCTATAAATAAGAAATTTGTAGTAACTCCACAAAGTTATAGTAAGATTTATTTATCATGGCTCACTTATTATCTGCAATTACTTCTTAAAAGTCTTGTTTAGAAAGCTGCTTTTAAGGTTGTGGGTAAGGAAGTGGCAAATAATCCTATGATGCTGTTAAGACACAACTTGGAAGAGTTGCTCCCTATTGTAACAGAGAATTTATTTGACATTCTTGATGCTTATTTCACCATCAAATCAAAGGTAATTTATCAAAAAAAATGATATTTAGCCACAGACACTGTTACTTTTCAAAGCCATCTCTTTTTTCTCACAGGTTGTAATTTTATACTTTTCCTACTTGTGTAAGAAAAAGAAAACAAGGAAGAGCAGAACTGCATATGGTGTTTTCCAAATTTGAATCTAAAAATTGCTAGGAGCAGTAAAGAACAAACTGGCAGGACTACAGAAATACTGATTCTTAAAGACAGATGATGTTAAAATTGAGTAGGCATACTAAGCAAGAATTCAAAGATAACCAAATAATCTCACTCACGTTTTCACATAAGCCATCCTACTACAGACAATGGGAAAAGTCATACCAGAACATTTATGTAACATTTTAAGAAGTGTCAGCCTTCTTAAAAATGATGAGAAATGTTACCATTTTTGCACAGACACATTCGTGAGGAATGTTATGTGAAATCTGAAACTAATTGTTTTTAATAAAGTTTGTGGAGATGCATCATTCCCTCACTCACCCCATCCATTTCTTGACCTTTTTTTGCCCTGAAAATCATTCCAGGTATGAATAAAAATTCAGCTGGTTATGGTAGACTTCAGTGATACCCTTAGTTCCTTTCACTGCCAAATGTTGCAGATTTACAGTACACTGTAAAGACTAAAGTACAGGCATAATTACCTCATTTCTTCCTCATGCAGATGATTTCTGAATTCTTACCACCTCCACACTTCTGACTCATTCCTCAAGTCAGTCTCCTGAAGGAACAACCCAAGACATGTCAAGCAAAAACTGTGCTCAGCCAAAAGAGCAGGCATGTTGTTTCTGGTTCCCCTCCAGGTGCTGAGCCTCAGAAGAGCAGAGAACTCCATGATGTTTCTTTTCTGAAATGAAAAAGATCTGTCTTACTGCCTTGGCCAAAAACAAATCTTTACGCTGTCTCTACTAAGACCCTGTCCTCTGTGGATCACAGAGCCTTTCCAAGCCACACCTTAAGAATTCTGTTTTGAACACTGTTTTAGGATCATATGATAATCTGATATATACGCAGTGGTAATTACATTTTTAGACCAGTGAATTATCCAACTGATATCAAAGACATGTGAGATTACCTAATCTGATATACCTTTCAAAGATGCTCAGGTCGAATTCCTTCATTTTCACATAATAGGCTGCTTGGACAAGAAATTCTGACACCTGTAACTGTACACCAATAACTACAATTTTACTCAGTCAGCCATATTCTGAACTCCCTTCAGCTTTCAGAACAGAGTTCTTTTAAAATGCTAACACGATACACAGTTCATAGGGAGTGTCCTCCCTTTGCACACCCTGGATGTGGTAAGGTCAGAGTCACCAGCTGGACTTTGTATTCCCGTGACAGAGGCAGACTGTCCTCTCTGGCTCATCCCCACACCGTGGCGAGGAAGCTGACAAGGAGGTTCTTTTCCCTGTCTCTTTTTTTCTTACATTCTCTCACTGCTCTTGCATTAATGGCCTTGTTCAGTACAACAAGATTTTTATGCATGTGTTTCGTTGTTGTAAGTATTACACTATGATGAGGAAGCAAATCCCTTTTTTCAGGGGATGTGTTGAGCGAGTATCCTTCAGGGGATAAAAGCAGGTCAGCTATTTCAGTAGGCAGCATCTCCAGATGTAATTCCTCTATGAATTATATACACAGATATAAACTCGCAGACACTTCTTAACGGAACTGGCATTTGTAAAAGGAGAGGCAGCAAACTGAAGAAGCTAATTTTCTATGGCAATGATCCTACAACATGAGTTGTAGCTGTCTTGTACAGACTGACTTCATTTAACTCCTGAAAATAGGTCTTGTACAGACTGACTTCATTTAACTCCTGAAGAAAGGCTTACTTTGATTTCAGTTGATGTGGTTACTTTGGTTTGTAAATCATGTCATATATACTGTATTTAAAGAATTCTTTTCAGAGACTGGCAGAAAGAAAAATTGGCAGGAAGGTATAATTATGAACAGAGAAATTGTTCTTTATGATGTGAGCTACAAAAAGTGTCATAATGCTCTGAATTAATGAAGGTCTCCTGTAATACAGGAAACAGTAAAAATAGAATCTCAAATACATTAAACATATGCCTTAGGAATTCTTTAACAGATAAAATTAGTTTATTTCAGTTGCCAGAGAGATAAATATAGTTCAGGATATCTGTATAAACAGAAATATAACCCATAAAATTTACAAATAGTTTAAATAGTCATTGTCAAACAAGTATAGAGACAGGAACCATAATTATGTCACGTGCATATCATTTTCAGTGCCAGATTGCTGTGCCCACAGATGACAATCACTATTTTGTGAACTTAGCTGTTTATCTTGACTGAAGAGATAACCATCTCTTCCTCTGAAAGTAATCAGAAAGTTTTCATCAGGCTTGAACAGTGATGTATAAGGAGTAATTCTGGAGGATATTATGTCCTGTGGGCACACTTTTCCCTTACAGTTTCTCAAGCAGTTTATTTTCAGTCTAAGAGTATTTGCTCCTACTTTATACCAGCAATATTGCATTTTCTAGTCAATGTGTCTATGAAAGCAACAGAAGGGAAGAATTGCAGACTTCTATTGCTCCAGTTATCTCCCACCCATATATACAGGTATCAAGAGCAATGGAAAAGCTTTAACACAATTTAGAATTTTAGACTTCTAAAGCTAGCTTTTAAAGCTTTGGCACATGTACAAAAAGGTCTGTCAAAAAATAAGGACCATATTTGGAGAGGAGACACTGGAAGTCAAGGCAGATGCAAACCCTCAGACTACTATTATCCACATTTAGTGTGAGGGGTGAACAGAAGTTTAACTCAACTGTGTCCTTCGTGATTTAACGTAATGTTTTTAAACATAAATGCTATTTTGTCATCTGTGGATGTTATCCCTAACTTTAGGGGATGAGACTGCAGTGAGGGCAAGATTAGAACAGAGGTGAAGAGGGGAAGTAGAGGAGCAAGGGAATTAAGTAACTATAGGCTGTATTTGGTATTTACTGGGAAAGTAAACATGTTTTGTGAAGAGTACCACTATGAATATAACTAGAGGTCAGACAGACAGATTTAGGAAAGTATTTGTGAGACAGTAACTAGAACATCCTCATGACATACTTTTTTTACTTTAACTGTGATCAGTAAAGCTTGTTTTATTTGTTTCCGTCAGTATATGTTAAGTCATTGCTGAAGAAAAAGAAAACAATCTGCTTTATTTGCTTCATAAATATAATTATAAACTTGCCAGAACCAGGTTAGCCACAAATTAACATGACAGCTACATTCACTTTCACATGGATTATTTATGAAGAAACTTTGATGGGCTAAAGCTACTGATAGGACCAGGTGTTTCTGTAGAAGCCAATAGAGTTGCTATAGTGACAGGCCACAAGAATGGTCTTAAAAGTATGATAAATGACAAACATCTTGCCATTTGCAAGCCAGAAAAGCTTGGCATTTAGGAAATATTTGCTACATCTGCAAATTTATCTTCTCATATGGGAAAAGGCAGGTATATTGTATCAGGGTTCACATTAAGCTGATACACTCCCTTGGTTGTTTTACACCTATAAACACTGTGCTGATCTCAATGTCTGAGGAGGAACTGAATTACTCCTTTCTTCTGTGCAGATAGAGGTAGTGTCTCTTCCCTTTCTCTAAGCATTAGACTTAACAAATTTCCACAAGATGATTCTGCTCAGTACCTTTGGAGTTACCAGTATATGCTATTTGTGGTGGCACCGGATTTTAAATATTACAAGCTCATTCACCGTTTTAGATCTCTGAGCTGCCGTGGAAACTGGTAGCAGATTTTCCAAATAAATAATACAACATAAATCTATTTTATACATCAGTTAACACTTCCAGGCTAAACAAAACAAAATGGGAAAAAAAACCCAACCAACCAACCAAAAAAAAAAAAATCAGAACCTCCATAACCATAGCAAAGAAAGCCTAGAAATTTTAGTAAAGCTGTTACTAAAATCTCAGAGCTGTCTTTACAAAGTCAGAACTTTCTGTGTGCTAAATGTTGCATTCATTGATACTTACACATTATAAGGTTCTTTCTTTTTTCTTCTTCCTACTGTATTGCAGGAGGTCAGAGACAGTTTATGAATACACTGACAAGGCTTAAGACAAGAAGTGGGAATTATAAAGCTAGAAAATGGCACTTTTAATTTAATGTTGAATATTGCTAGCAAATTGGTATTAACCTTTGAAGCAACACCTGCAGCACTACACCCCCATGCAGAAACCTTGAAGTTGTGGCAAACTTGTCAAGCAATACTTGAATGCTAGGAAAGTCCCATTTCAAAATAGTATTGGCTGCAATGGGCACTTGAAGAGTCCACTGCAGTTCTGAGATGTATAATATATTTAAGGTTCAAATTAATATTTTAAATTACCTTCTGCATTTTTGGTCTAAGTCACTTGTGTTACTTCTCCACTTGCTTTTTCTTCTTTTCATATCTTGTGGTACAAATACTAAACTTAAGTAGAAATAGCAAAGATTTTCTTCTTTCTCCAATGCTAGAAACTTCTGAACTTCTGAACTTGTAAAACACCAACACATGAACACCACCAAAACCTGTAAATTTCAGAAGTTATTGTTCTTCCTGAAAATAAATTATAGTTTTTTACTTCAGCCATGTGATGTGTCCTGGTTATGTGAAAGAAAGTCATCACCAAAATTACTATTTTAAGGACTGGAAAAGCAGCACACACAACATGAGAAAGAAGCTGCTAGAAATAAACCTTACAAAATGGTGAGTTGCATCTTCTGTGGCACACACAGTTACACAACAAGCATCAAAAGCAGGTCCTAACTCATCATGAGTGCTGTGTGACCCAGTGACAAGGGGAAGAAAAGTGTGGAACTGTACTCAACCCCTACTCCAACACAAAGGCCTGTTCCATTCAACCAAATTCAACTTCGCATCATTAAAAGTTGCCATAACTTCATCCCAAGCAGAGGGAGGAGGCAAAACTCCCACTGACTGAACAGTGAGCAAGAAGAAGATGGGGGTTATGCCCCCCATAATGCTGCATGTCCCACAATTAACCCTTTAATGCTTGCTTCAGTGCAGCCTCATTGCGTGCCATGGAAGGAGCGATGCATGCAGCTCCCTCCTCAGGGGCTGTCTTCACTGGGGGGCTTCTTCCCACCTTCACCTCCATCCCATCTCTCCCCAAACACCTTGTCCTGCTATTCCCATCTCCGGCTTGTTCCCCATCTCCTCAGGGCTCAGACATGCCCACGTTCCTCAGCCTCTGAGGGTGCTCTCTCCCACCACACGTCCTCACAAATCCCCACAGCCCTGAACAAGGTCTGAGAATCTGCATCCCTTTAACAGGGAAATCCTCACCACCTGCTTCTTGCTCTGTGGCCCAGGTTGTTTGTGTGCCTTTTTCTTGCCTGTTGGCTTCTCCCCCACGCTATCTATCACCTTGCTACACAATTCACAGTCATCCGTGCAAGCTGCCTTTCCTCAGAGACATGGTGGAATTGTTCTGTGTGTTCACCAAAGAGAAATCAACAGAAATGTCAAGTTTGAGCTGACATATCACTCATAAAAGGGAACTTTGCTAACTCGTGTGGGCTGCTGGCTGACCTTCCACTATCTGCCAGTCTGGTTCAGGTCTGGATTTTTACTTATAAATTGGCTCAAAAGGACTTAAAAGAAATAAAGGGATATCCCCACCCAAGCCATTGGTCATACAATGGGGGATGCACTAGGATGTACTGTACTGTATTACACAGTGCAAGACTCAGAATATTTTAAAGACTTATGAAAAAATTAAAAATTAACAGCTTTCTATCTCAGTATCTCTCTTCCAAACACTGGAATATTCATGTTCTCTACTTTCCTCTCTAAATTCTGTTAATTTTATATGAGACACCACATAAAGCACTCAATGATCACATGAACAGAAAACTGCAAATTCTCCATTTTTCATTTCTCTAGCTCAATAGAAAAAAAAAATTAAGAAAAAAAAAAAAAGAGTTAACCAAAACAACAGGAAATGCTACAATTTAAGAAGGCTGGAACACTCTTATAACCCCAGAAACTCATGGCCTTATAGTGCACTTTGCAAAGAAAAAGCACATCAGAGGTCTGCATTCAAATGAGCCAACCAAAAAACTATTAAAAACCAAGAAATTTTCTAGACTTCAGTGAAATCTGTCTTCAAAGACCCAACATGTACAAGTTTTATATGCCTGCAGTACTTCAGATTTTTTTGTTTGTTTTTATAAAGACCAAATACAGACATGAAAAATATTTATCATCATAGAGGAAAGGAAATGGATTGTTAATGCTATATGAAAATGTTATTTACAGAGGAAAAACAAATTGCACTATAGGCAAAAAGCCAATGCTTTTGACTTGCTTTGCAAAGTGAATATTCTCCAATCAAATGTATTTAAAGTAGACTTACTTTGATTTTCTTTTTATTTTAAAAGCACTTTTTCAAAAAATACCCACTAGTTTTTTAGTTCCTCATAAGATCTTGTGTTTGGTAAAAATATGGAGGAAGTGGAGACTGGATAATAGCAAAAGATTAACTAATAACAAACGTCTTTCTTTTTTACTACATGGAAGTTTAGCACAGGACCCACCTTAGTCTTAAATTCTCTACAATTTAAAGAGAGAACTGCATTTAAAAAAAATAAACCATCATTCACCTCTAGGTGGATTTAGAATCAGCTTTTTTTTTTTTTTTTATGAAGATGCTAAAATACTCCTGTCCTTAAGAAATACTCAGAGGCTTTATTTCAATATTTAAAACCAAGAGAGGTGGAACAAAACATTTTGTTCTGCCTGGTACTGAATAATTTAGCTTTTTATTGATCTTTACAGACTTATTTTCAATATTTGGTTTTAAAATACAACTACTGAAATCACTTCTGGAGCTGCATAAGACAAAAAGGAAATATGAACAGATAAGTCTTTAAGGAATACAAATGAAAAATACAGTTTTGGATAAACTTTTGGTAAATGTTCTTTGCCAGACTCCTCTAAGTATTCTTAATATTTTTCTTCTAACATGCAATAAAATTTTAATGTGATGGTTTGCAAAAAATCCCAAACAGACTACATATAATTACTATTCTTTTCAGATGGAAAAAAAAAAATCCATTGTAAAATCGTAGTCCATTTACAATCTCTCCAGATCATAATTCAGCTTTTATTTTTATCATTTCCTTTTGTGCCCTATGTGGTAGAATTATAACACTGTATACTGAATAGAACAGCTTGAAGACTTGCAAAGGTATTTCTTATTATGTCAAATTACTTTTCTCCCACTCAGAGAACTTAAAACCATCCTAAAACCAGCTTATTTTACAGTGCCCATGCAAAGCACATATATCAGAATTTTAAAAGAAAGGCAGAAAAACAGCCCACAAACAAACCCTTATTTCTAGACTTCCTTATGTGTCTTACTTAGAGCAATTCTATCATTTAGTCTTTCCATTGTAAAGACTGTGTTTTAGTCTACAATGTAAGGTAATGACAATTTATTTTTGTTCTGCTTGCGGAACAAGAAGGTAGATATAGTAGATAAATTAATCACTGTAAAACATTCACTGAATTCTGCAATTAGAGCTTTCTTATTGAATGACTGCATTCCTACAAATGCTTTTATAAATCTCTATTTTAAGATGGAACAGCATTACCCACCTTGCATAATGCATTCTTTATGCACCAGGAGCAAAAGAGTAGCAAAATTAGGTACACGGTCCACAAAGTAATAATTTTGGATTATTAGAGGTGATCATTCAGAGGGATGGAGTCTAAGTGGGTACAATAAATGTATGTACATGGCCTCTGTATGCCACATTTTCTCCTGCTCTGCGAGTGAGGTGCTTGCAAAAAGCCTTTCTCTGAATATGCAAAAGCATGACAAATTCCAAATGAGAATTGGCCTGTTTCTGTGAAAATATATCCCGTGTGAACTGGACCAATAAAGAAACTGGTTGCAGACTCCTTTATGGCTACCTTTTCTAAACCTGTCCGGTTCCAAGAAAGGGGAAAACTTACAGACACAGGCTGAATTCAATGCAGCATTGCTTTTGGGTTCATATAAACTTCAGACTGACTCCTTGCAGGGATTTCTTTCAAGGGTTTTTGCCCTCTGATCTTGGATAAAGTTTAGAAGCATACAGCATCTTGATTCCAAGACATCCAAGCCTTGGGAAATCCAGTAACTGATTCATGATCATCTTTCTTCAGAACATTAAAAAAAAAATTAAAAATTCACCACAGATATACTTAGAATAAGCATTTTTTTAAAGTGCAACAATACTTCAATGAAGAAATATGATAATTATTCAACTTAATTTTTTTCAATGAGAAAAAAACCCATATTTTTCAAAAAACATTGCCAATCAGAATGTGAAGATCAAGGAGAAAACACCCCTGTAAAAGCAAAAAATTTTGACAAACAGCAGGAGAATACCGAAGCATTTACATATATATTTGAAATACTTTTTGTATTGTCAAGAATCAGCTTACACCAAAGAGGTTCAAAAGTGAATCATACAGAATATTTGGCTGGAAAATGTTCAAGTAAGTTTGGACTATTCATAGAAAAATCTGAAATAAAAAAAGCAAATAAGAAGCTAAAAAGGGAACAGAAGCCTAAAGAGAAATACAATTAAAATCTTGTAAAATTAGAGCTTCACTTTAATGATAAAATATAATTCAACTAAGAAATTTCAAATGGTTCCTCACATAGATGCTTTCAGGATGCCAGATCATGATTCAAAATCAAATGATTAGAATATATTTTTTCAGATTACTTTTATTCATCACTATTTGATCTCACTCCAGAGCTGCCAGTTTGTCTTGAGATATTAGGTCAATTTACTAATTGATTTTCAATGATAAAGACTTAAGATGCACTTCATAAGAATGCATTTGTTCTCCTAAAATAAAATGACATGAGTATCTTGATAGTTTTAATTCAGATTTCCACTAACTTGGCTATGAAGTTATGTCAATTTGACAAACTTTATGCATGCAGAAGAATTGAAAGTCTTTAATCCTCTAGCATAATGAGGAAAATTCATTTCTTGACAGCTTCACTTACAGAAATCATAAAATTGCTTATATGTTGTTCCGTGTACAGCATGTGTTAAATTACTGAGAGTTTGCTGATTCCTAATTATAATGGGTGACCACCATGGTGGAAATTACAGAGAAGGGGTCAGAATAAATCTGCAGATAGCTTTATGATCAGAATCTAGGTATGATAGACACGAAGTACCTCAGTCTCTAGGCAGGCAGTCATTGTTTCACGAGTGGAAGCTCGAAGGAAGCAGGAGCCTGAGCAGCCCTGGATCAGGAGGGGAAAATGTGGACAAGGCAGCTATAACTGACCTGCCTGTGCTTAAGTGCACTTAGGAATAAGTTTCTGTAAAGGCAAAAAGAATCTGAATAATGATTAAGTTGTTTTATACTTGTTAAAGGTAACTTCACAGCCATGACTGCACAAGTTCATAATTTAGTTCCACTGTATTCTTTATCCTGACTTAATAAACAAAACATACATGTACACAATTTCAGACTCCAATCAAGCACAAAGAAAGACCTGACTTTGAAAAACTGCACAATTAGACTTTGTCCAAATTCACATGGATAGTTTTGAGCCCTTATTATACCACTGCAGATACCACAGTCTAATCTAATTTATGGTGAATGCAACACATTTCAGCATCTATGAGATTTGTGCCTATGCTTATTAACTCATTCCATAGCAAGGAATTTTGTTGTATTAGGTATAAATTGGCCTCAGTTTTGTGATACCTGGCCAATAGTTATCAACCACAAACC
The DNA here is from genome assembly GCA_013397915.1 of Daphoenositta chrysoptera. NCBI lineage: Eukaryota > Metazoa > Chordata > Aves > Passeriformes > Daphoenositta > Daphoenositta chrysoptera. Next base: position 261,767 of record VZRO01002815.1, on the reverse strand, counting down.
ATGAACTTCAATTAAAACTCGCAGAGTACTCATGGCTAAACAGAGTCCTTGTGGCTGAGGGTTTTTTCTTTCCCCTAAGACCAGGACAGTGCTTTCAAAAGTAATGGATAAAACTATACAACTTCATTTATTATATTTTTAGCCAATGACCTTTGTTTCATTTTATGACTTTGGAATTTTCATGATGAGCTCTTGATGAAGCTATGCTTAGAGAAATCAAGTTCCTAAAATTCAGCAAAAAAGGATAATCATTAACTGCAGATCTCAGGCTATCTTGAGACATTAATTAATCAGCTGGTTACTTAAGATGTTAAAAAAACCTGTTGGAGTAATTATACATAGCATAGCCATAAATGTAATCATATTCTATACAATACCATAATGTGATTCATGTGTAGAACCTTCCTGGGCACAAAGTGTATACTTTGAGAAATATAAACTCAGACATTCATCTGAAGCCTGACAAGCTGGTGCTGTATTTTAATTTATGGGAATGATGGTTAAAGGTGATCTGAACAAACAATTGAGAATTGAAGCAGTAATTAGTGGAACCAGGGAAGTGTGGAACGATTAGGGATAAATAAAGTCATTTTCTAGTGGAGGGTGTCAGAAAGGTTCTTAGGGAGAATTTTAAATGATTTGAAATTGTTTTATGAAAATTCAGTATTATTATATGGATTAATGATCCATTAATGTCTATCATTTATAATCATAATAAAGTTTACTACTCAAAGCTATGTAAAATAATGGTGCATTTGACATATCACCAAGAAGATGGAGCCCCAAACTATTACAGTTAACTCCTTATATACACTGGGCAAGAAGCTTCTTCATTGCATCGTAAAGTAATAATCTTCAGCACTCACAGCTCTTCTGCCTCTTCAGTTTCCTCATATTCAATACCTGAGTAAGGCACACTGTCCTTAGGACTTAAACCTCCTCTTATGCTTTCTCCATTTTGAAAATAGTATCAGAGGAGGATGTGTCTTCATTTCCTCTTTTCTAGAGCTTCACCAGCAACTGTTTGCGTGAAACTAAACACAATAACTCCCTGTGTTATTTGGGTGGGTCATGCAGATATGAGGACCCACACTCACTGTGTGTGCTAAGTGACAAGATTGCAGTGCCAGAAACGACATTTAAAAACATACTGGACTAAAATGTCCCTTTCTTTCATAAAGGGACTAAGAGGTTGGTAAGGCAAATAAATACCAGTGCCACAGTGCGAGAGCACGATCTGTGTTCTCCTATAACCATTGCCAAATCTTTATGCAGCCTTGGCTACAGCTGGGGAAGCAGTGCATGGATCTTAATGGCCAGTCCTAAATGATTCTGAATTTTTCTGGCTTAGCCAGATGTGCTAGACTAAAATTGAGAGAGATATTGAAATAGTAGCTCAACTTGTCAGGTGCAGAAGAAAACTGAGGTATCCAGTAGTGCACACCACAAGATCTTCATTTGGGCACTTCTCTCAAAAGGGAAGAAACCCTATCATTAGCAGTTTTGTCGAGGTGATGTTGACTCCAGCTGCAACCTTCAGAACAAAACAGGTGTTCCCATCCAACAAGGAATGCAGCAGAAACACATTAGGGACAAATGAAAGATTTCATAGCATAACTGTTGCCAGACTTCACTCTTTTTCTTTTTAATATAGAAGTGGAAAATACAAGTTAAGCAACAGTCTGTACCCCTCCAAAAAAGAACACGGGATTTGAGAATATATTATGAGAAGTATAATTTTCTATGGGACAAGTGGCAACCTCATGTCAGACACAGCTGTGACCCCCTTGAGTGGGGGGTCACATTTCCATGGTCATACAGTCTACACTGTGTTCAGGTGTGTATTTTACACCAGTAATTAATACTGTGGTTATTTTTCATGAATGCTTCCTGTAGTCTCCAAAGAAACTAAACCCAATGAAATGGTTTCGTTCAGTGAACTGAATTTAACCTGATCCTATCATAGTGACATTGATTGCGGATGTGTTGTAACTATTCTGGGATAAATTAGACCTAATTTGCATATGAAAAGAAAATCTGAGATGCTTCCAAAGTTCAGAAATTGAATTTGATTCATAGAATTTTTGAAGCAAGAAAAGACTATCTAATCTGACCTGTTGTGTAACAGCACAAGGCATGATCTGCATGCAGATCCTTGTTCTGATTCAACCACTGTATGTGCAGACATGCCTTCAGAAATGTACACGGCAACTATTTTGAATTACTAAGTCTGACAAAAGTGCCTAAAATTTTCAAAGTGAATATTATTTCTAGGAGATACTGGCATTAATATTTCTCAACTTGGATAGAAATCCTGCAAGATCAACTTCTGGTAATTTTGTCTTCTGTTCTGTCACCCGCTGCAGGTGTATCTGTTGGGTAGACAAAATTAAAAAAACTGTAATTTCTTTCATATGTTGCTAGGCATGATAGTTCCTGCAAATTCTTTCTTACTTTTTTCATACTGCATCTGACAGGGAACTAAAATGAAACTCTACTACTTGAGTGCTACCAGAATAATTTAGTTCATAATGTAGCTACGGATGTCATTCAGGCCCCTCAGTCTGACAGTGCCACTTCTCGATGTCCAGTGTTAAAAAATGATAACTCCTCATTATGTAGCTCTCCACCACTGCACAATGCATCCACTGGCAAACAGCTTCCTTGAACAAATGGGCTTTTTCTAATTTGCTATTGTTTCACTGTCATCATAGTTTGGACGTTAGCCTCACACATTCTTCAGGAATGGGATGTCTAGCCACCAGAAAAAAGAAGATACAAGTCAAAATTTAGGATGGAGGGGTTTTTTGGTTGGTTTTTTTTTTTGTGGTTTTTTTTCACAGCTGCATCTGCTTTTGTCTTATTATTGCCACAAGTTTCACAGCATTTCCCGTAACACCTTCATTCGCCTGTACCTTTTCTTTTCTTTTCTTTTGCTAAACTGGCAGTTTCTGCTTGCTAGCATATGGTTTTCTTTCTCTCAGGAGAACAGCAACAAAAAGGCAAAACCAAAGGGCTGTAAAACATCCTTGCTCTTGCTTCTGCTGTAATAAGCTCCAGCCCACCTGGTTACAAGGCAATAGGTATCTCATCTAACATCTCATCTTTCACCTGTTTTTAAAGGAATGTATTTCAGAACTTAGAAACTTTCTGGACACAACTGGTAGCACTACTATGAAATAATCCACTAAATATCAGAGCAACAGCACCATTTTATCTGCTTTGAAGCCAATGAATGGATAAGCCCAACAGCACAGTATTCCTAGGGACAGGATTGTCACTAATGAGCAGGAATATTGGTGTGGTGCCATGTTCCTTTTTCTGGGCTCTACTGCAGAGAAGATAATCAGGAAAAAAAGGACAGATCTGTGATGTCCCTAAGTTCCAGAAGCTCTTATTTGCCAATAAGCACCACCAGGGCAAAAGGCTTTAATTTTCTCTAATTCATGAAGCAAATCAGCTTGGCCAATGGCCAATTTTAGAGCAGTAGCTCAAAGCTGGCTGACTCCATCACAGTACATTGCGCTATGCTAAACCCTAACTGTGCTAAATCAGAAGACTTTCTCTGAAATTATGAAAGTGAATTCTCTTAAAATTTCCTTTTAAGAAATAGTAAACAGGAAAAAAAAATCCAACATATAAACAAAACAGAAATCCCCCTAGCTAAAAGAGTGAATGCAACTGATAGATTTTAATAGTTATAAATTATATGTACAATGCTAACTCTTAGGCAATATTTGTCCATGGTTTTAAAAGGTTAAGCATTAAAAGATGTTGAGCTAAATTCTAATTAACTGTGGAAAGCCTTGCTGCAAGATGAGTGGGGTGAGAAACAATTGACTTATTACAGAGCTTGAAAGGGAGCAGTGAAGAGGGAATGAAGGCCCTTGAAGTTATTATTAGGTTGCAAAATTTGTGAACTCAACAGTATTTGTGGGCAATCCAATTTAAACCCAATTCATATCAATTTTAAGTGATTTCTTTCTCATATAAAACTAAATCAATGGAATATTGAACTAAATTAATAAAAGTGTCCATACGTGAAGTTGCACAGTTTTAAACAAAAGAACTCTAAAAATGACATCATGAAAAGCAATGCAGCTCATATGAAACCAAGTGATAAGATCATCTGCTAATGAATAGGAATAAGAGACGCTGTAGAGACAAAGAATTATTTGATCAGTTTGCACACAATCTGTTCTATTTTTGACTATGTGGTAGAGGCCCTAAATGTTATCCCTGTTCTTTGGAAGTCCTTTTGCAAAACTCAGTGACATTGATAAGGACAGCAGCAGGCCCCTGCTATTGATTGCTTCCGCCTGTACACGGCCACAGGCAGGCTCCCAGTAACCTAATGCAAACCCAGAGCCTAAGAATATCTGGCTAAATAATGGATGAACTGTCACACACACACACTTTGTATATAATCACAGTGAAATCTCTAAAATTTCTTTGGTAACTCAATTAGGCAGTTATAGTCTAATTGCATTAGAGCAAGTGAGTTTTACAACGACTGTCAGCCAGTCCTCACTCTGCTATGTTGCAGTTCTGGACTTCCCCACATACCAAGCCTTAAAACTTCCAGGAAATCATCACAGATGATGGAATGGTGTAGTAGCATCCTCTCATTACCAAATTTCTATCCCAGATGGCTTGGCAGTAACACTCCTCCAGGTCCTGCTGTCAGACAGGAGCTTCATCTGAATTACCTCTACTCCAGGCTCCTGGACGCCTTCCTGCGCTCCTTTCCTACACGTGACATCTTCACCAGGCATTTGTTCTCACCATCCTTCACCCCACTGAAGCATAATGGGGACAGCTGTCCCCACAGCAGCGAGACGGGGCGAGCAGATGCGGGTGGAGGAGCCCCTTGCTGCATGAGCGGTGGCCGCGGTTCCGCGCGGAGACGCGGAACCGCCGCAGCTCCGACGCCTGGGGGATGCTCACGGCAGCTCCTTCACCTGCCCGGAGGTCTTTGAGGGTAAATCCACGTCCAAGAGCAGCAAGGCAATTGTTCTCCTTGCTGAGCGTGGATTTCTCGCTGCTTTAATCAATTCACCCACAGCGTGAGCACCGCCGGGCGTGATGCGCGCTTGAAGAGTCTGGGCGTATAATTAGTACCACAAAACAAAGACTAATGGACTGAGAGAAACGGCAGACTGGAAACATCCAGGAAAAGAGAAAAGTAGAATTTTAGTGAGACAGACAAATCTAACTGGAACTCATTCTTGGCAGAGGCTGTCACCACGAAATACACATATATACGCACGCAACTTTTTTTTTTTTTAATCTTCACTCATTTCCCTGAGTCTCCCAGAGGCTTTGTGGTTTGAAAAATGACTCCTTTTAGTTTTAAGTTGTACCTAGAGTTGTATTTAAAAATTATGTCTAGTCATATTTTTATTTGGCTTAAGAACACTTGGGGCAGTTGGAAAAAGAAAAATCATAGTTTTCATTTGCTTTTGTTCTTGAAAAGCTGCTTTATGTACCCTATGCAGCAAGATGAAAACAAAAGAAAAGGGGAAATTAAATCACAGCAATAAAATATGAAGGCATTTCTTTGACTTACCCAATAAATGTGCTAGTCCAGATAAATGAGAAATGTGTATATTCTGTTTAGTGTTCTTCTTAAATATGAATGGTTTTTTCCCCCTTCTCTCTCAATTCTTCTATACCAGGACAAAACCTCCCAGCTAGTTCTTTTTAATTCCTGAAATCAGACAGCAGGAATGCAAGTTTTCACGCAGTACTGGTTTTCTGACTTTACAAATCTGATCAAACTTCGTATTTATGCAACTAGCATGTTCTGGAATGCACTTTTCTAAAATAAATGAAAGGTAAATATAGCACCGATTTTCCATCAAACAAATCCATTCCTAAATTTACCAGGAAAGTGAATGATTTGAGCCAAACATATTAATGTAAAAATGTTGGTCAAATTTTTAATGCACAAGAAAGCTACTACAAAAAAATTGAGGAAGTGAAATTAAACCTGAATTAGATACAAAATTCCAGAGAACATTATCAAGAAGTACAATGACATGCTAATGACTTAAATTATAGCATTTTTTAAATCAATTATCTATCTTAAGGCTCAACAATATAAAGAAGTGAAAAAAAAAGGAAAATTGACACCTTTGGTCTCAGATTCAGCTCATAGACTTTCATGCTGTACATGTTAAGTAAGGGGCTAATAACTACAGGATATTCAAAGATATAATCTACTTATCCTATGCCTACCTGAACTTTTCCCCTTTGCACAGAAAAATATTTACTGCATCTCTGACAAGCTGGTTTCAGGCAGCTACTGGGACCTCATCTGGAATGTGCTAATTGGAAAGAAATGTGCATACAAGTGTCCCAAAAACCCAGATGATTGCCTTGATCAGCAGGCTAGGTAATTAGAGCTCTATTTCTGGGGTTTCATAATTTGGAATGTAATGTTGTAGTGTTGTCACCGATAAATAAAAAAAAATACTGAACACTCAATCTTGTATTACATGTGTAATTCATTGTATCCAGATAAATCTATCTGCATTTGCTTTGCTGTTGCTTGCAAAATCTTTACTTTTCTTAAGAAATACCCTTACTTCACTTTCAGGAAAGAGGGTGACATTTTCACACTCAGCAGTTCCCCACAGAAATCCAGGATTTCGTGGGAGAATTAAAGAAACAGAGAGCAGGCGCAAATGAACAAAAGGGGTCAAAGCAGGAGGATTTTTAGGTACATCTCAGAGAACAAAATCTGTCCAAATGGGAATAAACAAATCTCTCAGTGTGGCAGGTCTTTCAAAAGGTTTACCAGCTCTGATACATGCTGACAAACTTGCATGAGTCTCTTTTCCGTGTTCAGTGCTACAGCCAAATCCCAAATAATATCCAATTTAAGAAAGAGCTAGTGTCAGCTGCCAATCAAAACAAGTTCTGCTTCACTATGTACCCAATTTATTCTCTAAGAAGAGCCCTAGCTGTAGTTTGCCTGCTCACTTTATTTTGTATTTTTCTTACACTGTTGCAGCTAGGTTTTACTTGTCTTTACCGCTCTGGATGAAGCTGTTAGTAAACAGGAACATCCTGCACCATGCACAAGCAGCACCGTGGTTCCTGTTGGTGTTCCAGGGATGTTTGTCATTGTCAGCACCTCAGCCCATGGTGATCCTACCACAGGCTGCCAACCACTCTTTCTCCTGTGCATAGGTTTTATGCTGAAAGAACGACAAGTACTCTTGTTACTTCATAAAATGACTGTAATAATGCTGCCTTATATTTATATAAATCCTATTTTATCCAAGAGCCTTAAAATATTTTATGATTTTTTTTTTTCCTGGATATAATGGTACGAATTTTTCTATCTGCCACTGGAAAAAACAGCTCCTTTTAATTTACAACGTATCTACTTACCAGCACAAAGCAGTGATACACCATTTTTGCTCAGGAAGCTGTGGATGATCCATCTGTGGAAGTGTTCAAGGTTGGATGGGGCTTGGAGCAACCTGGTGTAGTGGAAGGTGTTCCTGCCCATGGCAGGGCGTTTGGAATAAGATGACTTGAAGGGCCCTTCCATCACTAAGAATTCTATGATGTTGAACATGTCTATATGACTACATCAGTTACAGAAAACAGTATCACAAGCATCCCAGTGCAGAAGCACAGCAGGAACACATTAGAAAGTACCAGTATGGACCAGTTTGTTGCTTCTATGGTCACCGCTATCAAGAAAATAGGGCCACAGGTCTGGCCACCCACCAAAGAAGATTTAAGGGGAAGTCTGAGGCAAGTGCAAAAATAGATGAAAGGAACTCAAGAGTAAAGAAAGCGATGCCTAAGATGCTAAGGTGCATTTTTAATCCCGATTATATCCAAAAAACCTAAACAGGAAAACAAGAAATGTACCAAGTTTCAATTTAAACATGGAAGAAGCAGAGGAGCTGTTCAGCATAAATGCAAACTAAAACAGCTCTTGCCTCTCTAGCTCCCAACTAAAAGAAGGCCCTGACATGGTGAGAACTTGTTCTCTATTCCCCGCCATGACCAAACTACCCTAATGGATTATAGTAAATTTCTTACTTTCACATAACCTTTTTGAGTGCTTTGATTTAGGGATTGAAACTCTGTAACAGCACCAAGTAATACTATTTCTCATGAGTGCTATAGTAAAGTTTGGAAAGGGAAAGGAGAAGAGCTGGGATCACATTATTTCCACAAAAAATATTGCAATAATATAAGGAAAAGCTCACTTTTTCTATGCACTTCACTCCCTAGAGTTATAATATCAGTTATTTCTTGGGAGGGTCATTTGCACTGTGCCACAGAAAACACTGCTCACCCATGAAATAAATATAGGGCGTTGTAGGCTTAATTGCAAAATTAATTAAATTTTGGATACTTTTCCACCCAAATTCCCCCTGTACCTAGCAAAAAATTGTTTTTCTAATTGTTTTTCTAAATATGTGTTCAACATGAACCCCTGAAGCTCTGTATGTGCACATCAAGGACAGCACGTGACCCTAAGTTTGCTTGAACCTGTTTTTTTTTGAAAAAGGCTGTTATAGTATTGGCCCAGTTCTTATCTCTTGCAGACAGTAGCCCAAATCTTCCCTGTTACACAAGTCCAATCTCACATTGATTTCAATGGGTTTCAGCAGAATAACTGAAAAGAGAATTTGGCCCGTAATCTCTGACTATATCGTATAACTGGTAAGTGCTTGGCTAAGATTAGATTTAAAGATAGCCCAGGAGGATAATTCAAGGACTCCAGAACCTTTACTTACACCAAAGTCTCCTTCCTTTGGGGAAAATAGAAAACAAAACAAACTGCCTTTACAGGCACTATATTCCTGAAAATGGGGAAAACCCTAAACTAATTTGCTGTTTCTTTTCCTCTATCATTAACACAAATAAGAGAATATACATATATTCTAGAACTGAAGTTGTTTTTTCCTTTTCTAAAGTCTTCTTACAAAAATGTGTATGTGGATATACATGAATGCCTTAGCAAAGGGAATAACTTTCTATTTCTCGTTAATCCTATGTACAACATGATTGGAAACAGCAACTGCCTCCATACACATTCATCCACAAAGATTTTCTTTTGACTTCCTTCGAGCTGGTTGCCTAAAAAACCACGGGCCTAGTTTCTTTTGGGGGGTATTCTGTGCTACAGGTAAGCAGTTTACAAGCTAAGAGGTGAGACTTTTTTGAAGCTTGAGTTGTGTACACAAGGTAAGCTCCTACAGCCTCAAGACCTTCAATACTTGCAAGGACAGTAAGTTTAAATGCTTGTTCATGACTGAGGAGGTGGCTGATTAGCCTTTGTTCTACTTTATTCTTTCTCCATTGAAATGGACTAAGACTTGCAAATTAGCAAGAATCAATCCCCAAAAGCAGAAGTCACCAAGTAAAAAGGACTTGTTAGGATTGCAGAGCCATGTGGCTGATTGCTGCTGTCTTTTTAGGGACAAGCACAACACTCCTCACGCTCAAACAAACAAAAAACAACCAGAAAATAAAGTCAAGCACTTCTTCACTATTTGAATTCTTTAGTCATACACCACCACCCAATTTATATTGTGAAATGTTGTGAGACAAGAAAAAACAACTGCGATGTCTATCCAGCATGGATGAGGAAGGCCAAAAAAGATCACAACCACATTTCCAGGTTTTAGAAAGATGTTCTTCTCAACAGATGCAGCAGATAAACCTCTTTATGAAGTAAACAAACAACAAAATGTCCAAACTTTGAACCCTTGATGTAAGATGAACCAAGAAATTCAATGCAAATGGTAATTCTGCAATCATTTTTCTAATAAAATTACACTTGAAAGCCAAAAGGAATAGGCAAATACTAAGAGCACAGGATCAGTGAATTAAAACAAGTCCCAGGAGTAACGGGTAACTCAGAGCCACTTCTGCAAGCCTTTGTGTATTTAGATTTTTAATCTATTATACCTCTGGAAAGAAAATCTATCCCGGGCTGGGGTGCCTGCAGAAATGTATGTTATGAAGAGCACTTTATAGAAGCTCTGCTCTCTCCCAGCTCTCCAGAGAAGGCACGGATCAGGGCCACAGCTGAAGGTCTCCTGTTCCCTCTCTAATTTACCTCAGGCTGTACTGACAGGCCTGACACACATTTAATTAGCAGAAGGCTGTGGCTCTTAGGGACGCCACAGCCTGACCTGTCTGCCACTGCCCCTCTGGCCAAGGTTCTCATCTGAGGAGAATGTTTCAGAGAAAATGATAATGTAAAGAGCTGCTTTACAGTGGAGCCATCAGTTTGAACCCATCATCACCGGCCATGTGAGGTGAGTCTGTGGACTTTGCCTCCAGGGTGATGCCCTGGCCCTGGTGGAAGTCCCATCCTGGGCAGGAACAAGGAGCAGCTGGTGGCATTCAGTTCACCCTAATGCAGCCCTGGCAGGAGTCTCAGCAATCTGCAGCTCTGGGAGAGCCTGTTACCATCCCTCAGTTGCACCACCATCACCTGTGAATAAGGGGATGTAACACCTATCTGCAGCTCTTCCTCCTCTCTGCTCCTAACTTGTCCTTGCTCTCTTATCCAGGCTCAGCTCTATGTGGGTAAATTCAGTAATGGCTGTTAATACCATATAGAGAGGGAACATTCCAGTGTTGTCCTCACCGACTGGTGCAGCAGCATAATAAGTCTACTTATTTTACATTTGTGTGGTATGGACTTCGAAAGCTATTCCTAAAAACAATTTCCACCAAAATAAAACAATTCCAACTTACACCCGTATGCAAGATCAGACTTACTGCACAATTACAGGGAATTGCACTCTGCCAACACTGTTAAATTGAGGACCTCTCTTTTCCTGGCTCTGCTACTGTTGGACAGATTATGTTCCTCCTGCTTTGCTTCCATCTGTGCTAACAACAGAATCCATTTTGATTAAAATGTTGCTGAGTTATATTGTGGAAGTTCATTTGAACTGTGCACTTTCCACCCTCAGAAATACTCCTCCTCCATTTGGATACAAGATATAAGCATTTGTGAGTTACACCTCCAGCCTGAGTTATTTCAAAAAGAGGGGGGAAAAACAGATCTTTTAATTAATGTACAGTTTTTCAAGCAAGGGGAAACTTAAGCTCTGGAGGAATAGGCTTTTCCTATTATGTGTCTATATATGTTGGTTGGGATTTGACTGGTTTTGGGTTTTTTTATAATTTAGATAGTTAACAAAAATTTCTGAAAATATGCCTGGAGGAAAGTGCAAGTGGAGAATAACCACTCATGGGGATGTGCAGGCTCTGATTTCAGAGCTTTCNAAAAAAAAAAAGAGGGAGATAATCTTGCTAAAGATATCTTTTAATGAGACACAAAAGAAACCATAAATAAGTAAATTGAAACTGAGGTCCTAAACATTGGATTGATTATATTTCGTGAAGAAATCTGAGGACACTGTGGTCTCCATGATAAACCTACCTTTTTTTTCTTCCCCATTTAAATTGTGAGGAGCATATAACTTTTCCTGTGTTCTGAGCAAGACTGACAGTTGCATGGTCATTCAAGTTTCTAATGAAACCACGCTAACTGGAAAGTCAAATTTAGGTATGTTGTGCAGCAGGTAGGGACATACCTTTTGTCTTAGCAAAGACTGTAAAGTCTATTTCCCAATTAAAGGAGAAAGGATAAAATGGTAGCATATTAAAACAGGGACTAATAAGGAAATTACCAGAGGAAATTAAGATAAATTAGTAATTAATTAGGCTGTAATTAGAAGATAATTAAGAAAATTAAGGAATTTAGGATGTACATTATATGTTCTAGCTAAAACAATAGTTCTAGTTCAAAATCTAATGTCATTAAGCACTTTTGTAATTCTCTGGGACACGTTTCAGATATTGAAGTAGCAAAGCTGGCATTTTCAAGTGGGCTTTCAGCCAAAATAATATCTCTGTGTTCAAGAATAGGGGATATATTCTTCTTCAAGCAGAGTTGGATGTGTTTCTTGGGAACTGTTCAAAATTTGGGGAATGATGCAATTCCTGCACTGAAAAAAAATCAGGTCTGAGTCCAGGCTTGAAATGCCTTTAAGTAAATGAAGCCAGAATTTGATATTTTGTATCAATCTTGCTGACAACAGAGAATAATAAGGTAAGAGATGGAGACAAACAGAAAACATTCCTGGCATTTCCGAGCGTCAGGATATGCTCATGCCAGAATTGCACACCTAACCTGCTCCTGGAATTGAAAATTCCAGGAAGGGTTGCTTAGGTTGCCACAAAGGCAGGTGTCACAGGTTCTGTGATGACAGAAGCACCCCGCTCTCTCCCACTGATGGCCAAACAAGCACTAATAGCAGAAGTAAGATCCTGTTTGTTTTCACTGGTCTCCAGAGCTCCGGTGCCACTCAGGTCTAGCATTTAGTTGGAATATGCATTATTTAGTACCTTGCAGTTCAGCCCAGGTACAGCCAAGAGCAGGCATTATGTACAGTTCAGAGCTCGTGGGTCTAACCTAACCCTGCTTCTGTAGCGAGTTCTTACCCTTTTGCAAAATACAATACTCCATCCACATGGTGGGAAAAGGTCTGTTTGTATCAACTCTGACATTGTACTTCAGCTTTTCCAAAGCAATCCATTTTCTGACCAGGAAATTTACTCCTAACCAGGAGTAAATTTAGGTTTCAAATTATTAGGCTCAAATTAGCCTCTCTGTTATTCCCATCTGATATGAATTCTTCTTAGACCATAAGGCTACAGAGCTAAAGCCTGATTAAAAATAAAAAAATGAGCGCACACTACTTTCTCCATGATGAAATACCTCTCTCTCTTCAATGAGTTTACACTTGCAATTATGTTTGAAGACTGATGTCAGATAAATGCTGAACTTCTGTTCAGGCAGTGAGCTATATCTTTATATTCACTAGGTACTGCTTTGAGCCACAGGCCAGCTTCAGGAAAACTGTCCTTTTTGCTGATAAAGAAGACTAAGTAGTTTGTGGAATGTTTTTGGGAGGAATCCTTAGGAAGGAGTACCCTACAATTTGCATAAAAAAACAGGGGCAAAGGTTTTGGTTTTGTTCTGTAATTCTGTTCCTTCTCTCTCTTTCAGCAGAAGTACATCAAAATATATATAATACACGAATATAAATAATCTATTATTCACATGGCATTAATTACCTGGATTGAAAACACACTTGCAAAAGAAATCTGTGTAGGAACCATGGGAGTGAGCCACTAAAACACAATCATCCTCTAAATAAATATAACTACACCGCAATAAATAGAACTACACTGCAATAAATAGCAGCAGCATGCACTACAGTCGGAGAGGAGGAGTAGAATAATATGTTCAATTGTAAATCACTGTGCATGGAAATTTAGGCAGGCATAATACAATTATTCGAATGGAGGTCAAATGCAATTTCACAGGGTGAATAGCAGACTATGACCATGTATCTGTTTAATTTTTTTTAATTTCAGAGTGATCCAGCAATTATTTAACATTTGGAAATATATTTAATTTTTCATATGCTATTCCAATGAACACAGTTAATTAATATAGCAGACAATTGCAATTTGCATAATTTTCACAAGTAACACTTTAGTTAATGTTTGGAGATTTTTATTCCAGCCCCATATTTAAATTAAAAAGGGCAGGCTGCAAAGTGGACAGAGACTGTTAATCATAGCAATCATCTGAAATCACATCAAAACTACCTATCACTATAACTGGAACAGGTAAGTTTTCTGGAGAGGAACAGTACTATAAGATATAAGTAACAGAGATAGGGCACTAAAATTATTTTTCTAATGAATATATATACATATATCTATGAGAAAAACTGCAGATATATCTGACTAGCCTATAAGTCCTCCATGAGATATAAGAAACAAAACAAATTCATATTAGCTAGTCCAGGTTTTAGGTTTCAAATCCATACCAATTATCTCTCTAAGAGTTCTGGTTTGTGACCAGTCTCAAGCTGGGTCTCACAAAAACGAGGATCTTGCTCTTAAAGTCCTTCCTCTTGCTTTGGAGCTAGTATTTACTACCTGCATTCTTCATTGTTATTTACTGATACTCAGAGTTTTGGTTTACTCTCTTTCCTTGAAGACCTTGATTCTCTAGTACATACAAGAAACAAAATAACAAACAAAATAGCCAGGCTATTTGAAAATGTGAATTTTGTCATCATATTGATTCAGTCAGAAGAAGAACTCTAATCAGAGGTGCTTGGGTCAGTTTTACCTCTGAGACACTGCTCTTAAACAAATCAACATGAAAATGTTTCTATCCCTTCACTGGTCAGTTTCTGTGTTAGCTTTCAAAACCAACTAAGAATAAAAAAATCATTATTTTTGAAGATGAGGTTGTTTAACCTGTTTTTTAGAGGTCTCACACACATATCTGATTCATGGTATCCAAATTGATACAAATAGTTACAACTTGCAAAATATAATGCTTACCACAGAAAATTACATATATGGCTCATCACCTTAAAAACCTTTAGTACTACCCCCATAAATACAGTGCTTCATCAGTAAGACACCGAGTTGGATTAATGCTGGCTCTTCCTGACAGTTCTGCACTACCTACTTGTCTCATTTTGTTAGTTTAATAAACTGGTTTCCAGCCCAATCCCACAAGGCCAGTGTGGTCTCTGCTTTAAAAAAAAAAAAAAAAAAAAAAAAAAAAAATTAACAATATGATTCAGCTGATACATATTTTAGAGCCATTCATCCATGCAATACTTAGTGACTTCTTTTGGCCAGGAATCAGCAATGAGCAGCAGTGTGAAGCAACTTTTTCTGCTGCAATGCTTTTCCCTTGTGAAAACTGGAAACAAATTAAAAATACAGCTCAGTTTCATAAATTAAAAAAGTACTTTGAAAAAAAAATTTGCTATGTTCATCAGTTATTCCCTGGGTAAGGACATATATGCTGTACCCCTGAAACACAACTCGGACAGGCCAGTGACACAATGATGCATCTGCCCACTTTGTTTTCTGAGGCTGCCCCAGAATTAAAGATTTTTCTTCTGAGGCCAGACTGACAACATCATTGGAGTCACAAGCCTACGAATAAGAGGTGAACTTGGCAACATCAAAACTGAAACCGTAGGGTAAAAATTTATGTTTACTGTACCTAGCCCAGTTGTTCAAAGAGCTGAGCACGTTGGCACCAGTCCAGCAGAGCACTTAGAGAAGAACTGGGACTCCTGACGTGCCAAGAGCTCACCCCAGCAACCAGGGCTTTGCTGAGCTGGGGCTGCCCGAGAACACAGCCCCCCGTGGGGCAGGAGCCACCCCAGACCTCTGGAGCAGGGGCCTGGCTTCATCCCTGCTCCTGTTGGTATTTGCTGATAGCAGGAATGGTGGTGATCTGCTCAGATATACCTCTGGTATATCAGGAAAATGAGGAATTCCTACCACGGGAACTTCACCTAATTTAAAGAAGTAGCTTTCAACATAGATGGCATTTATCTTGAATATTCTGCCCTATTATTATTGTTATTGTTATTATTATCAATTATTGTATTTTATTATTTCTCCTTTTTTTATTTAAAGCATTTTCCCATTTGCACTGATCAATAATTGCAAAGCGGGGCTTTGGCCACTGCAAGAGGAAATGTTGGTCTCAGAATACATCCACCAACTGCCTTTGACACCTCATTAGCACCTTGTCTGATTGGTTTTGTTGGTAATGAGCTTGCCCTGCATTGGTGAGGAGAAGAAAAACAAAGTCTAAATACTGAACAGCTCAAACTATTAACTTTTCTAGAGGGTTACTTATGAGATCCTGGGAGAGTTTTTGCTCCATGCCCACACTGCAGGGGCCAGCACCTGGATGCATTGCTTGCTTGCTTCTTTACAGCTTTGATCAGTAACAACCTATCTCCAGGTTTGAATATAATAAAAGGTTTCAGAGTTTTAACCCCTTAAATACAATATCCAACTTCGTATCTAAGAGCAGGCATACTTTTTAGCCTAAAACCATCTAGAAGGGTCCTTACTAATGGAGAAACTGATATTTATCTACTAGTTTATCAACATGTGCTTGGGCTTATGTGACTTAGGAGAATGACTTGATGACCTCAGAAGAGAGGACTGACATTATTCATCCCAAAATTTCTAAAGCCCTGAGGGAAACTCCTCAATACATTGCCAAGAAGATTCCACCCAGGAATTCTTTCCCACTCACATTTCACTGTTTACTATTTTTTTTTTTAATTTAGACCACTCATCAAATCTTTGACATTTATAACAGGGCTTTTCTACAAGACAAACAAGTTAAAATCCCAAGCTAAAAACCCTATGTAAAAGAGCAAACTTTTTCGTCTTGATCCTAATAACTTGCTAGTAATAAACCACAAGAGAAATGCAAAAGGATGATAATCTGAAAATAAAGAATGATGGGAAACAGAAGACTTCCCAACAGCAGTGAAAAAGCAAACATGATTGTTTTCTTAATTTCAGATAATGTTTCCCCAGGAACCCATAAAAAACAGTAATTCCTTTAGTATATTTTTAAAGATAAAATTCTTTTAAAAATCACTCTGAGTGTAGTCAATGTCTTCAGCCTTTTGTTTTATGGTGTCCCTCAGTTCTTGTGAGATTTTATTCTTATTCAAGTACATAAATCAAAGTTTTAATCTGAAAGCTTGTTATTTTTGCAGTGATTTCCTCTCTTGATTTCCCTCCTACATATTAGCCTGCCTCTTCATCATAAAGTAATTTTTAATTTTCCTTCCACTTCTGTTTTCCAAAGGTTCTCCAATTCCACTATTTTGCAATAATGGAGATCCCCACCCCCAGTCTTTCTGCTAATCATTAAAAAACTAACTTGTCAGTCCTAACATAGCTCTATTCATTCATATTTCAACCTGGCCCATAAAGATCTTTATGCAGATATTAGGTAGGTATTAGCCATCCAAAAACACAACCAAAAAAATCCAGCAGAAGAAACAATAAATCAGGCATTGGGTACCAAATCTGCAGCTGTTATACTTTGACTCTGCTTGTGCAAGTTTGCTTTAAATTCATTAAGAGGATCTGCCCCCTGTTCTGTATTTCAATAATTTCTCTCCATTAATATCTCTAAAGGTGTAAGTAACCATGAAGTTTAAAGGCTTCTGCCTCTCTTTCTTGGCTTCATTAAATGTAATTTTCCAAGGAAACCAGTATGTGGAGCCAATGCATATTTTTGATAGGACAGAATTACTTCCATTTTTCCTCTCAGCCCTGCACTCTCCTCCTGTCATGCTCATACCTTCCCCCCACTCCTACACATATATTAACAAGAGTGATGGGACAGGCAGCCCCAAAAATGATTTCGAGAAGAAACTCCTCCCTATGAAATAAAATACGAAGAAAAAATCCACTTCCATCCTTTAAAGGTAATGATGCTAGGAGGGAATTCTTTCTTTTATCATTTTTCACTAAGGCTGACTACTTGCATATGATTTACAGAATTCTCCTTGCTTTCCAAATACAGACACAGGATATAAATTCATATCCTTCTGCCACCAAAAGATGGCATATTGCCAGATGCTTCACAAAGTCCACAGCCATATCTCTTAACAGCCTGTATATGAAAATGAAGTTTTAATTCACCTGGTGACACTTCCTACTACAACACTGGGATTTATTTTCTTTAACTTTGGGCTAATAATAAACAGTAAATAGAAATTATTGTTGCAAATACAGTTTCTCAGTGGTTGTATAAAACACATTGTAGTGGTAGATTGGGAAGAGCACAGAAGGATGTACTTTATTCAAAGCAGTTGAGAAAAGGAACAGAAAACTTCATAGAGGAAAGGAAGCCTTGATGGTTTCCATTACTCCATCAGTCCTTTCCAACACTGCTGCCCCTGAGCCATAACTCACCTGCAGACAGATGAGTGGGACTTAATTGTCACACATCTTTATCTATGCAAAGAAACAAAATCAAAGAGAGAGAGGCTCACAGAGAAGAAAAAAATATATATATATTTATGCTGTAAATCAGCCTTCCCTTCTGTTTCCTACAGACTTACTTCCATCACCTGAAAGGTCACAGTCAGGTTAGCAGTGTGAAGAGACAGAGCTTCCTCCCTTGACTCAGAACCTGAGCTGCATGTTGGCTTAATTTAGTCACTTCATCATAGAAAAAAAAAAAAAAAAAAGAAGCCTTGGTGTATGGCAAACTGTAACTTTAATTTCCTCCAATAAAAAATGTAAAAGGTTATTAAAAAATTCTCATTCTGCTCCAGAGCCCCGAAACTAAATCATTGATTTCATAATCTTTAAATTTTAATTAAAACTAAACTCTCGCAAAACAAATTAGAAATACATAAATATCATGTGTTAAGAATACCAAAGGATTATTCTGACAAGGTACAATGTCAGTCCCCCTGTCTCTGTGGATGCAGCATGGTACATAAATGTGTTTTGAGGTTTCCTCAGTCCCAGCTTCAGTTCATGATCAAAGGAGCTTGTCAAGTAAATGTCACAAAATTGTCACTGCATTAAAAATGAACATAACTTTTTCCTATTTATTTTTTTTTTAAATTGGCTGAGGTTACTACTATTAGAAACTACTAAATGTTCCAGAATCCTCCAGAGAATGCAGTTGAATAAGGAAGCCCTGTTACCCTGCGTGCTGTGCTCAGCGGGCTCCCTGCGGTTGGTTTTTGTGGGGAGGACAAAGCCCCAAGGGCTGCGCCACCACGGAAAATGCCAGGAGAGAGAGTCTGCCTGGGAATAATGGGGGTAATGAAAACACTTTTTCCCCCTCACAGTTTAGTCATCAACTTCTAATTCTTGTCTATCTGACACATACAAAAAAAAAACCTCCAAACAACCCTGGAGATTGTTTTAAGTGTAAACTGTTTCACTTAAAACACGTGTAATTTCACAACGCTTTGCACTCAGAGTGGTACAGTTTCTGAATTTTTTTTCAGAATTACAAGGAAAAACATTAGAAAATTTTTAAATGTTAACTTAAAAATACTAGAAAACTTGGAGAAGACTGAGGGTTCAGTGAAAATTGCCACTGCAAACTGTTACATACCTGGAGCATGCAGCTTTATGGAGATGAAAAGCCTGAATGACCTTAATGGACTTCTCCTTTTCTTCAGCAAAAGCATAGCATTCTAAGAACTCTTGCAAGTTTGAACCTCTGGAAATGATGCTTTGCACTTATTGTCTTGGTTTGCTATGTTGCCAAAGTCTGGATACAAACAAATTGTATTTTGGGTGAGGATTTAGCTGTAAAGATACAGAATAAAATAATTGTGAACAAAATAAGTATGTGTCCAACAGAAAACACTCCAAGGAAGTCCTCACCCGCCCTCTTTATTATTAGAAAATAAATTAATTTTTAGGTTCTTCTGCTAGCTGCGGTTCATTCCACTCAGACCCCAATCTTTACTCGGGAGAATTTACTGAGTGCTGATTATTTTTAAGATAATTTGGAATGCTTTAGTTAAAAGCTCTTAAACTATTTCCAAGACTAAAGCAGGGTGAAATAATGTTCGAAATACACAAACAATTTTGTAGTCAGTACCTTGAACATTCCTAGCTGAGAAGCTCAGACCTGAAACTCGGGATTGTCTCTCACTACGAGCACTCATCTTTTGCTGGATAGGGGAAAAAGCCAACGCCAGGGCCAGGGTAAGACTTTGATCACACTTCCCATGTGCTCAGCGTTTTGGCAGAGGATGTCTCTGAGGCGCCCATCTGCAGTGAGCTGCTTGCAGGCGGGGCCGAGCGGATTCCACCCGCGGCTGCGGCAGCTAGATGCCACTGTGGCACAGAGCACTGCACCCGCCAGCCGGCATCCTTCTTCCTCCCCTTCTCGCTGCCTGCCAGCCACACGGGAGGAAGCTGAAAGCAGCCAAGCCTGCACACAGACAGGAGCAGGAGCTGGGCAGGTTCAGATGGAAAACCTAGGATTCGAGAAGGAATGCTGTGAAGGAATGAGAGAAGGAATTAGGCTCAAGAACATACTGAAAAAATAAGCTAGGACTGTGATTCTGTGAATCAGAATATAAAGTGAGCAGGAGCCAGGGAGTGGCTCAAGATACTTGGGATTTCATACTGCAAAGTGAACAGGCAGAGAAGGAAAGAGAAACCAGGTCTGAGTCCAACATTTTTATTTCTATACAGCGCAGAATAAAAACTGAGAAATTCGGTGCCAAATATTTGCCTCCTAAGAGTCTGCTACCTTGTTGACAGGGAGATACATCCTGTGGATCTTGATTAGACACAGTCGTTCTGCTTACTATCCGAATTTTCAAAAACTCACTGAAGAATGGGAGTGTGAAAGAAAAAGCTAGCCAAATCTCAGGCTCCTGTTTGTTCCACGTCTGGGAAAAAATAATTCCTCCACTTGCATTTCCCTCTTTTTGTTCTAAAGAAACGTTTGTAACATTAAGCTGTGTAATTTTTCACATGATTATTTAAATGAACAATGAAAGTCTCGTGCCTGATGTGATAAAGTTTTGAGCAGCTTATCCTAGATGTGTAGGACAATGAAGAAACAAATTGTACAACATATCTTCTGTGAAACACTAAGTTGTTTATAAAGATAACTGAAAAGAATCTGAAAAGCTGCCTTTACTCCATGCAAAAAAAATGTTAACCTCTGATAAATGTGCCCCTGAAGAGAAATTAAACATCTTGCCTTAGAGCTGCTGTCATAGTCTGAACTTCTGGTAAATACTATTTGTTTGAGGGAGAGAGCTCTAGTCTCTTTATAAAGCTAAACCACTCAGCAGCAGTACTCCTCCATTTGTCCTTGACAGCTATATTTTTCCATGACACTTATTTGCTTGGATTTAGAAGTTTCAATGTTTTGATCCTTATTACTGCAAATCTGTAAAAATGACAAAAATACCACAATATAAATTACCAGAAATTGAAGAGATGGAGTCCAATGATTTCTGCTGAATTCAAATTTTCAACACTGCTCTGAAAATATAGGGGAAGCATTTGGTGAGTCCTCCCTTTTACATAAGTAATTGTACAGATGGGGCAATGGAAGTGTTATGTTGCTCACTGGTGGGGACTTTATTCATAAGTAAAAACCCCAAAACTGTCCTATACTTCACTGTAGTAAGCAAAAAATATATATACATAAACAGGAAAGCCACACCCAACCCTTCGTCTCCTTCCCCCTTTGGGTTTAATACATCTCCTTCTCTTTCTGCAGTTCCACAGCATTTAAACTTTCCCCCATCCTGCCTTTGTTCATGTATTTCAAGAAGAGAAGCAGCACCAGAGCTGGACCAGACTAGTCCACTGACACGTGGTTTGTTATCCATCACCACGGGACACACAGGCTCCTGCTCTGCCATCAGGAATGCACCTCTGCCTCTTCAGCAGCAGCTCCAGCCCTGCTCATTCCCTGCTGCAGGCAGGGTGTTGTCCAAGTGGATGGATGGAGGGGTGGTTGACCCTCCAGGGGTCCTGAGGTGGGTTCTGGTGGCACACAAGAGCAGAGAATCCCCAGGTACACAGCACTACAGACAGAAGAGCTCACCCCCGAGATGCAGAACGTGACTCGGCTCCCTGCTGCAGCCACAGCGATGCCGAGATCGTCAACTTCCCACATCTTGGACAAACCCAGGGAAGCTGGGGTTTGATCAGCAAAAAGAGATCAGCACTCTGCTCCCTGACCNCAGCAAAAAGAGATCAGCACTCTGATCTCACTCTGATCACACTGTTTGATCAGCAAAAAGAGATCAGCACTCTGATCTCACTCTGATCACACTGTTTGATCAGCAAAAAGAGATCAGCACTCTGCTCCCTGACCTGGTACACTCCCTGAGAAATAAAGTTGACTAGCAGGAGATTTCTGCTGGGAAAGCACTGTCAAACAGACCTTCAGGGGAAGGAACTGAAACTCTTTTTTTAGGTTGGTTCCAAGAATTTCTTGCTGCAGAAGATGTTGTGCTGTCCACATTAGACAGCCTCACAGCTTTTAATGCATTGCAGAGACCTTGAAATCTCAATCTGATATACGGCTGCTTCAGTCTGTGCTTCTTCCTACGTCATTATAAACTTGACCTTAATTAACCCTCTTAGTGAAATGGAGTTTGTTGATTCTCAAGGACAGTCTCATTGAAAAACAATGTTGCAATATCACTCAAAAGCTGAAGTAAGGCTGCTTTATAAAGGGATTTGTACTAATAATCCTTGAATATTAACAGCTTCTTATGCTATGTGGTTTATATAAACTTATCTGTATAAGCTAGGATTGAGCTCTGTCTTTCCCAGCCTTAAAGAAAGTTTACACTTCCTTTAGCAAAAAAATTGTTCTTGGCAAACACTACATTGATTTTGTAAAAAAGAAAATAAATTTAAAAAATAAAATTAAATGTGGATTTAACATCAAATATAACATCTTAATTTGAGCAGCTGTAGATCAAAACAGTCCCTTATCAAACCAGGATATCCAGTAAACACAGTAATTTCTGCCATGACTTACTAATAACAATGTTTGTCCCTTCACACTTTCAGTAGTTTTATAGAGAACAAATATATGGAACAGATCCTTAGGATGGATAATTTAATTTTAAAAACCTCCGTGGAAGAGTTGGGTGTGCCAATAATGGCTGCCCTGCATCATTTGAAGATCTTGGAATATGCTCAGGGCTGATGGTGAGAAAGATCTATATTAGCATCCAATCTGTATTCTACAAATAGGACATAAGATAACTTAACAGCTACTGATCCTTTACAATTCACTTTAAAGGCAGCATATTCTTTCTTATGGAAATCACTGAGACCACTCAAAACTAAATTACTTTCTTTGTCCGGAGTTTAAAAGTACAGGCTTCAGAGCTAATGCTCACACATCTCTTTGTCCTTACACATCTCTGTGCCAGTCGTCCCTTTAAAGAGCTATAACAATCAGTAATTATTTCTCAGACTATTTAGAGACTAAACAGAGATTATGAGGTAGTTCAACAATGAAAATATTCATACAGAGCACGTAAGTACCTGAAATTACAAAAAAACTCCAACGGATATTTTCTGAATGGTAAAAACATTAATGTTTTTATCCCCATAAATTACAAACTAACTATTTTATGGACGTACAGTGCACTTATTACCTTGCCATGAAGCAGATTTTATCCTCTTGATTCTGAATAAGAGATGCATATAGAGAACATATATAGCACAGTATGCATATGATAAACGGGCATTTAAGACATTTTCATACTGGGGAACCAAAAATAAAAGCTATCATTTACCAGTGGGTTATGGAGCAAGCATTCCTCAGTCGGTGGTGGTATTTACCTGAAATTTGCAGAACCTTACATTTTCATCCCAGTCTAGAGTATTTCTCATTCCACTTGTTTTTCTCCCACTGTGCTGATGTATCTAAGTAAAAAAACTGTATATTTAAATATTGTGTCCATTACAAAGCATGTGCTACCATGCAACCTCAGTGGGTGATGAGGGAGGCACTCCCCAGAACCTGAGCAGATAGTTCAGAGGGTGATGATTTGTATTAGAAGTTTTTGGTCTTCCACCAAAGCCCAGAGCTGGGGATGGCCATAAATCCCCATTTAGGAGCAGCTTAGATCACATAACCCAACCCCTGCCAGTGTTCCTGCACTACTAACTGCATGGGCAGGCAAATTTGCCTCACCCAAAACTCTCACCTGCCTTTTTGCCCTCACTCCTTTCCCCTATGGATGCAGCAGAGAGAAAGAAAATTCACGTCATTTTTTTGGGTAAGATTCAGCAGGGTAGGGAGAGCTTTTTGCTCTGCAGTGTGCCCAGGGACCACCACCAGCTTCCAGTCCCTGTTCCCTTCACTTGTCCTGTTCTCTCATTAGGGTGTTCACTTGCTCAAGATCATGATATTGGAGGTTTCTCTGATGTGCCTACTGATATTAGCTATTTTACTTGAAAATTAGAAAAAAACTGCACTAGACCATAACTTGCTGATATTAAATAAGACAGAATTATGTATGGTTGGAAAGGGAACAGCTCTAAAACATAAAGCTAAATGCTGCAATTAGCTTTCAGGCAAATGCTAGGCCTGTTTACACGCAGCACTGTGTCTACCTGTCTCTATAAAATTAGTAATTCTTTGGCCAAGTCATGCAGCCATGTTAGCACAGAATCTGAGTAATTTCTCTCATAGGTCTCCCAGATTTTATGTGTTCACAGTGGCCTGGCAAAATTATTTAGGATAAAATAATAATTTTACCTAGAGCATAAGAAATGCTCAGCTGTCTGAATGCATCTTTATTTTAAAGACTTATTGAATGGAATTGTTTTAATCATAACAACAAGTCTCCTCAACTGGTCTTTTGACCAGCTGGTCTTAGAACCAAATACTTTACAGACCTGCCATTTATTTGATTTTTTAAAAAACACTGTAGAAAAGGAGAAGTTCAAGGCATGTTTTAACTTAATTACCACACCAAAGAGAAAACAAAAAAACCCAGAACCAAATAAAAAATCCCCCAATGCCAAATCAATTAATTGTTAAAAGGATTTAGCATGGTGAGCGTTCTAAATCTATTCTATACCACTGGTTTCCTTCTCCACCCTTTTCTTCACCAGGCTTCATCCTGGGCCATGATCTACTGACCACACTTCCAAGTTATGGACACTTAAATGTCAGCAAAGGCCAGACTAAACCACAACTGAGTGTGATGAAGGTGGGGACTATGAATCTGAGCAGCTTGTTTCCAACTCCACATTTATCATCTTTATTTGCCATTCTGGCATAGACAGAGCATATTTTCTCTTTCTCCTATGACATGTAACTTCTAGGACCTAGGACTCAATTTTTCAAATAGGTCAAAGTGTTTAGCAATGTTTAAAAAGGTAACATTTTTCTATGTGGAATGTGAAACTTTTTGATTGATAGCATTTTTTCTGGAATATTTACCCAAAACAAGAACGCCTAACATGGCTGGGAATGGTTAGCTTTTTTTACCTTCCCTTTAATATCATATAAATTGTCCACTCTAATTCTATTTACATTCTCAGATAGCCCAATGTAAATACACTGAAGAAAATACTTACTTTTTCTATTTATTTTGTATAAATTTTAAAAGAAGACAGCTGCTTTAAAATCAAAATGATTAAATAGACAATAAATGTGGGCAAGTAGCTGAGTGCATCTTTCCTATTTTTGCTATTCTAAGGTGGAACAACTTGAAAATTTTCCTGAGGTAACAAAGTTTTGACATGATTTATTTTAACCCAACTCTATTTATTTTTGCATGTTTGTAGCTAAGAAAACATGGGGTTTTTTTCAATTTTAATATCTGTAAGAATTCCATCTGATCTATCCTGCACTAAATATACATTTAATTGCATCCAAAAATGATACATTTCCCTTTTCAGAACATTCTAAACATGCAGAGGCTGGCAGACTGAAAATAACATTTACAAATGAGAAGCCCATGCTGTGCTTTCATTTTTTTATTAGGAAAAAGAATGACTCCCTGAAAATTAACAAAATACAAGAGAATATAACTTGCTAAAGGTATGAGAATTTCAGCTGGTCATTTCCTGAATGATACCTGACTATTAATTTTTTAGCTGAAAGATCATCGACTAAATATTTTACAGAGGGAGAGTACATTTATCATCCTGCACATGGTGAAGGATTTCTCTTGAATAAATATGACCAGTGAAACAAATGAGGCAAATATTAACTCATTTAACAGCATTAAAAGAACAGGCAGGACACATAAAAATTTCTGTGGGAATGAGTCTGTCCTTATGAAAGCACCTCACCAGGAAAAAGAAAAAAAAGTAGTGATTTCTATTAATATAACTCAACATCCCCCACACTTGACTTCTTAACCCTGCTGCTGAACAAAGCCCTGAGAATTTGGACCTGAGAATGAGAACCTACACTCTGCATCCTACACATGTGGGTTCATATACTTGCCCAAACCCTAGAATGTTACATTCTAAAGAAATCTAAATTTCTGTCTTTGTTCAAGCAAGCCTTCCCAATGATCCCGAGACCTACTTTTTTTTTTTTTTTTGAGTAAGTGTTGTGGATACAGACACTTAGCAAAGAATAAATTTCATGTTTTCAGATTAAAATTACTAAAATCATGTCAGACAATGCATAAATTTCAGACAATGCCTATTAATCCATTATTAGAATAAGAACTGCATTATTAATAAGGATTTTCTTCTTGTTAAATAATACACTTCCATCTGTGATACATGGCCACCTAGTGACTAATTTAAATTGATTGAAACATTTATGTGATACATACTGTTAATTACATTTCACCTTCACCACTTTAACATATTCTGAAACAACTGGCATGGATGCAGCACTAACTTGTAACTGGTGGCAGTGAAATGAAAAAGACTTGGTGAAAAACTGGGCTTATGATTGTATTAAAACATTTTTATAAAAAAGTCAAAGACAGCTCGACTATTTTTAAAAAGATGCGCATGCATTCTTGTTTGGAAAAAAATCATTTAGCATATTTAATGAGGAACACGTTTGGCATGCCTTTTTAAAATTTAAATCTAAGTTCAAGAAGAAACTGCTCTTTTTAATTTTTTTTTAAACGTTCCAATTTTCAATAAAATATAAACCTCTTTGATCAAGTTCAGCTGAAACCAAGTAGTTTTCAGAGTTTGAGAATTTAGTTGCATTTGGATTTGGCTTCTGTGAGGTTAGGTAAAACTGATTATTAATTTTACATTTCAGCAATTCCAGATTTTATCCTGAACTAAAAATACTTACATGGTCCTAATGCACATTCCTTTCTAAATGCTGCCATTTCACTTGGGATTTTTGTAATGCCTTGCATCACATTTCCAAAAAGGGAAAAAAAACCAAATCATGCCACCAAAAAAATATTTGAAATTGCAAATATGAATTTGAATTCTGCACATCAAGCTGTCAAGTTATTACATCCATACTGAATGCTCACAGATCTCTATTCAAACATAGAGAGATTAAAATCCAGACTGCTTATTTTGAATCCCATCATCTTAATTATAGATGCACATTGCTAGCAAATTTTGTTTACACATGCCATTTCTTCAGAGCGTATTGTGAAATGCACACAACCGCTAGTAACCAGTGAAATAAGCAACAGAAATGGGAAACTTATTTATTACCTTGCTCTAACTGATTTTATTGCTGTAATTCCCCTGTTCTCATTAGATTCAAGAGCTACACATTTGTACTTGCTAGTGAGCTGAACACAGACCAGAGAGGTAATTTGAAAAGTGATGATGACATTTGGATAGGTGGTCTCTTGGACTCCTGCTTCCAATAAAAAAAACATACAGCAGCAAAATATGAAGAAGGAAAAATACCCAAGACCTCCAGGTAGAGAGGATGGAGAAGGAAGATGAAATAGGCATACAATCCCGACAGTTCTTTTTTCATTCCTGACAGGTCATGGCCTTTGAAGGCTTCTGTATCATCAGTCATGACACAGTGCACTTCCCCTCTCTCTCAAGCTTTCCATACATTTTCAAGCTCCTTTCTCTGGTAAAGTTTAAATGTGCAATTGTTTTAGCATTGGTTTTTTTGGGTTTTAAATTAAGCTTGAGGTTTGTTTTCTCTCATTGGGAAGTCAGTTTATGTGAATGAAACTTTGACAGAGTGTAAGAAACTAAATTTGCTACTACAGAGTGAAAGATTGTTTCCACTCTATATCAAATTTTCTTCGTGATACATTCTGTAACATTACCTACTCTCTATTCATAATTACAAGTTTAAAAAAACTCTAGTGAGGATGAAAACAAACAGCAACTTTCCCCAGCTAATTATATTTGACCTTTACTTGCTGTGCAGTTTGCAGCATAAAAGTGCTGAAAGTAGCAGGAGTAATCTCAGATAATGGGTGTTGTTCAACAAAGAAAATACTTCAGAAGTTGCAAGTGGTAACAAAAAAAAGTGGTGTTTTCTATCACAGTGCTTGTACCAGTTATTATTTGAATCTCTGCTAAGCTGGGACCAGTTCCTGGCGTGTTTCTGTGTTGCTGCTGCATTTCTCTGACTCCAACACCTGTAACCAGCTAGGGCACATCAGCAATGACCACAATTCCTTGCTTTTGGAAAACAGAGTGCCCTGAAAACTTCTGTTCTTATCCATGTATGTTGAATATTAAAATCACAGAACGGCTTGGGGTCGAAGGGACCTTAAAGACCATCTAATTCCCATGTCCTGCCATGGGCAGGGATATCTTTCCCTAGGCCAGGTCGCTCAGACATCCAACAGGGCCTTGAAGACCTGCATTAAAAGGAGCCAGTACAGCACAGCAGCCTCTGCACAATGCTGAGAGGGAGGAAACTAATTTTCCTAAAGGAAATAATAACAAGAATAAGAAAATTTTTTTTCCTCCTCAAAACATGTAACTAAAGTACTACACAAGAAAAGAACATTACCTACGTGATTCTTATTTTCAGACTGGACGTTTCATAACTCATATTTGTAGAGCAATTATCAATCCATCCCGCTTGTGACAGGGACAAAAGGAGGAAACAGTCTTCATTCTCAGCTGGTCCTGTTTGGAGAGGTGATGGTCCTGCTTTCCCTGTAAAGGAGAAATGATGGGGCTAAGAGCCCCCTGTATCTTAGGCTCCAAAGGCATCATCAATCCAGCAGATGAAATAATTTAGATCGTACAGATTTACAATTTACAGCACACCTACCTCAGATCTGATTTGCATTAACGGTGTATTTTTGAACACATGCAGATGATATAGAAAATACTAATGGGAATACAGAGACTATTGGAGGAGACTGGCCCTTAATATTTTTGCTTTTGATAAAAGGATTCCAGAGTTTACCAAATCAGATGATCAGGAACATGAAAGAGTCATTTTCTGGTCAGATGTTTTCTTGAAAGTTATTTGGACAAATCTGTAGAAGAAACCAGACTTTTTGGTTAACCTCTATTTTTCTTTCGTATTAGTTTTAGGGCAGTGGGCATCTCCAGAATACTCCGTTTTATAAAATATAGTGTCAAGCTCACTAATCACTTGCCTTTTTTTCATATTATCCTTCAGAACACTCATCTAATATCTCTGCATAAACCTGCTTCTGAGAATATTTGTATTTATTCTTTGCTAATGAAATTGCAATATGCATGCCCCATTAAAAACAACTTATAGGTTCCTTAAGCATTACAAAATACATTGTCTTTACCATCTTTGAGTTACTGAGTGCCAAATAGGTAAAGTATTCACAATCACACAGGTCAGAATCAAGATCACCAGGAAATGTTTTATCTTCCACTAAAGAGCCAAATAATAGTTACTGATAAAAGTGGAAACACAATATGAAGTACAAAAATGGAAATATGAGAGTGTAAGCATCTAGTCAAATTTAATTATATTTTTAAATTTTTATCACCCCTACAGTTCATGCCACAAGATGTTGACTTGCTCATGTAACAGTAGAAGAATACTAATTGTTTCTAATGGAATTTTTTTAATTCCTGAGCACAAGAAAACCTTGCACTGTGTACACTGGTTACACAAAGCCCTTCCATTGAATGCATATTTATTTAGTGTCTGACATGTAAATTATTCTAATGGGAGAATGTTGTTCCAACGCAGTGTGTTGAACATTCCAACTCTCTGAAAGTGAAATGCCATTGCTGTTCCTAATTAAGCTATTTTCCTTTTAAGTCTTCCAGAATCGGATGATGTGAAGGATGGCAATATTGATGAAGATTAATTGGACTGAAACTAACAACGATAAAGCTGTAGATAAGGTTATTCTGCTGGGTAGCAAATGAAAATTACAGCCATTTGAAAGCTGAATACTTATAGTCTTAGCTTTCTTACCACTAAAATGCTGTACAATGGAAAACAAAAAAACAGGAAATACACATATTCCAGATATTGGATATGTTGGCGCTCCTTCACTCAATTATAGAACAAAGTGAAAATGCTATGTCAATTCCTAACTAATTAAATAAATTATATATACATATTATGTTAATGGATTATTTTGCTTTTCTGGGAACTTGATAGATCTGTTTAGCCAAAATCATTAAAAAAATACAGTGAACACTGTTTTGTCCGAGCACTTTCACCAGAGTGCTATAAGGATACCAAACAATTCCAACTGCTTCAAAAAGACAATTTTCACAATAGATTAATGGACACTTTCTTGGGTTCTTGAGGCCAGTGATGTCCAGTGGACTTCTTTACCTACCAAAACTTTAGACTTGTCAAAATTCAACTGAGAGCAGGACTGATAAATGGCTATGAAAAAAACCCAACAAATATCTCAGCCCAGATGATGATAGATTTTAGAGTAAACAATTCAAAATCCTTCAAGCAAATTGATTTTCCAGATGCTGATTAGTCTTTTATTAACAGACAAATAAAAGTCTACTCACAATTTACTTCCTACACATTTGTTTACATAACTCTTGGTCAACAGCAACTATAACACAATACTGCCACTTCCTAAAAATTAGCTAGCAAGTTCTTCAAGGATGATTTTCTCAACACCAGGCAAAGTAACCACAATTGCAATTTTATCAAGAAATTTAGAAACAAACATAACGAGATCTTTGTAATCAGTAAAGATGCATTTTTCTGAGAAGTCAGAGTAAGTTTATTATGCTGTCCTGTGAAGTCATGATTTTACACATATACAGGGGCAGGCACACACAAAGATATAAAGAAAAGAAGCAGCTGACAACTCAAAGTATTTATGTTTCATAGCTACTTAACTGAGCAACTCATTTTCTTGAGAGCAACCTCACACTGTAACAAGAGCAAAACTAGCAGCAAACTAAAACCAGGGCAGTTAGCTGGAAAGACATGAAACCACTGAAAAGATTTTGTAAAAGCATTTTACATTGACAGTGCAGAAAAAAAAGTACCAGGCACATCTGCTAGTGGTACCTTTACCTTTAGGTATGAATTATAGCACACAGTTCCTCCATTACCTAAGTCAGATGGTATTGAACTGTGTATAAGCCAGTACTGCAACTTCATTAACCTCCTCTTGCTCCAGCAGTCTCACAGTCTGACCAGTTAAATAAATTTAGTTTCACATTTGCAACAGTTCTGTAGAGCTGTGGCTTTAGTGTTTATTTCCTCTATATGCACAGGTGTAGAACCTAAACAATCAAGTGACATACATAGGTCTATACATATTTATATACACATTATGTTTATACTCATTTCATACTTAGTTCAAGTATTATGAAAATCAATAAAATCATTTGTTGTGTATACTTCTTTGTGAGTACTGAGAATACCGTGACTGCAAATCCTCATATTTTCTGTATAGATGCAGTTCATAATGCAGAGATATTATTTACTACCCAGAAATAAAAAAACCTTTTACAGTCACATTTTTATTATGCAGACATACAATACAGCCTGTAAAGTCACAACACCTGTTTATACTCATAAAAAAATTCTTACTGCATAAATAAGATGTGAAGATGTATATCTCCCA
Organism: Daphoenositta chrysoptera; assembly: GCA_013397915.1. Taxonomy (NCBI): domain Eukaryota; kingdom Metazoa; phylum Chordata; class Aves; order Passeriformes; genus Daphoenositta; species Daphoenositta chrysoptera. Next base: position 230,367 of record VZRO01002815.1, on the reverse strand, counting down.
CTTTTCAGATTCATCGTATGCAAAATTTGTCTAATTGCTATAGCTGCCTTCACTGTCAGCCATGCACTAAGAAAGAAACTATCTCAGTCATCCAGAGATCTGGATGCCTTCAAAATGCACTACCCACAGCAGCATCCAGGTCTAGCACAAACCATCTCAGAGCTATCAGAACTTGTTAGAAGGACCTGTGTGACAGGGATGTCTCTCTATTACATAAGACAGAGCAGAACCTAAAAAGCTCAAAAAACCTGGCACTCGGCACCAGGCTCCAGCAAGGAGAACAGCTGGCTATGGAAAGGCAAAATGGCTTAACACAAAGTCAGTGCCAGTCATGACCAGCAAATCTTAAAATGCAAAACCTGCTGTTGTCTCCTTATACTGATTTTTTTGTTTAATGTACACAAATAAGGGAGATCCTTACTTAACTTGTTAAATAAGCTAAACCCCATAAGAAAATGTTCAATGAATTTCCTAGGAAATAAGAATATTTCCTGAATTTCATTAAGTAGAGCACAGAAATACACAAGAAGCCATTTAGCATAATAAAGCTCCGATTCTGTTAAGCCTCTTGAGACTTACAATTTTCAAACAAAAAGACTTCTCCACTCTCATAAAATCCCAAGCCAGAATACAAACAAAACAAACAGCAGACATCCATCCATTCAGATCTCTCTCAGATACTTGTCATTTACAATTTACATGCTATTGAAATTCATGCGAGAAAATGAAATGGTGATTTAGTACGTTTGCAAGTCAAAGGAGAAAAGCATTTTTTTCCTATCTGCCCACTTTTCTTTTCCAAAGTGTTCTAGAATCATGCTGGAAACCATGTGTATGCTTTAAGCCTCTGAGGATTTGGCTTTCATGAACTGTTATGTTTTGGGAAGATACAGCACCTTTAGTTTTGGGGAGCTGGAATCTTCCCCATTCCACATCACAATAGCAACCAATTACAATTGATGTTATCCATGAAAAAGAATCATAAAAGGCAGAAATTTAACTACATTTCAAATTAAATAGCTTCACATGTTTTATAGTCCATACTTGTGGATGAATAACAAACTGCTTGAATTTCTAGAGTCATCTGTGTCACTGTGCTCTTTGAATTTTAAACACAAATAAATCACATAGTCTTTGACACCAAGACACCAAAGACAGCAAGACAATCTTCGACACCAAGAAATGTCTCAGTGCAATGTTCACTTTGGTAACTTTTTTCTAACACAATGAGTAGGTAGCAATCAGATGAAAAGTAAGTTTTGAGTTGTGGTCCAGCTACCTACATTTTCCCCAAGGACACAGTTCATGTTAAAAGCCATATTTAAATTGCTACTTATCCGTGTTCTCCACATGTTTCAAAGTCTTTGGCTCAAGTACAACTCTCATGAGATGCTGCAACGTCATTAAGAATGCTTTCTTATTAAATGAAAGACCAATTTTAAATCAAGATCCTTTTTAATCAAAAAAATGGGGCTATCAAAGCCCTGACTTCACATTAATTATCAATTTCAGCACCACATTTCCATCAGGTCTGCAGGACAGAGAAATTCCTGCATCTCTGTTTTCAGAGGAAATTCATCTACCTGTTCACAAATTAGCAATACTAAAGTGTTTCTGTTATGATTACCAGGACACATGGAAGCCTCTTGCTCTTTCTTCTACTACTTTTAAAATGCAGAGCTGCCTTTGATAGGAGATGCTGGCCAGTGAGGTGCCACAAGAAAAGCATCCAGAGTGCCAAGGAGCTGTACAAGGCACAGCCAGATCTCATTTGTATTGATGGAATCACATGCTGAAAATGCCTCCAGCTCAGCTTTGGTAATTTACCTCTACTGATGCGATTTAGTTGACTATCAGTACTGACTTGACTTTTTTTCCATGTAAACAAGGTAATTACTCTACAAAATAGAAAATATGTAAATGCTATGATTTAACTTTACACAGCAATTCTGTACTAAGCTATACTCTGTCCCAGAAGGTTTTGCCACTAGATCATTATTTACTGATGGGCTGTAGGGGAGCCATAGAACGTAACCTCCAAAGGCACCAAGATGAATATTTAATCCAGGGTTTCTGCCCATTAATATTTTATTAAAGCCCAGCTATTTTCCACCATCCTGAAAATATTCTGTTCCATTAATGATAATTGTGAATCTCCATGGATTCGGGTTTTAGCAGCTTCTGGATATTGCAATGAAATAATTCCTATGCTGGTCATTAGCTGCAAAGATGGTACTATTTGCAGCTTCAATCCCCAATACTTATTTGTGAATAATTTTCTTTTAACCCAATCATTACAGGATGGGACTTGGGTTCAGAGGTCACACTGATATTAGCATTACTTTTTTTGTTTTTTTTTTAAATACCAAAAGAAGCATTTAAGCTCCAGTTGCCTTGTGATGTGGATGTGAGAAATAAGGTACAGGCTATGTGCTGTTGTGAACTGAGCCAACTTTTACAAATGATAGCTCCTCACTCACCCAGGTAACACTAACTGGATATCAAACCCTGGTTTTTCTGGCCCTGTGCAAAACAATGTACACGATGATAACACTAGCAACAAAGCAATGGGCACTAAATTGAATTTTCTAGATCAAGCTCAGTAGAAAAACCTTTCCCTTGTGCTTTTCTATGACTGGAAGACTGATCACCAATGACTTTATTGAATGTCTTTCACAGATATTCGATTATCTAAAACAATAAATCAAAATGAGGCAGATTATTGCCTTGGGAACAGCACATTTCCTTCATTATAGAGGTACTGGAAACAGAAATACACTTCTTGCCAGTCCTGCCTGTAGGACTGGGATGGAAAGAAAATTGTTAAGCAAATGTTCGGGATCAGTACACACAGGAAAAAACCTTCTCTAAGCCATTAAACTGCAGAAGGAATTGCACTAAGAAGTTTTCTGCTCTTCTTTTTAATAGCACATCTATACAGTGTAGAGCAGTTTAGTGATTGTAATGGACTAACCAAGATATGCCTACTGAGAGATACAAATCCAGCTCCACGTGCTGCCTAAGAACTTGAAACCTTTTCAAAGAGTGAGATGCATCATCTAAACCCCAAAGGACCTGGTATGGTGTCCTTTAACTCCTTGCAAGAACATTTTCATTTACAGTTTCACTCACTGGTATAAACCCCAGAGACATCTAAGCTACATTTGATGAGCAAGTGTTTATCATCTCTGGTAGCTTTTGATCTAAAAATATATGTTAAAAAAAATGTTCAATTTCATTTACATTCATGCTTACCTGTCACTTGGAAGGTTATTAATGCACATAAAATCAAACACATTTTGTTTTGAAGGCTAAATCTTCAAAAGTGTAATGAGTGCAGAAGTTACATAATTGATACACATGTTCATTAACAAGCTTATTTTAGCAGCTGATTTTACCATATAATGCTTGCTACCCAAGTAACAGAAACAGAATTTATTACTTTCTTTTCCTGTGAGAATATTACTATTTAAAACATGCTTTTAATTAAATATATACATTTATACGTTAACATATTTTGGTTATTATGTATGTCTACATACATGCATCTGATTTTTATATGCAAAACGACCCTGATGTACTTCTCACTTTGCACCATATGGTCCATTTATGTGCAAGATTAATCCCGTTCTGAAGGTATATAGTAACACATTTGTCATTGCTCTAATGTTTCACAGATATTAGCAATACCTTGGTTCTATTTCATTACTAAATATGCTCCTTTTTTTGATTGCAGTTTTAAGTTCCACCTGACAGTACGGGTGTTCAGGCCTTGATCTCATGCTCACTTCAGGAAATAAAAGCTTTCACCTACCTAAATAAAGTAGGTAAGTTCATCTTCATCATCCTTCAGAGTGCAAACTACCCTCCCCTCACTACAATTTTGAGTTCCTCACTGCTTCAGCATGTGGTGAGTAGATACTTTATTTCAGAAAGCCTTCACTTTAACATTACCTTTTGTGAAAATATTTTCACTTTGCAATCAAAGCATTCATACATTTCCTTGAGAAATTGTTCCACGTAAAACCCATTTTCCTAGTATTTTTCTTCATTAGTCTTGCACTATTTCTGCATTTAATTCCAATGTCAACAAAAGTAAGATTTTAGTTAGAGAACAAATAAAATATTCCTTTTCCCTTCTCAGTCACATAGAGACACAAAAATAAACTGACAAGTTGTTTTCAAAAAGAAAAAAGTAACAGAGTTATTTACTTTTTTTTTAACCTAGGTGTATCACCAAGGGACAAGGAAATAGAGAATGAACTGGTATGTATTCTGTCTCCTTTCAGGTTTCAAAATGTTTTGAGAGCAGTGACTATGACCAGAAGACTGTCAGCAAGTCAGGTTGAAAGGGGTAGGTAGAAAATTGAAAAAGTACAAAAATAAATCAAACATGCAGGGACTTTTGTGTAGTTTCATCACAAATCTTGCTATATTCAGCACAAAATGATCCTAAACAGCATTTCTGATGTAACAGCTGATCAGTTTAATAGATGGTAAGCATTTTGCCCTGTTGTGATGAGTGACATGCAGGGGCCTTTTATTCCAGATGAGACCTGTATTTCTGACCACAAAAAAGACTTGTACAAAACCTCATGTTTAGGCAGACTCTAAAATGTGGTGGTCTGTTAATTATTTAGACAAGGTAGAAAGTTATTAAGGGTTGCATTAAATACTGTCACCGTGCATGTGTGAGCAAAAACATACACAGAGCACTTGACTGATGGTAGGTGGCAAAGGCCTCACGTGTACTCGTGAATAACAGACTTGATAATGGCAAAAAAGATCATTAATTAAAGCACAGAACTGAAAGATGGATATCTAGAACGTCATTAACTACAAAGCCTGCATGGGGTGAAGTTGAAGGATATAGATATGAAGAGCTAATGGTCTATGGCTGGCTTCTACAGATCTTCTCCCTGATAAGGATTTTGCTTCTGAAAGATAAACAGTGGCAAGAGATAACTCACTTCATGGGGCACTTCTCAATTTGCATTCTGATTTGGACTACAGCAGAAAATAAATGGACAAAATGTATTACAAATCTGGGGACACATTTAAACGCTTTCCTATTAAGAGATTTCCTTAAACACTCAGAGTAGTAAGTGCCATTATTTCCATAAGTGAACATGCCTTACACTGTCTATTACACTCAGTTTTTTTTTGTGATTTTGTGTGTTCTGGCTTGAAATGTTACAGATTTGTGAGGAGAAGTTTCCTCCACTAAAAAAAAATTACAAGATTATCACTTATTTTACTAAGAGGAGAATATCAATTTTTATATATACACAAAAATACTTATGTGCTTATGTGAGAATATGTCTATATATGTGTAGCTGAGTTGTGGTTTAAGTATAGCCTAACATTAATAAAAGTAATGTTTTACACTAAAATACTGTCATGTAAAAACACACTCACCTCAAAGATAACTTGCTACACAGAAAATTCTTGTCTTATACTCATATTACCATTATACTTTTATGTGTTTTCATCTACTTTGTCAGAATAATGACATAGAACTTTAGTAAGTAGTTGTCCAAAGCTCGTATTACTGGGCAGAATAGTACATATTTGACAGAGGGAAGAAAGCACTTATTTAAAGAGATAACTGTTAAAAAAAACCAAAACCAAAACAAAGTCCTACCCCTTCTGTGTGCTTGTGTCCATTCAAAGATGCCAAAGACCTTGTGAAAAGAGTAAATGACATTGAGTTGACTTAAAGGCAGGCTGCAAGATGTTTGAGGAATCCAAGGGTGACGTGGTTATTAAGTTACATCTGTGTCATTTATCTATGCATCAAATTCCTTTAGGTGCTCAGAAATTTAAACTTTTTTTAATGTAGAAACAAGATATTGTGTCATGCTTTCCCGAGAGACCTAAAATCCTTTTTTTTGTGATTTACTTATATATCTTAAAGAAAGGAAAATGCGCAAGATGATGACACGAACAGTCTTTTGTATGACTGCTATAATCTGCAAATATAATGACAAGGTATAACCTAGGAAAAAATGTTAATTTCTAACTCACAGATGTAGGTCAGTAAGAAAATAAGCAAAATCTCCCACATTTGTTCTACCAAGTCGTAATATCCCTCTTACTCCTCTGCAAACTCTCAACAGTTACATTAACAGACTCCTCAAGATTGTTGCAATGGGTAAGAAGCATGTCCATGCACAATTACATACTCCTAATTTCTTTAGGTTAGACTAATACATAAAAATAGCAAAAAGAAAAACCCCAAAAAAAAAAAGTGGCCATTGTATTTGGAAAAAGTTACTCATGCTCTAAGAGATTTTAAAAATAGAGAAATAGTTCTATAACTACTTACTAGTGCTTTTGTAATTTCATGTTTATTTCATATTAATGGCTTTTAAAGCTCATTCTAGATACTTACAGTGGCATCTTAACCTTTCAAATAAAGAACTGTAGATATATACCTGCATAAAAGGAGGCCAAGGAAAGAAAAGCTGTTTAGAATATAAAAGCCAACAAAATTCCCAATCTTCCCTACAGAAAACTGTATTAATACAGCAAATTATGTTTATTTAAAAAAAAAAGACCAAAATATTCACATATTATGTGACTGATCTTGACAAAAATATCTTTATCTGAACCTGGAAAAATAAAAATCCTAGCAGTCATCACTAAAACAGATGTCAAAACTGAGGCATGATCACAGGTTTAGGCAAATGCACAAGGAAGTATTTTCCACCTGCCTTCCTCCCTAGGAATGCAACAGGGAACAAATAAACCTCAAAACCTCCAAACAAACCAAACCCCAAATAAAAAATATAAGCAGTGTGTTAAAATCTCTGAACTGTTGTAAGACTTCAAGCAATGAACTTCTCTAACAGTTCCAACATTACGCAGAAGCAAAGCATAAATATAAAGCACTGAAGACAACTTTTTAAATATAACCAGAAAACCAGGTACAGTGTAGAAGGCCTAAACTGACACTAGATAAAAAATTAGAAACAGGTTATCATGTCCCTCTCCAGAATTCACATTTCTTTAAAGAGCACATAAGAATCAATGATGTTTTTCCCTCACAAATCTTGGGAGAAGAGAGGGACAGAGCTCTTGTTACACCGTTTGTCATCGATATGAAGTTGGCTTGTTGGAACAGAATATTACTTCTTATCTGCCCTTGATATACACATCTGTGGGTCTGCTTCTCTCTCCTATCTCTGCTTAGTACAGGAATAAGAAATACTGACATCTGCATTATCAGTGGAGCTAAAAATCAGTGGCCTGCCAAATGGTTGTGGAACACAAGATAAAATCTAATTAATTTTTTAGGGAAATTATCAATAGGAATTATACCAGCTATAGACTACACATTTCAACACTCCCAGGAAAGACTGTTTAATACACCAGAGAATGCAGACTCACATGCCTCCCAGGCAGAGCAAGGAAGATGCATCCATTCCTTGCTGACAGCTGCTACAGACTTCTCCAAAAGCAGAGGAGAGATCCATTAAGGTAGCTCCTGCCAGAGAAATGCCATGAAATGGACAGCTAGGCCATATCAGAACCAGCTAATTAGCATCAAAATAAATACCTGAAGCATTATTCTTTCTCTTTTTAAATTAAAACTCTTGCACAGCAAAAAAATTACCAGGTGGGCAGAGGTTTTGAGGAACCGACAGTGATAATATATGTTTGCTCCCCCATTTGAAAGCTGAAATATCAAGTCATAACCAAACCAGTCCAACTCAGTTTTATAACCAAAGTTTGGGTACAGAGATATCTTCCTTTCGAGGAAAACTGAGTAATTTGACCTTGAACTGCGATGCTGCAACTAAAATAATTCAAGAACAAGCATGTAAAGATTTTACCGACCTCATGTTCGATTCTGCACGAACAGCCAGTGATGTTAATGGTGGCATTACTCAACTGTAAAAGCTAAAACCAAAAAAAAAAAAAACAGGTGCTGTTTTCCTCCTGATGCACACCCAGGGCACAGTGCAACGTGATCCGCTGCTGACACTGCAATTCCCTCAGGACCGGGGCCTTTCCTGCCGTTTCACAAATCTGAGCCCAGCTTGACCCCTGGCTCTGGTGTGGATTCCCAGGCACCAGCAGAAGTTCAGGGAGCCGTTCAGAAGCTCAGTTCAGGTACCATTCCTGCCCACACCCCACCGAGCAGGCTGGCCCTGCCCTGGGCAGCACCAGGAGCAGAGGAGCTGCTCTGCCCTGTGGCACTCGGGTGCTGCTCCCCACCTGCTCTCACCTGCAGCTGCCAGCAAAGCACAAAGTACATGCTTTTAATGCAAGAAGTCAAGAGAGCCAGGATCCAAGCAGCAAAACACAACAGTTAGAGGAATTTCTTTATCTTACCCATTACATTGGAGTCAAGAGATCAGCCACCCATTCCACCCGGCACAAACTTTCCATTACTGTTAAGAAAAGAAGAAAAAAAAGAAGCAGCTGCAGAGCTGTTGCTTCACAGTCCTGACTACAGACATACAAGCCAAGCCATAATACAGCTTAAGGGATGCTTAACATTTGCCTGCTTGGCTAGGGAGAGCATTATTTACCCCCTTCTGGTGCTTCCTGAAGCTGAAATACAGTTCTGCACCCACAGATGTATACAAATAGATGGTTCAGAAAACAATTTATTTCAAAATGTTCTGTTTTAAACAAATAGAGAAGTAAAAACTCTGCAATCAATTCCTTTCCTACTTATTCAAGCACTATGGAAATATAATGCATTACCAGCCTGTTCTGAGTATAAGAAAATTTCTTGGATTCATGCTGGCAGTAAGTGGCCCTTTGAGGATTTGGGTGTTCCCCCTGCAGATACTCTCCTTATTCTACTGGTTGATCTAAATCTTATCAATTTCTACCTCCTCAAGTAAAGAGCAGTCCAACTCAGACAACTTGTGGTTTGCAAGATTGAGGTGGAGGGAGGATGACAGTCTGTCTGTCTCAAAATCTATTTCTGAATTCATTTATGAGCCCTCATAAAAGATGTAAGAGAATTATGAAGGCAGAGAAATAATGAAATAGAAGTCTTTTCCAAACTGGTCTCACTATCCCACCATGCTCAGATATCTGATTTCCATTGTGACACACTTTCTTCTGCATTGATGAATTTTAATTTCTGTTGCTCAAGGGTAACATTTCAGGAGCAGTGCAAGTGGTCATTATATCACATACATATTAGAGTCTACCTCTCTTTAAACTAGATGCCTGAATTAATAAGGTCCTTTTCCTGTACTGTGCTGCCACACTGGCAAATACTTTCTGACTGAGTAAAACTAAAGTGAAAAAAGTGCTTTCCCAGCTGTCTTGTGAAGTCAAGATCAGAGAACAGCATGCAGTCTTTTGATATTTTGTGTCGGCATGTGCATTCTCCACAGCTTTCTGTATTGCTGTGGAGACCTCGTTCCTTGACAGCCTTCAACTTGACAAGGGGGCAGAAAACACTCCTGCCTCCCCCCCAGCACACCCCACCCCAAACAAATCACAAGGCACCCCTGTAACAGAGTATTAAAAAATAAGTTATTTCTGCCAAGTATGGATTTCGCCTAGTGAAGGCCAGTTCTCCCTGCTTGATATACACGTACAAACACTCAGAATTCGTAACTGCACTCACTAATATTTTGACCCCTACCAATTTTATCTGCCCTCTGCTTTGAAAGTAGGATATAATCAACTCTAAACATGGGACCTGATTTATTAATACTAGTTTTGAAAGATGGGTGGAAGTATAATGACATTTACCTTCGCCTGAAGATGGAAAACTGGACATCTACCAAAACAAAGTGCACGAATTACTGACAACAATTTAGGTTTTGTTCTTTACTGCAGAGTAATAACTCTGCAATATGTTGAAAATGTTGCAGTGCAAAAGATATAAAACACCTTCAGGATGTTTTTAAGAGTAAAAATGTAACACTATTTCCTTACAAGAAACTAGCTTATCATATATCACACTTTCTATTTTTATATCAAGGAATCAAAAGGCATAATAGTGCTACAGAGCTGAATATTGTCTGAACACTATCCCAACACATGAACTCAAACTTCAGTGCAAAAAAAGAAACATGTATGCTCATTTCATTATGGTGCAGCAATTTCTTTGTAAATTGTCAGGAGCAAAACTGTCAGTCAAAGTCACTGAGGTGCTCAGAGGACTCATTTGCGTGTGTAAAATGCTGCTCTACAGTTTTCTGAAGCACCTTTTCAAAATATAGCTTGGGTATTCCAACCCAGCAGTAAGTTGCCATATAAAAGTACGTTAACTGTGCAGAAGCTGCCAGCAATTTTGCTTTTCTAAGTGCTCAGTCAATACTGTCTGATAAGATCCCATCACCAACACACCCAGCCTTTCAATATGAACCAATTCTGTATCTTATCTTTTCCCAGGTGACTGTCTGTGATGCCAGGCGAAAGGGCGATGAAGACCTCAAAACATGAGATAAATGATAGATGCCTGCAAATTTAATCAGCAATCAAAAGTCCGTGGATAGCTATTTAGTGGAAACATGTAAGACCTGGCAAGACATCCATGGTTTCTTCTATTTTAATACAACAAGAGACCCATTGGCAAGGGTAAGAGAAGATGTAGTTTCTAATTTTGTCCCATACTTGGAGAGAAACTCTACCCCACCTCGTGGCTGGTTTGCCAGATTGGCCTGTGCTTGAAGCTGCTGCTCTGTTCCAGCCATCTCCCTAGGGGCATTTCTGCCTAGGAAATACCTCCCCAGACCTGTGCCTGCTCCTTCAGCGAGCTCAGAGCGTTTACTTGGATCCATCTCTTTAGCTAGAACAGCTCCATCATTGCCACAGCTGAGATATGACTCAGTTTTAGAAGAGAGGAGATAAGGAGGAGGGAGAAAAGAAAGTAAACAGCTGTATAGGGAGGAGGTAAAAAAAGAAAAAAGAAAAAAAACTTTAGAAATAATTGTTAAAAATAGTTCTTTCAAGGCAAATTGAAGCACTGTATCAGTTAGTACTACTGCACCCACAAGACAAAAAAACTTTAAAGAGGTTAAACCTGCACTCTCAGCTCCCTTGTATAAATAACTCCTGGATCATCTACCAAGGTTCTTGGGAAGCAGATAATATTATTTTAAGACACAGTATCCTGATTTTTTGGGGGGTAGGGTTGGAGAGACAATGCTTAAATATTTTTGGTAAAATGCACACTCTTACTTTATGATTCTCAGATTTCTTACAGTTTCTAGAAATTTACATATTTTGCCTTTTTATAAAAAATGTTGTAAAATGTTTTTAAAAATGTCTACACAACACTTTTTAAACCTGTTTTTAAATTAATATCTTAACAACATCTAATTGTAACAGTGTTATTCTACATGTTTTAAATTTTATTCCCTTCCAGGTGACAGCAAGCAGCAACCAAAAAAAAAGGGTAAGTTATGTTTGAATGATATATTTACACTGCTATCATTTGTGTCCTCCATCTCTCTTTTAGAAATGGAACTGTTGGCAGCTTTCTGGAAAACGAGTTTTGTAGAATGCAGAAAATACAAGAAAGACAGAACTGCATTAAGATTTGAGATTGACAGACAGCTGGCTGGATTTAAAGGGAAAATAAGTATAGTGGTGGTAGCATCTATGTGAACTTAATAGCAGAAAAGTGAGAGTCATGGGACATCTGGGATCAGATCAGGTTCTGTCAGCTGGAAGATGATATTGCACCTTTAAAGCCATCAGGGCTCCCAGTCTGGTAAGGAGACAGAGGATTTAAAAACACATCTGTCTAGCATTAAGGGAGCCCAGAGGAGTTTGTGCAGGCAGAAGGATCTGTAAAATTGCATCAGTTTAGGATAAAGTTTATCCTGCTCTTCCTGGCCAGTTGAGAAATAGGGGAATGCAGTGAGAACATGCAAGTTCTTTTCTCTTTATATCTTTTTAAATTATTCTTACATTGGTTTTCAGTTTGCACATACTTGGTATGGATTGCCACGCCTATGGCTATTGAACATCATTCCTACTCTTTGTAGCTATAGTTTTGCTTTCCCTTACTGAACACCAAAAGAAATCAAATAAGGATCACTTAAAAGTCACCCAATGAAAAAAGGACACAGGTGCAAAACATCCTTTTGCAGTGGCTGATATGAAAGTGTACTGAGGAACAGAGCTTTTCATACTAATGATGTCACCTCATTTGCTTTATCGTGGAGTCATTGCTACACTGGGTTAGTTTCATTACACCAATAATTTTAATTGCAGTTGCCAAGGTGTGAACAAAGTATTCCTCTTCTTAGGGATTTACATTTCATGGAACAGATAAATTATATAAAACACAGAAAAAGGAAAGCTGGTAGAATTAATAAGAGAGATTACCCCTGGAATATAGTCTCCAAATAATTAATTCTACAATTTCAATATTAGAATTCATTATCTTACATGACCCTCCAAAATTATCTTCATTTTTTGACCCTCACAGAGAATGAAAAGCCCTTCCTTTCTGTCATATATTTGAGGAGGTCCTGTAGGATATTGGAATTTGCATAGATTCTACATAATTTTTTCTTGCCAACTTGTTTAAATTTAAAGTCTGTTACTGATGACTTTAAACACTATTTTTTAACGTTTCCCTTGCTAAGAGTTTGAATGCATGGACGAGATTTTCTCAGATATTTTGCTATTACTTTAATGATTTCTTGCTATACGTAAATTTCACAACACACTATTTTCCTTAAAGCATCTAATTTAGTATGGGTAAACAGCAACCAGCAAGTTCAGTGGTGACTGTAGGTCTCTTTTTCAATGGTCCCACTGCTGTTCCTTGCCCCTCTGTCACACTTCAGTTCCTCTGCAGGCAGCATAATTTGGCAAAAGAGAAATGCTGAAAGAGTTCTACTTACTCCTCTGTCAAACAGGGTAGGAGTTGCTTAAGAAGTGTCAAGACTTTCCCTAAAAAGGTGCTGGAGTTATTGGGAAGCCTAATAAGTAAACTTAAAAATGACCTAAACATAAGGCATAGCATTCACTAAGAATGACAGAATAAAGATAACGTCAGTTATGATCCCAAAACCAAGTAAATACTTTTCTGTAATTAGCACAGAGAGGCAAGGACATTGTTGATGATCAAAGGTAAGACTGGTGAAATACCTGATAGTGAATCTATATCCTGAGATGAGAAAAAAAATCCCCAAACTAAAGTTGATCAAAAAATGAACAGGTAATGTTCTTAAAGGAAATTACATTGAGAGAAGAACTGTATATAAAACATCAGGAAAACTATAGCATAAAATAACAGGAAGACTGTAGATCTTGTACTTGGCTTTAAGAATGAAAAGAAAAAAGCAACACTAGGCATGCAAATTGAAGAACATTAGTTTTATATCAGCTGAGCAAAACTTTATGCCTCAAAACTTGTGTGCAAAAGACAGACATATAAGTTAATGGAAGTTTGGTAAATTTTTGCTGAAGTTTATTGAACATAGATTATTCTAGAATAATGCAATAATTGTTTTAACAAACAAGACAAATTTACTAAACTCAAATAAATTTAATCTTAGCTCACATAAACTACTCTATGTCCAATATTGTCCTACAACACAAAGGATGAGTTCAGATGTAAAAGACAGGCTGTAGTACAAGAATTGCAAATTCTGTAAAGCATTAGCTAAAGAAAAATAACTTTCCACTGGACTGAAAGTTGTTCAAGTATTCCCACAAGGATGAGTCTCATAACTAACATTAATTTGTTAACAGTAACAATTTTGTGGGAGAAAAACTGAATGGACATGTAAACCGTGTTGATCAGGAGAAAACACCAAATAAAGTTGGGTGTAATGGTGAGTAACTCATGGGAATGATGGGAGCAGTAATACTGCGATGATTCTCCAAGTGCAAGATCTTTTATTCACCAATACAAAGAATTTCTAGTTTTAGATATGAATTATTTGGATGTGACAAAGGAAGACAGACCTGGGTTTCTTTTTCAGACTGATTGACTGAGCTATTAATTCAGTGTAACTGTGGAGGAAACAAGTACAGTCTTGTGAGATGGCAGCTGATATATTTCCATTTCATAAAGTATCATTAATGTCATGGTACAAAAGCCCTTGTGAATCAAAACAGCTTAAAACAGTGACATCTACCCTGCCCATAGCACTGAGATAATGAAAACGTGCCTCTTAGAAAGCAGAGAACTTAGTCAACTACTGTGCTGTCACTTTTCAGTGAGTAACAAACTCATTAAAACTAAAGATGATAAGGCACTATATTCCTGTGCCTGAAGAAATTCCTCACACCAAATGGAGACCATAAACGATGCAATTGTTATGAAGAAGCACAAGCTTCAACCAGTAGAAGGCAACTATACAAAATTAAGTTATTGGGCTGGTATTTTGTGCCTTGTGTTTGGAACTTAAAGACAGAATTTGTAATGAAGCACCTCTACCTGAATGGCAATCCATCATCAGCTTACATATCTAATGGCCTAGAGCAAGCCTAAACAGTTCACCTTAAACATCTCAAATCATCCTTTTATGACACTTTTTTATTGCTGCCATTGTCTAAAGCTCGTGTTGCATTTATGAAGACTACACAAAGGACTTCAAGACTATAAATACGAGTTACCTAATTAAGTATTTCTTTGTTGCGAGTGTTCCATGTGTAAACTGATCTCTGCATTTTCAATGCATATTCCCTGGTCTGCAGGGCTGTATGATTTGTTACCTCAAAACTCCAAAGGATTAAGAAAGAAGCCAGTTAGAATGCTACACCATAGAAACACAAAATAAGGTTATAATAATCACCCCAATTAACCTCTGGCATTTAAGGTACAACTTCTTAATATCTCATATTACAGTAAAGATTAATACTTTTTTATTTTTCTATTAAAGTACGCTTTTGGAAAGGATACAACTTAACATGGCCTGGAAATGGGCATATTCTTTATACTTCGAAAAAGAAAAAAGGCACAATATTTTCTCATTATACACAAATATTTTGAAGCCTTTCTTTCTGCAGTACCATGACAGCAGCTTCTTGTTGTTCAACATCTACTACCTCATGATGGGAACCAAACGTACTAACACAATTTTATCGTTTGGATTTTCATTGCTTTCTATCCTCCCATATGTGCATTTCTCAACAGGCCCTCAGCACTCAATCATTTTGCCAAAAACTACCAGCCTGAACAAAGCTTTGTCTCAGTCACCACAACAAAACAGGGGATTGTCCCAATCTGGGACCATGTCCTAAACCAGATACTGGGTTGGGGGAGAGTTTGAATATACCCGGAGTGAGATTAAGACTCAAGTGTGGTCAAATGTTGGTAACCAAGGTGATAATTCACATTTCTTTACTATCAAGGAAGAGAGCAAGGAGGAAAGATAGGAAAGGAGAAAAAAGTGAAGAATTACAGAAAGCAAGAAAAGCAATGACAACCAGGAATCTGCAGCATCCCGTGAAAAGCCTTTTTCTTTTTTATTTCCGTGGGGACATCTCTGACAGGACCCCAGCAGTGGCAAGAAAAGTTGTTTTCTAGCAGTTCTCCACAGGGATCAAAGTAGAAAAACTGGCCAAAATTCCAGCCACAGGCTTGACTTTCTATAGGTTCTGCATATTTGTCTGGATCTTGTAAGAGCCTAGCTGGGACAGGCTGACATGATGCCACCTGCAGTACTGGGATACCATTTTTCAAAAGTCAATTACAAACCCCTTCTGTTACAGGAGCAAGAAACACAAGCTCAGCTTGGAAAGTCCTAACACTGATCTTGCATGATCTCTTCATCTGATTCTGTGTAATTAGAACACACTCTTTCCAAATATGTCTCCTTAGCTAATTATAGCACTGAAAAGGAAATCTCACAGCAGTCCAGAATCAGGCAGGGGAAAAGGAACTGAGGGTTTAATCACCAACCTAAAGGCAAAGGCAGTACATTATGCAGCACGATTTTGAAAGTACTTCTACTGATTCCCTATCAGGGGTTGGTTAGATACCTGCAGTCAGGCTTATCTGTGGCATAAATCAGTATATTTCAATGGAGATACCCTTGGGGAGAATTTGGCCTGTTTTAAGACATAATTTAAAATTCAAAATGAATCCTGGGGTGGTTCAGAGAATTTCAGTTTCTATAATTTTTATGTTGTCTTTTTCAGCATTTTCTGTAAGACATGAAGGAAATAGCCAAATTCAAAAGACATACAAAAACATCACCATTCTGGATGCAATCTAATACAACAACATGTTCATAGGCACATGTTTCTGTATGACTTTTTTCCCTCTGACAATGTCTTTTAAAGCTTTAGCAAATACATCATTATTCACCAGGTAAATCAGTATATTGATTGCAGAAATAGTTCTTGTACAATTGTATCTGCACTTTTAAAGTAACCACACTATTATTTTTCATTTCAATATATCTGACACATCAGGAGTGATAGGTGAATTGTGGAAAATTTTAAATGAAAGGGGATGGAACAAAGTGGGGTTTTTTTGCATGGTACTTTTGCATCAACTTTCATATAAAAAAAATTAACATCATGAATGCACGTTGGTTTTAAGGAAAAATAAATAAATCATAGCACAAAAATTTAACAACATCAACTGGAGACTTTTATGTGCGTTCTTGTTACTCATGAGAGATACACAGTAGATACTCCAATACTAAAACTACTGTGAGCAGCAGAATAAAGAATTTAAGCTTCATTAAAAAGTTAGGGCATAATCTTAACCTCAGTGAAGTCCAAGTGAGTATATGCTGTGACCAGCTTTGTGATGTGGGAGGTATTGAGATGCTGTGCAGGAAAAATCTTTTGTGTAATTATGTGCATGAAAAAGTAAATTCCAAATTTTTGCCTGAAAGCACTTGGTACTGAGAAGAACTCTTCCTAAGTTATCATTACCACAAGTGTTTTTAGCCTTTCCTCTTTCTGGCACAGCAATTGCTACTTAATCTCCATCTGCAGCTGTTGGGCTGCTTCCCTGTCCAAACAACTGTCTGCAGGCCCCAGAAATAGTCTTTTAGTTGATGACCTGGCTTTAATCCTCTTCCCACCAAAAATAGGCAAATGCCTGCAGCTGAAATTAAGAAAAAACAGCTTTACCTGATGAGAAGCAGGAGAAGAGCCCAGCAGTTTGGGGCTCATCCCCCAGTGAACATTATTAAATGAGCATCTGAAGGGATGGAGGCCTGCAAGAGAGAAAGACAGACACACATTGCAGACCTTTTTCCACACTGTTTAAAAGGAGAAAGTTCCTTAATTCCTGGCCACAGGTCCCCTCTGACCTCCTCCTGGAATCATTAATGATAAAGGTGATAACACTCAATGAATGCCTCGTAACCCTGAACATAACCTCTAGATTTAATTCAGCCATTCTTGTCTCTTAAACTTTCTGTCCGAGTCTTGTTCAAGAGTTATGTTATCTTGGTTTATAACTTTGACCTCTGAAGGCTAGGGGCATGGAGTCAATCAATTTTTCATACTTGAGACCTACGTGAAAAACTACTTCATTATGTCTCGGTATTCACTTTCTGTAATGTTCGCTTTGAATATTGCAAATGTGTTTTACTCAAAAGTACCATGAAAAAAAAAATTGAGCTTTCCCAGCTGTAGTCATGTTTTAATCTTCCTTATTTTAGCTGAGGAGGTGTGTGGGGCTGTGTGGAGAGGTGATGTAGCATGTGGGGAGTAAACCAACAAAAAAACTCCTGAGACATTCAAGAGTAAAACACAAGTGTGCTGGTATATACAAATAAGGAACTTTTGACTTATTTTACTTCCAAACTGCCAAACTAATGCTGTGTTCTATTTTTATTCTCACATTTCATGTTTTACTTGACGCCATAGGCAACAGAATAAAGAGGAGAAAAAGGCACCTAACAATTCATGTTTGCCTATCCCTCTCACAAGTCTCTCATTATGAGCAGCCCTTATTTCCCCTGTATGTACAGTTATAGGTATGAATTAGTTTAAATATCAAAGTAGGCCATTAAATAGGTAGCCAATTAGATAATCTCCATTAGAGGAAAATACTGCTGTTTAATTAGCTTGTTAAAAAACACCCCCATACACATACCCCAAGGATAAAACCTCCTGTAGAAGAACAAAAAGATATTTAGCCACTACAGCTGCCAGCTTTCACAGGTACACAAATGCCTTTCTCAGAGAGAGAACATGTAGAGTGCATTGTGAGATTTACTCCTCTTAAAGTCTCAGGATTCAGAAGTGCCTGAAACCTGTTCTCTTGGCCACTATGGCTGAGTGCAAGAGAGCAAATTCTGTCCAGACGTGTATTGGAGGAGAGGAAATCCATCTTACCCCTCTGCAAAAAAAGATACTCAAAACATTACCTCTGAGCAGTCTTTGGAGAATCCAACTTCCCTGGCACAGAGGCAGCTGTTCCAGTTGCTTCCTTGTCCCCATCTTCCCAAGGTACACCTCTGCCTTTCCATCTCCTACATCCATTATTTTCAAAGATAGATTTTCATTTTCCTCCTAATTAGGAAAACTATGCAGAAGGATTCATTGACCCTTAAAAGAGCCTGTTCACTGCCAAGCCCAGAGTCAATGCCTGGCAGCATGATTTATTTCTCACTGTATTTGAACTTTTACTAAATCCAGGAAGAGGAAACACCAAACAACATCATTACTCTGCAAAACAAAACGAATTTTGCTAAATTTTACGCAGAACCTGAATACTCTTGCAAATGCTCCTGTAAGTTTATATTACCTAAGTAGGAGAAACAAGTTTTCCCACTTGTTCATGTTACCTATAAAATACAGTTTTGTGAAGATAGAGACATCATGCAGAAAGAAATATTTACTACACGATAAACTTTCCAGACAAAAGGAAAACCTACAATCATAGAATATCCTGAATTGGAAGGGACCCACAAGGATCATCAAGTCCACCTCCTGACCCTGCCTAGGACAACTCCTGAAATCATCCCATTGTGATTCAAATACAGATTATGTGAGCTCAGTTTTGACACAAGTTGTGATGGGATGAGAAGATACTTGGAGTCTGAACTGCACTTCATAAAGCAAATAGTTAACTGAATCAGTCAATATCAGTAAGGATATTTTCAGAGCACAACTTCATAAAATCCATAATATGCTTATTTTTAAAATACAAAAGAGCAAGATTAATAATTATAATGCTATTAATCTTTAAACACCAACCTAAAATCTTTTCCAGCTACCAAATCCACTACAATTAAAAATTTCAATATGGAAATACCTTATACTTTCCAGGGGAAATTCTCCCAACTAGTTTGAAACAACATAATTTAATGAATTTTAACAAGATACGTGACTTAAAGACAGGACAAAAACTCCCCCTAAGTTTATTGTAATATTGTCAAACAGTAATTCATTGGCATACTGTCTCCACCTAATTTTTAGACAATCAGCAAACCCACTTGGTGTAACAGACATCATGATCTTTGGCTCCATAGAAAGTAAGGGATCTTAAAATGAGAGTTACAACTCAGGCATCATGTGTAGGATTCAAAGCAAACATAGATGCTAATCACCATTTCAGCTGTCAAATAGTATCCTGACTGCTTTCACCTGCTCTTGCAAAATGTGTGTCTTGTTTCATCTGTCAGCTTTGCAGTGATTTCTTGAATACCCTAAGCCTTCTATCTATTTAGGCAGCTGAATCCCAAATGGCACCAAGCTCATAACCTACCAACCATCAGCTGAACCTCTAACGTGTGTGCATTTGATTCAGAGCCAGCAGACATTACTTACAATCTCATCTAAAATAAAAGATTATCATCATATATTTTCCAAAGGCTGAAAGCATCCCCAAAACCTGAACTTCCAAGGATAAAAAATACTAAGCCTGAAAGTCCTTAAAGGTTGCATTCTCAGTTGTGTTTTTTAGGAAATAAAATTTTGCTTCACCACTTGCTTGAAGACCTACAGTAAATCTGCTCTGTAAATCTCACGAGTCACTAGAAGGAATTGCCTTTGAAACTGAGGCATAGCTCATATCCTACTTAGCAATTCTATCCTATAAAATTGCATCAAAAAGTCTCATTACAGGCAATCTTTCAGCTGCATGCAAATATGATATTGGCTTCCAGAGTGCTTTACAAGCTTCACGGTACTACACACCATTTTACCAAAGAGGGAACATTCCTAGCTCTTGGTGAGGAAAGAGCCCCCAGGCAGAAGACAGTTTGATACACACATTCTGCTTTTCCACAAGCATATTTTCCTGATCAATCATGCCACATATAATTATTATATAAAAAGGTAAATAAGCTCACACCATCTTCCCTATAAATGCTGATGTATTGCAACTAAGCTTGACAGAAGTCTAAGGGCATCAAGGATACTGAAGCAGATTGTTTATTTTTGGCTTGGCACCAGCCATGGACAGAGTCAGAGCCACACACCTCAGCTGAGGTTCACAGATGTGTGACACTGCTGGGAGGGCCACATGGGCACTAGTGGGGGGAATCCAGAGGGATGGCAGTGCAGGGATGTGCATATTTTGGTCATGGGCAAACCTACGGCATTTGGGTCGAGAAATTAAGTTTATTGAAGGGAGAGAAGATCACAAAGGTTCCAGCCTAAAATGACATATTACACCTCTATCATACTATTAATGAAGTCCAGTGTCAGGGGATAAAAGGCAGGCTGGGGCATGCACTGTAGGAACACATAAACAACTATTTGGTCAGGGCAAGACACTATGAGACTTTACTGGAACATCTGTCCGTGAGACTGAGTTTGGAGAACCAGCTCATTTCTGCCCAGCTGTCAGTGTAGCTGCCCTCACCCACCTCACTCCGAAGAGCAGCAATCACATTTCTGGGATAACAGGACTCCCAGCTCTTACAGAAGCCTCTGCTCACAGCCCAGAACACCAGAGTCGCTCCCCACTCCTGGCCATCATATTTTATTCCAGTTATTTGTACACAGGTATCTCCCCAACACAAAGATAAAGCAACCTGCATTCTAGTGTAAGAGATACCTGCATACTGCCCCCCTCAACTATGTCACACAGAGCCAAAAAAAACATGAGGGAGGCTATTTCTCCCTCCTTCCCCACCTTATAGGAAACACAAACGAGTGGTGTTACGCTACATAGGCAGGAGATTTTCCTCTGCCTAGCAACTGCTGTTTTCCCCTCGCAGCATATGGTCTTGTTTAGTTTTTCTCTCCTAGCAGTGAACTAATATACAAGAGGAAGGCCTCTGTCTTTTCACCAAGGGAAAACCAGAAACGTACTTCTAACGAAAGGTAGACACTTATCTTGGTGCCAAGAAAAAGTGTTCATGCCCCATTAAACAGAAGGTAGATTCCTGTCTCTCTGGTTCTTATGTTTGTTGCCTCAGATTGTTAAACAGAGCAAGGGCACTCCTGCTTCCAAGCACCTGCATTTAATTGCAGTTTATTGCATTCCCCACAGGGAAACAGGAACAGCTGCAAAGGAACACTGTACTGATGCAAGAGCAGAAAATATTCTTTTTTCCTGAGCAGGAAATGTGCTCCTTTCTACAAAAAGTACACTACTCTAGAGAGAAATCATTAGGGAAACCCACATAGTACTGCTTGATTTCCCTCTGTTTTGTTTCTTTGTTTTCATTCAAACAAGTTAATAAACTGCTTATATAAAATAAAATTTTAAAAATTCAAGACTCTATAAAGAATATTTAAAACTCACTTTCCAGGAAAAATAATGGTTTTGGCTGAGCAACCTGCTTGTTTATTAATTGAAAGATTTTCCATAATGCTTTGGCTTTCCATCAAGACTTAAATTGAAGTGAATATAATTCAATAAAATAATGAATGAACTAAGTTTAGGACTACATCCTAAAGAAAAAAATAAATACAAATAAGGGTTTCTCCCCAACCTGTTTGGTAATTAGTTTATTTATGGAGGACTGTGTAATGAAACTCTGGGAGACCATGTACATAATTAGCTTCATGAAAGCTGCATTCAGACCCTATTTCTATTCAACATTTGATCAATTTATTTGTCTTCTGAATAAAGTATTTTTAGTATAAATATTAATTGATAGTGTATTATCAACTAAAACACAGAGGCCATCTTTTTCTGCTCTTTTTGCTGGATTGTTTTCCTTTGTCTCTTTTAGAAACTACCTGGAATGATGAGGAGTGCTAAAAACCTTTATAATTATGCCAAGCCCCAAACGCAGAGGCTGGCCAGAAGTTCCTGCTCTGAACTTGGGTGTTTTCCACCAGCTGACAGAATAACCAACAAATCTTCATGTGACACAGAGGGTTGGTTTGAGAACTCCTCCAGCAGAGAATATTTTGACAGAAACCCTGTCCTCTGGCTTGATGAAAGTCAGCAGAAAACAAGACACTGATGTGAGGAGCTACCCATGCTCATCTCGTGTGGAAAAGCCAGCAGGAAAGCTTCTCCTCGTACATTAAATTCAGGGTTTCCTGGCCTAACTAGGTCACCTCTCCCAAAATCAAATGGAAACAATAATCCTGGGGTTGGGAAGCCCCAGGGTTTCCCAGCATGGTAACAACAGCTCTTTTAGATTGCAAATGCTTTCCGGGCCTAAGTTTTAAAAGAGATTTGCTTTCTCTATATCAACCTCTGTACCCAGAGGAGGCACAATAAACAGTAAAGTCAAAGCACTGCTCTCTGTCTGGGCCTCCTAATACTACAGGAGGATGGGAAAGAATAATTGTTTCTTTGCATACCCCTCTATGACTTACTGAATTTAAAAGTGAAAATCTTCACTTTTTATTCCCCCCAAACTACTAAAGAAATAGAATATTTAACCTCCCACCTGCTTACCCTAAATAAAAAGAATAAAAATGGGTATGTTTTCTTATTCTCTTTGAAGTTCATTGGATTTAAGCAGACTGTAATACCGAGGTTTGGTTAGTTGCACGCACTGCATGCTTCATGTTATGCTCCAACTTCCTTATCTATTTATTTTAGACAACTGAAACAGACTTGTTTTTAGTCTAAACTATAGACTAAAAAAGTAAAAAAAAAAAGAGCCAGTTTGACAGCCTCAGTGTATGATGATGCCTTTGACAGAATAGGCACAAGCCAAAGCAGCATTCTTTCCCTACTTTATTTGCATCAGCCTTAACTTTGAGATACCTCTTTTGGACTGAAGAGCAGCTCAGTTTTAGCAATGCTTCTAGACTTTGCCTTAGGTCTTATGATAATAAGGAATTTTCAGATGGGAGGAGTGGAGTTTTGATTTGGAAAGAAGACAGAACACACTAGCACTCATGAAAGTTAAGGGAAGGAGGAGACAAATACACCGTGCACAGTGATCAAGTCACCAATGCTGGGAATTGAAATATCTCAGGGAATTTCATCTCCTCCTTCTTTCCCTTCTTTTCTACTATCCTACAGTCAACTGTTTAGCAAAAGACCTGTGAAGGGGTGACTGCTGCTTGTCTTCCCCCCTTGGATCCATAACCACATTGCAGACGAAGAGCAGAAACCACAAGATTACCCTAAATACATGAGAACAGCACCTCTTTCCTGCATGTCCCCGAGCACCTTAGAAACCACCTCAGTTCAGCAAAGACTGTGTCCTCATCCCTGCAGAGGCACAGTGACAATCTTGCCCAGGTCCCCAGCTAACTCTGCTGTGTGCCTGTACACTCTGGCTCAATTTGCTCTGATTTCTGCCTCATGCTCCTTTGCTCCCCGGCTAAAAGGCAAGGCTCCAGAGGTTAGAAGTACAAGCATGATGACCCAGGTAATTTTTTGCAGTCGAAAAAAATGCTCTATAGGACTAAAATGAATAGTTTCTTTCCTCACAAGAACTTTCTAAGGATTTAGTTGAGAGGCAGCCATCAGAATTGCAGTCTCTGGTAACAAGTGAACATGGATGCTAGATAACAGGCTCCAGCTCTCAAGAAAACCTTAGAAAACAGTAAGGAAACTATAGACGAAGAGCATTGGTTAGTACTTGAAGGATATTTGTTAGTACCACCAACTCTGAATTAAGCTTTAACATTTCTTTCATTTGCTGGACCTGCCTCAGGTTAATTCCTTTTCTGCCAGACCAGGCTTTGGTTTCACAGTCACCAGCAGTTATGACAGGCCTCAGGTTGTGACAGATGAAGTTGTTCTCAGATGCCAAACATAGACTGACATCATATTCGCTTCCTGAATAAATGGCCAAGAGCATTTTCCTTTACCTTGAAAGGCAGTTTCTAGGTATTAGTGGGCAAGAGCAGGGATAGGACCAGCTCTCTCTGAAGCAGCTCACTCTTCCCATGTTCACACCTACACTTGTCTGTTGAAGTTTCTAAAGCCTCAGTCATTCATTTGTTCATAACTGACTGAGGTAATACCTCCCCACACTTATAAAGATGCAATAATAAAGTAATTATGTGAGCATTTAGTATTTTAATAGTAATATTGTGCCACCATTTACTCTGTGACTATATCTCATCAGCATCCTCAAGAGCAAGCTCTAGAAGAAAATGCAACGTAGAACTAACAGGATTTCAGACTGGGTTTTTATCCTAATTATTGCAACCAAGAGCAATGGTCCTTATTTGTTACAAAACCAGCTCCAAACTAAAATATTGCCAGAGTTCTTAAGGGCATATGAGTTTAAGGAAAGCCATTGTATGAATACCATTTTTTATAATTACCTACATACTGAGAATTAGATGATACCAGTTCCATTCATCATATACGTATTTGTAATTGAAAGGTGACACTTTGCATCTCTTCTGCTTACTTTCTATTTGTCATGTTATTTTTCATATTGACAAGCCATGTCTTGTCAGATCCTGTGAATATTATCTACACTGGTTACACACATTGACAACCTAAAATAATTATTCATAAATCATCCCTTCTGCTGTTAGTCAGCTAGTTAGTCCTGTTTGTTCCCCACTCCTTTCCTAGTATCCAAGGCTCAGGTGTCTAAACCTCTGAGATTACCTGAAGCTAAGAAAACACACATTTATTTAGCAAACAGTACATTCTGCATATGTATGTTGGGGGCAGCAACTCCACAGCCAAGGGGTTTTTTTAGCCCAAATTAAATGAGTTTGTGTATATGCACACATCATTAAAGTACAACATTTAGAATTTATCCAAGATCTAATTGCCTGTACACCAAATGGAGTTTTTATTGCTCTCTGTAATAGGAAATCTAGATAACTATTTTTGTTTGCTTGTATGCCTGCCAATATAGAAGTTGACATAATTCAATCTTTCAGATTCAAAGCAACCAAGATGATTAAATTACTTGCATATTATTATATCTTGACAGAAACTCCCTCTCCTGAAATATCGTTAAATCTGAGGGGGTTTGTTTGTTTCTTTTTAAGAATATTGAGTTGAAACAGAAAACAGTCAACACAAATTTGCAATCTACATAAAAACAGGGAAATCTACAATATATTTAGGGCATGTGAAAAATGAATGGCAAGTGAGTGATGGATTTCTTGGCTACTACAGAGGACGAAGGAAAAGAAGTAGGTGCATGGAGGCCTCTTCTGACAAACATATATACACACTTATTAAAAATATGCCAATTTGAAAAATATTTCATATTACTAGTGAACATATGCATCAGAATTTCAGGGATTGTTTTAAGCTCATTTGATTTTTTTTCTGATTATCCTGTATTTTAAGGTTGCACTGAAGTTAGTCACATCATGCAGCTACTAACTCCTGTATTTCTTGTAAACATGAACAGCTAAAACAGTTATATTACTGTTTCATAACAAAAGTGCTATAAAACAAAGAAAACAAACACCCTGTGTACATCAAGTAATATTCACAGCAGAACTGCATTCAGATTTCTCTGTGCAATTCCTCAGTGAGTCTTGACCAAGCATGAGTGATAACCTACTCCCTCAGACTGTCCAAGAAAACAACATTTAAAAAAATGTAAATTCTAATTACCAGCTGAAACTAAGGAGATTCGTTCACATGATGTTTACCACCTAAGGACTGTAAACTCCTCTGCCTCTCATCCCCCCTTCACCTGTGTCCTCCTACCCACTCCACCTCACATGTTTTTTGTCTTGGAGATCATTATCCTAGCCCTGAATTCTGAAACCCTGACATGCTCCAAGCAATAATTTAACCTCTCAATTATGGGCTACCCGAGACTCCAGGTATTCAGGTTTCTTGTATACAGCTGCCCACTTACAGACCCTTCTGATGCCTGCAACACCAGCAGACCAGCTGGCATGTAAAAGTAGTGCCAAAGTACATAATGCTTCTCTTTGGATGCCTACTCATCATGCCATCAATATTCAAGCCCTGAAAACAATGAGGAATTTACCTAAATGGAGGTGCAGTAAACCTAGCAGAGGTACTTACATATTCTCATAATTTAGTTAATAGAAAGTCTGACCTGAATATGAAATAAAAGAAACAATTTTTAGTGAAAATTATGAAATTTGCCTGACCCTACTTGAAAAATTAAACAGAAAAAAATGTCTATAAAAAATAGCATCATCTGCAAACAAAGGAAACCTTTCCTCCGTTTCTCTCCAGAGCCAGAAGCTGAGGAGCACAAAGGAGCCTGGAAAATCCACAGTGTTTAATAAACATCCTTAAAGGTTTTACTAAACCCCAATACATTTTACATTTATAATACATTTTTAGCTGACTAAATCACTCACTCTTCCTTCTTGGAGAGTCAGGGCACTCAGTTCACATGCTGGCTGAACCTTGCTTACCTCTCATTTATTATCAGCAAAACATAGAACACTTTAAAAAAGTTTCAGGTCTTTCCTTCTTGCATCTCAATCACTACTTTATAGAAGGCATTATTTTATTACAGAGATCTGGGTAATTTTCTGCATGTGGAATATATCAGTTGTGCTATGCCAGTTACAGAGTTGTAGGAAGCAAATCTAAAGAGACTGAAGCAAATCCATAGTTTTCCCTCCTAATCTTCACACAACCTGATTTACAAAACTCTTTGCTTATAAATCTATTCTTTTTATTGAGTGCATATTCTTAAAAGTTCCTTATTTTCCAGTCATAGGATCATATAATGGTTTGGGTTGCAAAGGACCTTAAAAGTTACCTAGATCCGACTCCCATGCCATGGGCAGGGACAGTGTCCACTAGACCAGATTTCTCAAAGCCCCATTCCACCAAGCTAATTTTCATTTTAAAAATACAGTACATGTTAAAAATGCTTTTAGACAGTGTGTGAAGAGGAAATCCAACACCCATGAAACATACCATGAAACTTGTCAGAGGGCTTAAAGTCTTAGGCTAACTTTGTATATATTGGTGTAAAACAAAATAAAAACCTTAACAGGTACAAATCCAGCCACAGCTAAATTAAATTCACAGAAATGTCTTTCGCTGGAGATTAGTGCTTTCACTGATGTTTCACAGATACTTCAGCAATAATCCCTTTACACAGGCATGCAGATTCAGTTTTACAGATAAAGTATCCTCCAAGAGCCCCAGCTTGAGGTTGTCTTTTCAGAAGCCAAAGGGCAGTATTTCAGATTACTTCCACATAAGTAAGAGAGTGATTAGCAACTGTCTTCATTTATACAGTTGCTGAGATATACACATTTTAGCTGCGTCATGGGCTTACACATATTCATTGGCATTTTCCCTTTTCTTCATATTGACTGCAGTCTGTTTTTCCCTTTTCTTTCATTTTTTTACCCTGCCTTTTCCATCTGTTGGCTCTTTTATCTCCATCTAACTAATGAAGGTTTGCCCACTTCATTTCAGAAGTTTCAGCTATGACAGTTGTTCATGCTCATTTCAAGCACTTCTTATTTATACATATTTTGACTTAACTTTGCTGTGCAAGGACTTGGGACTAGAAAAGTCCCAAGGAATTTAATTTATAAAATGACCTCGCCTAAAAATTATTCTCATCAGCTCAGAATAATTAAAGGATTAACACAAGGTTCAGATAAAATGAATTTTCTAATAGATGTGATATTGTTTAGTTGTGTTTCTACTAAACTAGTTTCCTAACAACATTAGGTTATTCAGAATGTTTGGATTTATTATACCAGAACTATGTTCAAAGTACCACACAAGCCTCTCATATTTATCACATGTAACTTCCCAAAAAGGTTAGCCCATACAGATTCCCTCATGTGTTACTTCAAATAAAGATATCAGCTGTATCAGCAGTGCCATTTTTAGCAAGTCTGTATGAAAAAATTAGCTCAAGCATCTGCAAATATGGAGAAATTTAAGAAATTGTATTTAGGAGATACAGTGTGCTACCCCTGTTATGAGGAACCTACATTGCTTTTAATGAGCAGGAAGAAGGGATGTTAAAATGTTTCATATATTAAGGAAGATTAGCTGTACTATTTTTGTCTAACAGCAAAATAGAAAAGCACATTTATGTTTAGAAACAGAACTAACCCATATGTATTCTCTGCACACACATAATTAAGACAGTACCAAATTTAGGTAACCACAGGCACATTTGGTCATTTACGATAGAGTTCCTCCTTTCTGTACCAAGGGCACTTCTTACGTGAGAAGAATTTAATCAGACTGCAAATACAATCTATCATTTAATTCATTCTCATATTACATATGGTTTGATCATAACATCAGAACACCTATTTCTTTTATAAAGGTCCTTCACATTTTATGTCTTCGCTCTCTTTTTATATTTCACTGTATCAAATCTTAGTGATTGGTTACTTTGTTCTCAGTCCCACTGGGCCTGTTATCTGTAATTAAATATAAGCCTCCTTGATATTAGTAGTGTGCTGATGGATTGTTGCTTACCTACCAGGCAGCACTTAGAGAAATGGAGGTCCTTGAAAGCAAACAGCATCAGAGCATAAATCAGCTGGAATGAAGACAGGAGTGAATATAGATTTTTGTGGTAGGAACGCTCAGGAGATTGTTCTTCGAAGTCCACAGATTGGAGATTACATTCATATTGATTTATCGTCAGACATTTATTGATCATTGGCTAAATGACTCTACAGATAAACATATGTATCTTTCCACTTCTGCCACTAAACCTCACCTTACTGACAATGCAAAGGTAAAAGCATAATCCTCTCAAACCTAAAATGTTGGTTAAATGCTGTGTGAGAGTCTGTGCAATACAGTGGCTCTGAAACAAATCACTAAACAGCACCTCACCTTCTACTCCCATTAGAACAAATAAAAAACCAATTAAAATATTCCAGATTTATTTTCAAACTTTTAAGTAAACTCTTCTACTTCTACCCCTGGAATTATGAAATCCTTTTATGACATTTCTTGTAACATCACATGCACATTAAAAAAAAAAAAGGGAAGGGAATAAACCCTTACAAATTTACAGCTACTTCAAATTATCAAGCTACAGGGCATTGCTATGAAGAATTGATAATATAGACAATGGACAACCTGATGAGTAGGAGCTGTCAGCAAATTCCAAAAATTATTTTCAGCTAGTCTTATCAATTCACACCCTGTAGTATCATAGAACAGGTCCTGTATTCTATGGAGCCGAGAGGCATTTTACCATAGTTCAGTACTGAAACTTTTTTTACTTAAGGTCAGATATTTTCCGTTTTTTTTCAGGAACACTTTTTTCCATTTGCATCTTGCACTTAGAAATATGAAATTCAAATGTGATCACACTACAGATCTATTTTCTCAACACATGTAAATCTAGCATTTCAGAGATACAAGTCTCCAGCTTAGTGAAGCTTACTCTGCAGTGTCGTCTGCCATTTGCAACACATTGATTTGGTGAAGTCCCTGTGATATGCACTCACTTAGTTCTTGTAGTTACTCAAGAGCAACCAAAGCACCAGCAAAGTTCACAACAATTACCTGACTGTAAGCTCACAAAAGCCAAAATAAAGCGGAGAAGGAATACGCAAAGAAAGAACCAGTTAAATACGATTTTGAAACCAGCAACCATGCAGTGAACTGCCAGCCTAGTTTTAATGAGCTCATCAGTTCTGCTATCAGCAAAGATTTTCACATGCTAATAAACAGAGAGGGTCACCTGAGCTCAGCCTTTGCTAATCAACACCCTTGCTCATCCAGACTGGAAACTGGTCCACACTCAGCACTCCACGAGCTACTCCTGCTCCAGCAGTGTCGTCCTGCCCAGCAGCAAAACATTTGGTGAGAAGAGAGATCAGAAGCCTCTGCAAGTCTGAGACACTCTCCCACGCTATCCCTTTCCAAACTGCTTGGTAGGAGTGCCTGAATGGAATCACTCCACCTGAAAAAATGCAGGACAAACCCATTAGAAATGTTTTCTGCTTAATACACAGTCTCTCTGACATGGAGTTCTAGTATGCCATGGTAATTTTTCCCAGATCACTGAGGAACTCCTTTGAAACCTGTTGCTGGAAGAAAATCCCTTGCACTTTTCCAAGCCATCTGGTCTTCTGCTCTTTCTCTCTCTCGCTGCTACAGACTGTAATTAGTCCCAGCTGAACAGGTAGCTAATCTCCTTTAAGAGCCAGAATCACATGGGGCATATACATTTCACTGCAGAGCATGGACCAATATTTACAGCTTAAAATGAGTTTCCTATTATCTTCCTTCCCTTGTCTTCAGAATCCACACAAATAACATTGGATTGGAAGTTCAGAGATAGGAAAAGTGTTCACCACATTTTATAATACAGGTAGAAATTAATAAAACACATATTATTAATTCAAAATTCAAATTGACATACACTAGAGCTTTCCCACTGGAAAAAGAAATCATTAATTGAGAAGATAAAACACTTATTTGCAAATAGCAAGTATTGGTTTTGTAGAAAATGATGTCAGAAGCCAAAGGTTAGAATTTACTGCCATAAAGAAGATTTTAAATTAGGAAGCGTTAAGTCAAAGAAATTGTGCCAAGTTGGAACTCTGAAAATGCACCTAGTGATTTTTAAGGTTAACTTATGTATAATATTCCACTAGAATGAAAATTCTTGGATAACTATATTATCATAAATGCTTTTAGAGAACTGTAGAAAATGAAACACTGAAAAATAATGAGCATTTTGGAACAGAAAAGCCTATTGCTTATACTTTACTTTGTGAAAAAAAAAAAAAGAAAACTAACGAGACAGTATAAAACTGTATTTTCATTTCATGGTTATAGCTCCAGTGAAATGTCTAAACCAAAACAAATTTTGTTCATTATTGTTCATTATTTATGTTGTTATGAGAAGCCAGCAACAAACTTGACTTATAAGAGTTAATGCAAATTGTTCTTACCACATCCATACATTTATACTAATAGAAGTGTGGAAACCTCAGGATGAATAATGTTGGTTTTTTTCCTATTTACTTCACCACCTTGAGGTTATAACATATAGCAATTTGAGTGGAAAAAGGAAAAGAAAAGAAGAGGTGGAATCCTGAGGGAGGAAACAAAATTTTAACAGTGACTGGGCTACACTTATCCTACACTACTTCTTGCCTACATCCTACCCTACACCTTACCCTACTTCCCTCTCTCCCTAAGAGCATGCACATATTTTGAATACTTTGAGTTGGATTTCACTTTATTTATGATGTAATTACCGTGATCTGTGGTAGAGGTTTACAGACTCTTGGGTGTCCCCCTGCCATCCTCAGACTGGCAATACCCGCCCTGCAGAAGCAGAAAGAGTGAAACACATCAAACACCTTGGAAAACAACGTTGTGCCATCACCTAGGATAAATAAGACCTGCTTTTTTTTGGTGGCTGGCACATAGCCTTCTTCACTGACAGCTTCAAATACCACCACCACTCAGAGGCATCTGATTAAGATTAAGAAACCTCAAGCAGGGGCACAAAAGGCCCTGATTAATGCCTTCCTAAATAAAGACCTTGCTATCATTTCTTCATCTCTCCAAATAACTGTAAAAAAAAATAATGTAAATCTTCTTTAGAATTTGATGATACCATTTGGTCCTGCAATATTTTTGAAGATCTGAATAGAATCATGTGAATTCTGCCTTTGACAAAATGAGGTCAATAACTACCAATCAATCAATTCTGCTTAGATTTCCTACTAAATAACTATAGATATAAATTGCAAATAGGTACTAATACTTTTAAGTGGGTATTAGCAAGAAAAAAACATTTTACTGTGAAGGCCTCCTAGTCCCAATTTAACATAGAGCTATACCTGAAAATGTGTTTCATGTTGGGGAAAATCTTTATGTTGTAAGCACTGCTCTTTTACAGTCAAGTTTATACCCCATGTGCTATGATGTGGATAAGTAGTTTTCTCAGCCCTAATTTCTTATTTTCCCTTCTTATTTGAATAACAGCTGGGAATGCTGGCATATTATAAACTGCCAATCTCTTCAGAAGCTGCACTTACAAGCATTAAGTAAACATCAGTTATTAAAATTAAGTCTTCAACATGCTGAGAAGCATGCATTTTTATCTCAGACTACAAGTAAATGTGTTAAAAATGAGGATGGTGTGCTCCTTTCCTCCCTACCCCTCCTACTAAGTGTAAAATGCACTGGTTACAGTAGTTCTATCCATCCCATTGTGGTGATCAGAACAGTTAGTTGTGACAAAGAAATACATCTGGACAAAAGATAGCTTTTTTTTAAGATATCTTCTTCATGCTACTAACATTCTACATGATTTACACTGCACTAATGTTTTATAAAAATACCTTTGTCATATAAATACCTGTGATGAAATGCTTTGGAGTTGGCACAAAAAGAGGTACATCTAGATGCCTTTGGGGAGGGAAAAGCCATACTAATTGTAGAAGCTATGTTTAGCACCTTGATAAAATTTATGATTAAGGAAATATGCAAAGCAAGAATAGGAGCTGAATGTGAGTGAAGCATCGTAAAGAAGATAAAAGGAACAAAGCCAAGTTCAGGTGGACAAACTACAGAAGGACATATCTAAAGTAGTGAAGGTGAAGGAAAAAGGGAGTGGGATATGACTCTCCATCGTGTCCTGGGATTAGAAGGAAGTCTGGCCAAAATTAAAGAAGGAAATGTAAGTAATCTAGCTAGAATCAGTCAAGGGGTATGAAGTGAATGGATTGCCAGTCTCATTTGTTCAACAAAGAGATTAATCTGCAAGAAAATTGTTAGAAAGAACCACCAAGTTTTGGCTCCTACCCTCTAACATCACAGGAGCTATGTGCTCTTATCTGTACCTCATACACTGGAAGATTGGCACAAGGATCTTATTTAAGGCATAGAAAACACTGTTGAGGCCAGTTTTCCTTCTGTTTCTGTGTAGTATTTTTGTATATACATGTATAGCAGTATTATATATATATAGCAGCAGTATATATATGTAATAGAAACTGGCAATATTCAGTGTGAAAGTTAAGAACACATTTGAAGCCTAACAAAACCACAGCCCTATATTTTTACCTGTCTTATATGATGTGCTTCAAAAACTGCCAAGCCTTCCTTGCCCGGCATTTGTGCTTCAAAGCATTGCCCAAAATAGAAAAATAGGCAGCTGCAATGTAGGTTTGCCTCAATACAACTCGATTTATCCAGTTGCTTTCTCTTCTGTATTCCTTTTGGTTTTAGTTTTTCTTCTTTCCTAAAAACATGTACAAAGTGAATCTGATGCCTGGTGTATGTGGTACAGCTGAAAGTCTTGTTGTGCCTCAAGTAAGCCTTGTTGATCAATATCAATTCTATGTAAGTTACCGTGCATTCTTTGATCCTTCTGTACTGGTTATTAAAAAACCATGTCCTTGTGTTAGTCATCTACAGGCAGCATGGCTGGCTTTGAGCTCTCCAACAGCGATACAGGCACACGCAGACAGCGTCGAAAGGAAAACAAAATTCCATCTGGACAAGTAACACTCATTGACAGAATTATTTTTAAGAGCACTTATCACTTAGGTTTTGAGGTGTAAAATGAGATAACAGATCTTTTCATATTTTTTTAACTGAGTAACACCCTCCAAGTCCAAGGAGACTATGTTTCAGCAAGAATTCTCGACTGATCTATTTGCGCTGTGATTATTCACAATAATTCATGGTTTTGTCAGCTATGCATTACAGAGTATATATGAACAAGAATCAGATGATGGAGTACGAGTAAAAGGAAAAATATTATACTTATCTTGAGAGTTTTCACTAGGTATGTTTGCTAGCACATTCACACTGGAAGCAGAAGACATTAAGGATGAGCTAGAAGCTCTCTGTATTTTACTGACCCAACATGGGGTGAATGAGAATCTGGCCCTGCAAGAGCTGCACAGTAAGTGCAGCACTATTAATACCAGCAACATTTCTACACAACACACCAGAAGCTATCAATCAGAAAGTCCTAAAGAAATAGTGTATATCATTTCCATTGTAACTTTTTTCCCCTATTTCCTTCAAGTAGGAAATCCTTCTCAGGTGGGCAAGTGAATTTTAATTTTCCACCTAACAATAAATCTGTATCTAAAACCAGGATAACAGGTCCTGTTATGGTTTTGGCATTTATTTAAATAGTAATTGATTCCATTTGGTTACCAAACCAACTTCACTCATCTAAAGCTTATGTTTCTATAAACTTTGTATTTGCTAATGGTACTCCAAAGTACCTGTGGAGCCTCCTTGGTGTTAGGTGCTACAAAAAAACCCCAAAAACAAACAAGCAAGAAAACCAACCCAATAAATGCCCCAAAAACTAAAAAATCCCTTTATTCTAAAGAACGTATGTTGCAAACAGAGTAAGAAAAGCAACAAAAATACCCTACAGCTAAACTATTGAGAATGAGTTTCCTGATCAGCTAGGAAGGAAGTTAAATATTATGACTCCTCTGGATTCACTGATCATTCCTACCTTTCATTGAATGAACAGAAAAATATACTTATTTATATGTATTTTAAGTCTGTCAACTGGAGAGCCTGCTAAAAATCAACATTTAACTGAGAGAAATTTGAGGACGACCTGAATAACTATATCAAACAGAAGAATAAAGTTCAGAATACATCTATCTGATATATGTTAGCTTATCAGATATACTGTGAATCATTTACAAAAGAAACCTTCACACTGCTGCTAGGATATTTTCTAGCAAACATTCACCAGCTCTGACATAATTTTTGTAAATGCTTCTAATTCATATGAAGAAAGTATATGAAATCACTGTAGATATTGTTGTTTATTTTTAATTTTCTATGGGTTATAAAACGCACACTTAGAACTAAATGCCAATCGTTTCCTCTTCAATGTTGCTGAACAAGATATCAGATTCCTAATGAGGAAAAACCAGAACATCAGTTTGTTATGCATCTTATTCATGAGTACATGCAGAAAGGATGAATAGATGACTGACTGTAATAAGGAATAGCTAATGATACACAGCACAGTAGACATTTTTCATTATACATCACTTCTCTCCAGTTACCAAAAGTATGGATTAGCAATGATGCTGGGAAAAGGAACACACCTGACATTTTGGTGCTTCAGTCAGCTCATACAAATGAGCTAATTTTCAATACATTGTTGCAAACTCAACAGAACTTCCTGAGCATCTTATTTTTTCAAATTAGAGATACAGGGTGCAAAAATTATAGATTCCTCTCTTTTGCATTTAGTTGTCAAAAATAAAAAGCAGTGAAAAATACGTATATATGTATCACTCAGATGAGTGAAATATGATGAATGAAGGAAAAGGACAACACCACTAAGAAACACATTCGGTGTTAATGACTCTAATTCATGTTTCTGCTTTTTTGCCTCTTGCAGTCCTAAAAAAAGCCCTGCCATAACACAGAAACTCTTCTAGGACAATGGAATAACCAGTGAATTGGGTTTGTTTATTTTTAACCTGTGTGAAAGAAAAGCATATTTGCATAAAGGGATGTGTCCAGGCTCGTGTTTCTAAGACAGTTATTCCTATCACAGAATTTGACTGAGTTTTAATGTATGTTTATAAAGTATCATGACCACAAAAAGTCTCACTCCTTTTCTAACCTTAAAAAGAAGTTACATCTCAGCTACAGTCTAATGGAGTGAGGTGAGTATTCCTAAATATGAAAGGTTAGAGACAAGCTGCTTGTGCTAAATATGCAAAAGGGCTCCTTAACCCTGTACCTCTGCCCCGTCCTGCCTGTCAGAGACCTTTTTTCCTCCCTGCCCTCACATCAAACATGAGCATTGCCAAATGCACAATATGCACGGGGTCACGCAATCTTTTCTTTGCTGACCTTTGCAAAACTGCTTTATAGTCTCTCATAGGAAACTGAAATTAGTCCACTGGGGAAGAGAGAAATATCCGGGGTCAGAATATGCTGGCCCTCCTGCAGAAAGCATGTTGTATAGTTAGATATGTGAGAACTGCTTCAGAAGGAAATGATTGTAATTTCTTCCACTCTCTTATTACTACAACCAGAGCTTGAAAGTTTTGTTATTCCATGTATTTCTGAGGTGTGTTTTATATGAACAGATTCTCCAGGAAATACCTGTAAATGGAAATCGTATGACTGAGAAAAAAATCAATTTTGTGCTTCCATTCAGAACTCCGGTTTTTTCTCTCATAGCTCACCAAATTATAAAAATAAGCTGTTTCAGCCTCCTTATGTAAGTGTTCATACACCTAAGAAAAAAAACAATTAAGATTCAGACATCACAAAAAATGATTAGAATCTTAATTGAATATCAAGCTGCTAAAAATTATTTTATGTTCTAAATGTAAAATAGCATCTATGCCTTATTCTAATTATTCTTTCATTCGAGGAATATGCTTCGTCCATAGATTTAAAAAGCAGGAAAGAAAACAATGCAAAGTTTTGGAGTAAATCTCTTACACATAGCCAGAAACACTACTGAGGATGATGCACTTGCTTACTATTTTGGAATGACTAATTAGAAAGCTGTGTAGAGTAGACTTCTGTAGAAGCTAAAGAGGAAGAGACCAAACATCAGATTTCCATACCTCCAAACTGATGGTGAGGTGGCATTTGACAAAATCTAATATCTCTGAGCATTAGGGATGATGTCTTACTAATTCTGTTTTACTGCATGATGATGCTTTGGGATTAGCAAACATGGTTTGTCATACAACTTTAAAAATCTACAAACCTGTACAGCTTTATTTTCTGTTCTAACCTCTCTTTTCTCTACATGAAATACCTTTGAGAACAAAACTCTGTTAATGTTCTAATACATTTTTAATGAAGAATAACAAACTGTTAAATCACACATTAATTATTTTACTACATCCTTAATGCAATGAATAAGTAAATTCTTTGACAGTACTGTGCTTACTATATGAGTAGAAAGTTACCAAAACATGGCTTGTAACTAAAAATATGCCTTTCAAACACCAGAATACATCTACTGACATTTTGTTACTGTCTAGCTACTAAATAAACAATAGCAGTCCATGGTTTCAGGAATATACAAGCATAACCCTGTAAAAGACATAAAAAACAGGGGAATATCATGAGATACTGCATCGAGATACAGCTGTCAGATGTATTTTGAAATGATCATAATTTTCTAAATATGCCAGTGTAGGTCAGGAGGTAGGGGGTTTTTTGATTGGGTTTTTTATAATGAACATGTACAACAATCAAGAAAAGGAGAACCCAAAACCAGAACATGAGATCCAGCTTCCTTCTAAAGTCAGGACCTTAAAACCATCTCTTTTAAGGACACTACAAACCAGGTCTATTCCTACTTGCCAGACTAGAACCTTGTAACAAAGATCCCTAAGAATACATAAGTATTAACTTTAATCTAAATTTTGACCATTAACCTGACCTAATTTTCAAAGCAAAGGTCTCTGTCCTAAGCAGCCTATAAATTGATTTCAGAAGTCCTAAACTTCACAATCAGAAAACCAGAGGAGGTAAATCTGTTCTGCATATTTGAAAGGCAAACCTGACAAGCCCAGCATGAGAATAAGGGTTTCCTTCATGGTGGACTCTACTTTGGGCTTGTATTCAAAGTCAGCTGAAATCTTCTGGGGATTCAAAGGCACCACACTGTCCAAGATAGATATTAGAGACATTATTATTCTTTCTAATTAAACTAGTGGGTAAAACTCAGGGCATTTGCTAATACTGCTTATGTATCTGATTCCAATCAACCATATCAGCAGGCATCTGTTTTTTCTCTGTAAGAAATCTTCTTTAATGTTCTTTGAGGTTCTTAAGATCACAAGCACTTTTTTGAGTTCTCCTCGATGGATTATTGCTGCTAATGAAAGACTCAATGGGAGCTAACTGTATTAAAATGGGAACTGCACTTAGCGACAGTGAACTGCTTAATAAAAAGGCCATTTGACCTCATTAAGAAAGTGTGGTCATACTTGTAACATTCAAACCTCAAGTCCTTAATTGCAGCAGGTAGTCCAGGCTTAGGCAAAAGTGGGCAGTGTCCAACTTCTCAGTGCCAGCCCAAGGGCCATGAACTGCAGCTTCTCAGAGAAACAGGCTTCCAAATTTCACCTGCCTGAAATGAGGACAATCTCTTTAGGAAACAGGATATACTTTTCAATCGTGATTAGAGATGTATTTGCTAGAAATGAAATGCATGAGCATTAACCTCAGCTTGACAGAAATCTTTAAAGTCAGGAGTGGTCAAGCTCTGTGAAAATTTCCCATCCTTGTCAAGAGGAAGAGACACCTTGCAATGATCTACCTATGCCTGATCATAACTGAGAGAAAAGGTCCACAGGTTGCTTCAGGTGGGATCTAAACATAAGGTGGAATGTCAAATCAACTGAAATTTGACCCTCTTGGAGAAATTTTTCTTAGCGTGCCTGTTTGCAATACCCTTTGGCAATAGATTTTCTTATATATATATATATGTAATACGTTAATAATCTAAAAGTAATAGTAATTAACACATTTTTTTTTTCATCAGAGAATCTGGCCAGATACACATATCTTGGGTATGAACTCTTGAAAGTGCAGAAACAGGGAGAAGAAACTTGAAAATTTTTTCTTTAGCAACATTTTCGTTAAGCATTGAACCTATGTCATTAAACAAACCTGCATAGTTAAGAGGAATACAGAATCATTACACACCAGCTTCGTGCTCAAGAGCTTCTCCACAGAGCTAAGGTAGCTAAACCATAACCTGTGCATTACTGTGCAATTGTCCTTGCATCAACTTTGTTTGCAAAGTGTGTCACCACCAGCAAACACAGGCCTGGGATGCCCTGTGCATCTTTGGCCACCCTCCCACACAAAAAGGCTGTTCCAAAATTCCACTGGAAGCTCACCAGGTTCCCCACTCGATGTGGCTGGATCATGGGTCACACACTCATTGCACTGTATTTGTTTGCTTCATCCCACAGCTCAGATTTCTCCTCTCTTTTTGATTTTATGCATGCAGGTGAAAGGGTTCTTGAACACTAGATAAATCTTGTGCCTGACTGAAGGGAACAGGGCAAAAAGAGATTATAAATTGCATTTTCTAGTTTTCCAACCTGCTTACCAGATTCCTCTTTTTTAACATGTGCAAGTAGCAAGAGCCTATTGGGTCAACTAGCTTATAATTAATTATTGATTAGATATTAGAGCCATATGCTGAGACTCACTTAGAAACCAAAGTGCCTTCTTGCTACTTATGTAAGCATTTATTAAATATGCATTATTAATCTGAATTATGTTGTGTTCAAATGTAAGCCCTTAGAGCAAAGATAATGATCACAGCATTAGTATTTGTAAAACAGAATTGATTTTCCAACTTCACCAAATTAGCTGAAATATGGGATAAGCTGCAGGTGTTGAAGAATGAATGCTACTAAAGTTGCCACGCTTAGTTTTTTCTGTGTCCCCCAATAAAATAAATAAAAAATAAACCTGAACCTAATTTGTTCCCCTAAATAATGTAGGCATAAAAGAGATATAGAGGTCTTTAAAAATAATTAAGAAACCTTATTCATACATCATGGTTCACACATTTTTATTCTACATGCAAGCCTTGCAACATCCAAAAAAATTAGTTTTCCATATGTAGTTATTTCACAGAAAACTGGGAAAATTCTGTGAAGTAAATGGTTTGACATTTCACTATATATTTTGAAATAAATTACTTTATTTTTCTTGTGACTAAATATATTTATGTAGGAAAGAAACAAGACTGATTAAATGAGATATATGACAATATTTATGATAACTGTTTGGGCACATTTTGAAACCTGACCATAAAACTCACACCTTAGTAACAATCCTAAAGAAAAAAAGCAAGAAACCAAAAACTGATCCAGTGGTGTGAAGGATAAATGTTAGTTACTACATAAAACATTATAGGATAATTTCATTCATTTGATAGCACTTTTATCTAATGACTAGTTTACTCTTTCTCTATAGCCAAAATGGTCTGTGATTTGCATGGAGAATTTTCACATTTATATTCATATTGCTTTCACTCAGCAACAAGAATTCAAAAAGAAATGTACTGACATGGTGTTAAGCTTCATAAAATTTTCTAGGGTACTGGGTGGGAGATACAGGATTTGAAAATACCCTTCTGTCTGTTTTTTTCTTTGTAATACTTCAAAATTATGGTTAAAAGCAGAGAAGAAAGAGGAAGTGGATTTATTCTCTGGTAATTATGCAGTATGCAGTTTCTCTGACAAGACTGCAGTGCTTGGAAAGGATAGGGAGTTCAAGAACAGGCTTTTGCCTAATGATTTAAAATTCCAGGAAAAAAAAAATCTGTTAAAGTTTATTTCAGTATTTTGTTGTTGTTGTGGGTTTTTTTGTTTTGCCACTGACAGAGGCTGGTTTTTCATTTATATTATGGCTACTAAACCTGAAATATAAAGGGAATATTGTAACAGAGAAGACCGTGGATACTTGGAGCTAAGTGGTTGGTTATACCTACTAACCTACTTACCACTTTGCATGAATAAAATATTGACACAAAACAACAACAACAAAACCCCATCACTTTTGGGTATACTTGTATTTAGAATTTAAATAAGGACAAGAGCATAATACTGTTTTGATGTTTGATTGCACCAAGGGAGAAAAGGAATATTAAACTGAGTGCAGCAGGTTTAAGACATGTCTGTATGAACACATGGCCACACACACAAATTACAAATAAAGAGCAGACCAGGGAAAGAAAACACGTTTTTCATTTACAGTTAACACTGGTTTTATAGTCACTGCTCATTTTATGTCTCCATTGTGCTTTTGTTGTTTAACTCTCCCTTTGCTACAATTACTTTTAAGCTCAGGTATATTTACTTTCTGTTTCTACTCAAAAAGTTGATCATTAATTTAAAAGTGCACTAGTCAGAACAAATGAAGAGAAATAAAAAAGGAACTTGATGCAGTGTATGCTCAAAAAAGAAATTAAATGCATTTTGATCGTTGTAAGGGTAAAGTCAATTTATGAGAATCTTTCCCCCATTTGTATCCATAAGTATTAACAGGTATTAAAGTAGATACTGAAGACTTTACCTATTCTTCCCCAAATAAAATACAACATGATTTTTGACAAACAAGGGTGTAAATAAAACACCTGAAATATAAAAATAGAAAATTTATGTAATAGGCTGCACCCTATTGGTTCACATCTTCCAAATTCAGCCAAATTATTTTAAAGGTAAAACCACCTTTCACATACCTACAATTATTTCTTCACAGAACATACAGACTTCATTTCTGATTTAAAGCCAATACAATGGTATACAACAAATTATTAAACTTATTCTCCCTTATTATTAAGTGAAAACTACATTTTATTTAAATAAAGTTACTAGTAGTTCCATTTTAATATATCAGAAAACTGATTTCTTTCTTATATTTTTAATATACCTGCAGTTTAACGTGTTTCAGCAATGGAAACACATGCATTTCTTTTCACAGATTTTGTCCATATGGAATGAACTGTTTGAAGAGTACAAAACCGAAATGACTTTTTGTGGTAAAATAAATGAGTTTTTGAGCTTTCTCACCCCAACTTCCCCAACAAAAAGCTTATTAATACTCTGAACAGACTTTATATAGGTGCATGCATGGTCTGGAAATATTTGTACACTGTATTAACCAGGGGGTTCCCAAGTGTGCACATACCATGCCATAGCACTAAACCTTCAGGATATATAGGAACACAAATGTTTTCTGTCTTGTTTCTCTCAAGAAGTTAATCCAGCTGTACCAGCTTAACAGTTTAGCAATCCTCATATTGGATCATAGAGGAGCAGCAAAAGGAAAAAGGGAGAAGATGTTGAGTGACAAAAGGAGGCGAGGTAAGGCAAGGAAAATTATGGCTCCAAAATTATTGTTCAATCATTTGGCAAGTTATTCCCAGGTACCCAGCCAACATTGGAATGACTACTGGGAGCAAGCATGCTGGAAGCTGTGCCTTAGCTGATGTGAAGATTCACAGAGCTTTTGAGGTTAATGGAACATGTGGGAATTTACTCCCAGGTGTTTGATAAAGGTTGGATGAAAGGCAGAAGTTCCATTCTCAAGGAAAAGTAAAAATCTATTTTTCACACTGATTTAAAAAAGAAAGTCAACAGCTTGTATTCCCTGTAAAATGAAAACCTTTTCAAAATTCATCTGCTGGAGGAAGGAAGGAAGAAGAAAACTAACAAATAAATAAAAATAAATAAACAAACAAATAAATAAATAAATAAATGGAGAAGTTTTTGCTGGG
Source organism: Daphoenositta chrysoptera (assembly GCA_013397915.1). Lineage (NCBI taxonomy): Eukaryota > Metazoa > Chordata > Aves > Passeriformes > Daphoenositta > Daphoenositta chrysoptera. The sequence goes on along the minus strand of VZRO01002815.1, from coordinate 187,909 downwards.
TTGGATGACTAAATGTGCTACATACTTGAAGCTGGCTGTCCCCAGCTACTTTGGGGGAAGGCAACCTTCCTTGATACAGTCCACGAGAGATGTGCATACACTTTTTATTAGCAGAAACAATAATGAGAGCTGGGTACTGCTTTGTTGAAAGCTTCCTCTGAAGCATTTTGTTCCCATCTCGGTGCAGACTGACTGCAGTCCCAGGGGTCTGTGTAAAACCAGCCACCCCCACCTCTGCTGCCCCCCTGTCCTTCAGACACTTTCCTCCTCAGAGCCTGAGCTCCTGTGCTTCGAGGTGCAGCCTAGCCCACTGAGATTAATTTACTTTAGCATTGCCAAATGACTAAAACGTTATAGATTTTTCCCAATGCTTTATTTTAAAAAGGGAAAACAAATATTTCTGATGTGATTTGGCTGCAAGACCTACAGTTTCCTGTGCTCAGTTGTTAATTAGGGTCGTATCTATCTATCAAGTATTGTGGTGGGAGATAATGAGGGGATGCTTTGTGGTATTTTTTCATTGCTGTCACCCATCATGATTACTTAAATCTAATTGCAAATTAAATGAATTGGTGCAGTCTCCATGCCCTTACTCAGGCAGAGGATGACTGCTAGCCCATGTGCAGGCTTTGCAACCTCCAGATGCTGAAACCAAAGAGAGACTTAAGTTAAAATCATTATGTCCCTCAATGAAGTATTTCAATTTCTCCTTTTAGAATTTGAGTTTCCTTTCTAGGCCTGTATGACCCACTTATTTCAGACCACACTTACTCAATACCTAGGTCCCTTAATGAGTAAATTTATTATGGCAATTAATTATTAATGAGTATACACTTAGGACAGGGATGCATTCTAACAAAAATAGAGAGACTACATAGAAACTGTGCCTTGAAACACGTAAGCAAATTATTTTAAATTTTAATTTAAGATTGCCCAGAATTAGTTTTAGTATAGAAAAGATCATTTCTCTAAGCTAGGCTTAGCAGCTTAAACATATTTTATCTAGACTGTGGAAAACAAATAAAAATTATATACCTCAAGAGTGAGCACCCTTGGAAACAAAATGAAGACTATAAGTGGTTCTTATATATATTCAGTTCTCTGTCATTAGCTCTCCTTAAGAACCATTAGAGAAACCTCTTTTTGGGAACACCTTGTACGTTCTGTCACATCCCCTCTGATTCCAATTACTTGTGTTAATATTTCTGTGTATGATATATATACATACATATTTCATGGCTCCTCATACAAAAAAGGTATTATAAGCATGAGTGATTACCCTTTGTATTTCAGTATAAGAACACTTAACTTAGAGTCTTCTAGAAGCTTTAACACAGTTCTTTTGATTCACAAGGTCCCTATGAAATTACTTTAATAGATAAATGAAATTGGAAATGTGTCTTGGATGCCTGTCTTGTTAAGCTGCTATGAGCTGCTTTAGTCTTACCTGTTCCAGAAGCTAATTTTCATTTCTAATTCCAGAGAAGGAACTCTGATATACACTAACAATTACGTGGATGTAAACATCAAAGCAAAAATTTCGACAAATATAGCCAAGAAAACTTCATCCAGAAAAGATGTCGAGCAGTGTTAGTGCTTGCTAGTAAACAATCTCCTAAGAGATCCAAGAGCTCCTTACTCCTGCCTCAGCAAACCTTGGGGGTGTGAGGGATCAGAGCAGCTTCGTGGATCAGCTGAGAAGACCTACTGCCAGCCATCATAAAATGATCAATGACAACAGAAGAAAATGCAATAATTAACCTTTTCTGTATACTGAATTTTGGAGATGAGCTATCATTAGACGTACAAAACTGACCCAACCAATACTTCAAATTCTGCCCCTAATAACAAAAAGAGGTTATGAAGAGGATGCTCAGTTCATCATGGTTTACCAGAGCCCATTTGGTAACAGTTAAATAATGCATGCAAACTGGGAAAGCTCCAGAAAGTCTCAGTCGAAGTTCATTCTAGGTCTCAAACTTTGAGGAGAAATGTTAAAACCCTGCATCCAGTGAGTGAATTGCTCATCATCTATGTACAATACATGGTTCACTGACTGACTTATCATTCTGAGAAGGAAATCCATTTGTAGGCTGTAAATTACTAAGCTGAAACTTCCATGCTAGCTTTCAATGCACTTTGTTTCAGGAATGCTGACAGAAAAATCCAGGGTGATGCATCTTCTTTTACTGTAAAATATGTGTTACAATTTAGAAATATTGATGAAAAGTGAAAATCAATTTCTTCTGTCATACCTTTGTGCAGAGGCCATTTGAAAGGTGATATGCTGCAGTTCCAATCTCTCTTCCATTTTGCAGCACCTATGGAAAAAAACCAAGTAGGTAAAACAAAATGGTCAAAGGGAAAAAAAGAAGAAGAAAAAAAAAAAGAACAGAAATTTTAAAATACGTGCTTATGGTGTCACTATACACTTCTCCAGCAAGAAGTCTGGCATATTCTTTTTATTTGGTGCCAGATCCATCATCCACTTAAGTGAAGATACAGGCTATTACTTGCTTCAGTAGGAGTTGGAACAAACCTCCAAATTGCAATTGTCAGGGTCTTTCTTGCTTTGTGGTATCAAATAACAGCAGGTATTAAAGAGTTTCAGCACTTTGAAGGCGTTTTTACAGCATGTAGATAAAAATAAATTACCAAACACTCATTGAATAGTGCAGTGTTGCCCTATAATTGCATGTTCTGATAAACATACATTTCATGACAGAACATTTGAAGATCTTTAGGATAACTTGGAATTAATACCAAAGAATTCACAAAAATACACATAAGAGTATTGTGGCTAGAAAGATGTAAAAAGGGCCCAACATCAATGCATGAACAAATAATAAATTCTAGTCTTATTTTATGCATTTTAAGAAACATCTAATTTTGGGAAAATATATTTTTTCATTGCCTGTTTTTAATTGGGTTTAATTCAACAGTCTGTTTTCTTCGGATGTATTTTAGTTTGATTGCTTTCAGAAGATGCAAAATGTTTCATGAATGTTTTCAAGATGGAACATTTCAACTTTCCATTTTAAAGTTGAAAAAAAATCCCCAAATAACAGAGATGGAGTAGAAGAGGTTGAAACACATACATGCATCATCTGACTTTGATCATTTTCCAGCTTTACACAGGAAGCCATCAAAAATAAAATAAACTCAACCAATTTTCCTTCCTTGTTTTTATCTATTTATTTTTCATCCCACAAATTAAAGCTGTCTTTCTTGTCCGCTTTAAAGTTCTACTTATGTACAGTAAGAAAATACAGTGTTTGATTCAGAGATGTTTAAATGTCAATACCAAAATATGTCACAGTTGAAGCTGCACTTGCTGTCCATCTCCTCAATGATTCATATCAATCATGTGCAAAAGCAAGTGGCTGTGACCTTTTACTCTTTGGGGCCAAAATGTCCCAGTATTTCCTCTACAAAACATTGGGAAAAATGCCAGAAAGCCCACTAGGACTCCCAAGACTAGACTCACTGCTAGTCTGTCTTCCCTAATCATCACCAGTGTATCTCTGCATACTGATTTAGATGCCTTAACTCAGCCACATCTCTTCTCAGATGTATATATATATTTTTTAGAGCTTGCATCCCCAAGATTACAGATTTTTATTTGATATTTGTTTATCTTCAGGCAGCAGCAAGCACAGCTGGACTCCCACACTGAGCTACAGATTCCAGACACATTTAAACAAGGCAGTGTTTACAGAAGGAGGAAAGACGTAAAGATTTTCTCAGCACTTTTGTTCACCTGAACATGTGTAAGCTTGTGTAAGCACGAGTGTAAATTGTTATGTAGGATCTCACAGCTGAAGTTTTCAGTTTAGAGATCAGTAGCTGCAGTCTCATGTTTTATTAGCTTTCATTCTGTTTGCAGCCATTTCTTGTCACCCCTTTTACTCCTCTCCCATAATTGCTGTCTAATATCCAGAAGGGTTTTTTTATGCAACCCTTATAAATATATCCATTGCCTCTCTTACATGCATCTTCCTTCATAAGGTAAAATAGTGTAAGTCTCAGATCCCAAAATGTATCCTAAAGTTTCTGTATTGTGTATCACATGAAGGATAAGATCACCAGAACTCTGCTTCTTCCAGTCACAGAAATATGAAAATAAATGTGATGAAATGGCTCTTTCAAAAAAATCTATTGGAAGACTTCCAGAGAATATTTTAATATATCCCACAGACTCAAGGAAACAGGTTGCTTACAGCACTGTCCCTCCAGGCTTTGGCTCCCCAGGCTCCTTCTCATTCCAAGGTCACAGCAGCATACAACAAACCCCATGTAAAAGGCTTCCATGGAGAAGAGAGATTCTGTGTGTGTGTGTGTTTGGAGGTGGGGAGGAGGAAGATGGAATGGTAGAAAGAACAGTTTTCCCATCTCTAGAACAACACAATATTGACCATGGTTACTATTTCCAAATGTGACAGGACCCAAACCCAAGGAAATTTCTCTTAAACAGTCCTATGGCATGACAATTGAAATAAAAAACCCCAACAAATTAAGGAAAGACTCAAGAGCTGTTAGACAGTTCCATTCAAAGTGCTTTTTCATAAAGATTCTAGAAAGGGAAATCGTGTCCCAAAAGGTGGTTAGATCTTGAACTATATTTTTCTTCTTTCCCCCTCTCTATATTTATTGTACTTTGCTTCTGCTTGTCTGATTTATCGTCCCATTTGAGCAATAAAACAGGGTCATTGGTTTGAAGTGTTTTCATTATTATTTTGTTTTATTTTTGCATTTACCCCCACAAGCCTAATTAACTCCTGCTTTGTTGGAAAGCCAGCTATGTACAAAGTAGGTTACAACCATTTTAATAATCACTCAGTGGCTGCATGTGGTATTTATTTAAAATGCTGCCTTATATAATACATGTTCATGTTTTGGTAGCACAGAGTAACACGTGCTTTGAACAAAACATTGCCCAGAGAAGCTATTAAACCATCCCAATTATATTCCTACTTACAACTGTTTACCTCACATATAATATTTAACTTTTTTTCCCTAATCATGGCTACCAAGTAATCTTTCCTCAGGTTATCTGTGCCAAAGAAAGTTACAGAGCTCCAGATTTAGAAACAGATTCCCTGCTATGATTCTTCAAAAGGGAAGCAAATGGGCTCAGGGATTGTTACAAAAGGGGAAAAAATGTTAAGAATCGAAAACAAAGAGTGAAATTTGTTTGCTGGAAGGAGGTTTGAATTGTTAAGCTGGAAGATCACATAGTTAGAGATAAATGGAGGCGTTAAATTTTGAGGCCTATAAAGTACGAGAGAGGTATTTCTTACAACATTTTGTTGTTGCCATATCTATGTCATTCAGGAAAAATTAAGCCTACAAACAAATTATGAAATTAATAAAAACATGCTTACAACTTCAGACTCATACAAACTTTTCAAAAGACACAATAGCTCTGACTGTGTTTCTGTAATTTCAATATGATTAAGTTCTTCAAACTGACACCAGAAAAGATTAGAGTAATGCTTCCAAGTAAAGAAACACATTATCCCTAAGAGCAATTATTTTAAGATTTATGATTATGGGTATATTCTTTTGATACTTCTGTATGAAAAAATGCAAATATTAGATAATCTTAAATGTTAGATAATCCTAAATATTAGCACCTATAATAATAACAAAATAAAACACTGCATTTCAGTGAAAAACACCTGTAATTTATAGTTAGTCCATAAACTTGGTAAACTGTGACTACAATGTAAGTCATTAACTCCTTTTACTAAGTAAATATGATGTTTTAAAATTTGGCCATTTGAGTGAGGGATGTGCAGCACTCCCCAGTTCTTGCTCTGTGTGCTGCAGATAATGGTTTTTTTCTGATATCATAGGGCACACATGAACTAAATTCCATGTCCCTTTACTCTCTTTTTATTACTTTAAATCTTATTATGCCATTGATTTTTAAAACAGAACTCCCCACAGAAGCCAACAGGACTGTGCTTGGAAATCGATGGTATCATATGGCCTTAAGTTTTCCATTACTGGGCTGCAGAGATGGACTGAACATGTTAAAAAAGGTAAAAACAACGTCAGCAGATAGGCTTCAAATAGACAAAAAAAAAAATCTCCTTTCAGCCAGTGATTTCTGCAAGTAAAAGGTGAAGTGGGTTTTCTCCTGCCTCTCCAAGGGGAGCACAGTTCAAGTAAGGAGAAACTGAAACCACATCCCCAAGGCCCACAGGCACTGCTGCATCCCTATCCCCCCCCAGGTACAAGCTTCTGAAACAGGGATGGGCTTTTTTAGTCCATTAATATTCCCCACTGCTGCCCCTTCATCAGGACACCAAGAGATGCCTCTGCTAGTTTCCATGAAAATAATAGATATTTAATATATGTGAGTGCACGTGTGTATATATATCATTTGTTCTTGGCACTTCTGTAGCTAGGATCTTGCACACAACTGAGAAATGCCTAGGACCCAGAAACTCAGAAATCTTTAAATTTGTGGCATTGGTGGGTACAGAATCAACAGGAATAAAATCAGCTTTTAGCTGCTTCACAGATCATGAATGGTGAGGGATATTATCAGTTTATCCACTTCTACAATGCAGGTTTGCAAAATTGAGTAAAAAAAAAAGCTTGAAAAAATGCTTACAAGCACAGGTCATTTATAAGGAAAAGACAACACAAATAATACAACTTTGCTGTAATGGTCATAAATTGCAGATCAGTGACTAGACATGAATCTAACAGAATCCAATTTTTTTAATGGTTCAAGTGGGGTAATTTATATTCTAAGGGAGCAAAAGATACATAGTGTACTACCTTAATCTCTCAGACCAACTTCAAACATGGCCAAACTCATTTCCCTTCCTAGCAAATTGTCCAAACCTGATCACATCACTCTTGCTCTCTCATCATCCATATAACTGCAGCTCAAAGGAACATTAATTTTTACAGAAGAGATCACGTTTAACATATAAAATTCAGTGAAAATAAAACCGATGTACAATCTTTTATAAAAGTAGCAGAGCTTCTGGGAGGGTAGAGGGACTAGATGTGAAAGAGTAAATATCACGTTGGGCGGGGGGGGAAAGCATCAATCTAATCTAAAATAAAATTTCTCACTATGCCCTCATATGGTTCCTCTCTGATTAGAACAAGTTTCTTTTTAATATTAGGTGCTTAGTAACAGAAAAGAATTTGTAATAACGTTTCTCACAGATGAAGCATCCGCTCTTTCCTTTCAGGAAGAAACATTTTCTTTTACCCAGCACACATTTTAATTGCCTAAGATGCAATTTCCCTTATGAATAATTTGAAAACAGCTGACTTTTTGACTAAGCAAATTTTCTTCAGAACTCAAATGATGTGTGCACTGTAAAATATGGAAAACCATGTGGCAGGGTAGCAGAAGCAAAGTGATGAAGTATAGCATTAATTTTAATGTCATTTAAGAAGTCACCAAGGTTCATACGCTGTCAGTGACACGTGCCTCTGACCAGATGTGTAGCCTAAAGTTTAGTTCACAGCCACAAAACACTCCTCCCTCCACAAAGCTCCCTTCACATCATCCCACTTAAAGGCAGCTTTGCCATTACAGACCCTCTCTCAGTACCTCATAAGGGCTCTGGAAAAAAAAAACATCCACTGCAAAGTGGAGTTTGCTATAAAGCTTTGTCTCTTCAGCAGAGAATTTGTTACTGCCTTCCCCTCATATACAGCCCTCATGTGGCCGTGTGCTTCCAACTTAAGATATGAATAACTTATTGCAGTCACTAGGTCCTGAAGTGGGAAAGCAAGATTTAGCAGCTAGAATTAAAAAAAAAATATTTTCTTTTGACTAAAACATAAAAAAGCAGACAAAAAAGATTTTAAAGCATCTAAAGAAGCACATTATTTTCTAGTGTAAATTGAAGATGTGAATTTTCAATAAATTATACAAGAGACTTGGATATCCATCTGAGAGCCATAGATAACTTATAACAACTAAAAATTAGATCACCATTTCCATTAACAAAATCAACATTTGTAGACAAATGTTGGGTTTAATGATACCACAGGGCCCAAACAGGACTAATAAAGCAGCTTTGATGATGTTGTCACTGTAAAGAATTTGGAAATCTATTATCTCATCCTAAAAATGCACTCGAAGAATACTTTGTAGAAGCTGTATTAGCTGCCTAGTCTAGTAAATAAATTGAAATACTAATTACTCTTTTTTTGGAAAGAGGCTTTGTTGTTTATTTTAATGTTGGAATTGTTTCAATGAGAGGAATTTTATTTTACAAGGACCGTGTTGGGAAAATTTGTCTGCTAAGGGAAATAAACGAGTTAATTTTGTACCAACATAAACTACCTCAGCTGATGAGTAACCGCTAACCATAACTTAATATAATTTCAGATTATTTGCGTTTTCACTTGCCCGTAGCAGCTAAGCCATCTGTTACACCTTTTTTCATTTTTTTTTATTCTCTTTAAAAATAGCAAAAGCAAACACTCTTTATCTATGCCTTTTTAGTGGTAAGACAGTGTTCAGCTAAACTGTCCCAATGAGTAAGAACTAAAAAATTCAGCAGTTTCTGATGTCTCTTCCAAATGTCTGATACAAGATTTTAGTTCATTGGACCAGATGCATACACAAACTACACTCTGGCAGATGAACAAAAACTCCATGAAGTTCATCTTCAGTGTGCTGTAAAATATTCAGCATTTCTTTTCTAATCAGATACAAGTAAAATCAACTAAACCTGCTAAAACCTTATATTAAGCTACTTTTTATAACAATGACTTATAATTAATGTACTCTTCAGTAGGGAAGATCTTGTTTAATAGAAAATTTCAAGCAAAAAAAGTGTGCTTTGATATCTGAAATAGTCGTGTTGTGTAAACAGAAATATTTCTTTCCTTTAGCAAGTAGCAAAACACTTCTAAGAAAATGAGGTCTCAACTTTCAGTTATTTAACCCCACGTAACACTGAGCGTGGTGAGCTTTTTCCCAAGAGGCTCCTCCTCATTTCCTGTGATGCACACTTCTTAAGACAAAAAGGAAAAGAACACCTAAAACACAAACAAGAAACCCTAAACAAACAAACAAAAGCAAAACAAAAAAAAAAAGCCCTAAACCCCACAAAACCACAAAAAAACTCTCACCTCTCTCCCTGCCCTTCATTTTTTGAGTGACATCATGCTGTTTGAGTGACTTGATCTCATTCTGTGATGTTTAGTGGATGAGGGAAAGGCCAGGAACGTCTCTGTCTGGACTTTAGCAAAGCCTTTGGCTGTTTTCTGCAGTATTCCCCTGGAAAAACTGGATTCCCATCATGTGGGCAGGGGTGTTCTCTGCTGGATAAAAACCTGGCTGGTTGGCCCTTCTCACCAGAGTGGTGGTGAATGGTGCTGCACCCAGCTGGCACCAGGTCACCCGTGGTGTCACCCGTGGTGTCCCCCAGGGCTCAGTTCTCTTTAACATCCTTATTGCCAACCTGGACCCTCAGCAAGTTTGCAGGTGACACCAAGGTGGGTGGGGATGCTGATCCTCCTGAGGGTAGGAAGACACTCGACAGTGCTGGGTTAATGTTTGGATTGGATCATCCTAAAGGTCTTTGCCAACCTGGATGACTCTATGGTTGGGTCGTGGGATTTCAAAGAAATGCACATTAAAACTTGGAAAATGTTTCCCCTCTGGAGAACAGCACTAATTAATTCATTAGTGATGAAATGTATTAGTGATGAAAAATGTCTATGTATTTAGGTCTATCTTCTGGTTAGGGAAATCTTCTCTGGGTGTTGGAGAGCAAGCTATTCCCAGAAATTGATACATAAAAGCATCTCTCTGTCGGGAGGAAGTTTAGCAAAACTCTGAGGGAGAAAAATTAAATGAATTCCTAAACTGTTTCTTAGTGTAGACAGTTTTCAATATTTAATGGGCACATTGAAGTTGAAAAGAGGACATAATCTCTTTTTCTTTTATTTTTGTCCTTTAAAATTGTAGTGATGAGGTCTTTTTGTTTCATTTTTACTGAAAACTTTAAAAAAATCTGAGATCCTGCAATGTAAAGGTATATGTATTTAGAACAAAAATATTCTACCTCTACCATTGGAATCTAAATATAAGTAATTTTATTAACATTTAGGGTGTGCTATGGTCAGGGAACACCCATGGAAACCGTGGGGAATTACTCAAGTAACAGCTTGAGTGACCCAACAAATTTCTGGTAGAATACCAGACCCAAGTAAAAGCATTACAGGAAAATCTCTTCATACCCAATATTAATTTGACTTGAGGGAATGAGAGGTGGTGGGGCAATCATCAGAAATCATGAGGCATCCCAAGAAAGCAGATTCCTAGGAATCAGATCCCCTACTGAGGAATTCTAGTCCAAGAGCTGGCAGTTTAGCAGCGAGGCTGCATGGAGCAGCAGCAGCCTCCACAGGTATCCCAAGGAAATCCCAGGAAAAGTGTTCAAGCCCCAGTGCCATGTCTGAGAGGCACAGGAGCAGATAAACCCCCATCCAGGACTCCCAGAGCCCTAAGGCTCTGACATTTCATGGAGATGCCAGATCACATCTAACAGCTTATGGCAGGCTGAGCAGCTCGTTTGCCTTCCTTAACAGGATACAGTAAGTATAATTTAACTTTATCACCTCATAAATCCCAAGAAATTTTCACAGAATTCTCCAAGGGGTAACTCTTCACTAGTATAATATCTACCAGATTTGCATTTATTTAGGAGCATCTTATTCTTTTCTCCTTTACAGAAGGAACTGGCTCCTCTGTTCTAGAGCTGAGACACGCTGCCTGCTATGTGTGCATCCCTTTGAAAATTAGATCAGCACTTGGGGCTCTCCATTTACTAAGGTGTTATCCAAGCATTGATCCTTTCATTGCTTTGTTTCTTAACGTTATTTTTATCACTGAAGAGTATTTTGTGCCAGCCTGGGTGAGTTGCAATGTTACAGTGGAAGCTTGCAGTGTTTGACTAGGTTTGGTCTTGAAACCAGCCCAGTAAAGGCTGACAATACACCTCACTTTGAACTAAACCTACTTGAAAACACAATTACACGTGGAAAATAGTTGTAGAATTTCAAAGCACCACCGAAGAAAAAGGAACAACTTTTGCCTGAAACATAGGCTAAGCAAGCAATTAGAATTAAAGGAAAATGAAATTTGTTGTAGCCACATACAGTGATATAGTGTGGAGATGTTATTCAAGAGAAACAGATATTTTATGCAGTGTACATTTTAACCCCATTGAATGTAAAAAAAAAATCCACTTGCAATTTCCAACTGTTGTTCTCAAAGCTAAGGAAAAAAACTTTGAGTTCAGAATTTTTTTTCCATTATTTTTCCACCATTTCTGCAGATGTTTGCTTTTAACTAGTCTAACCAAACTGGCTTAGATAATTCCTAATTTACAGAGCTATTAGACTTTCCCCTGAGCACAATCTGGTTTTTTACAGGCAGCAGTTCTCTTTAAAGTGTGATTTATTCTCATATTTGAAACTCTGAAAAGCATCAAATTATTGCCTCAAACCTGGAAGTCCTTTTTCCCCACACCCTGGCTCCTAGCAGAGTTTCTCTGCTCACAAGTAAATCAGAAGTGGTAACTGTGAAACACTAGTTTCTAAAATTTTTTATACCAAATCTATATAAGGTCTCTATACTGATTTTACCAATAGTATACTGGCTTGTTTATGATTGTGGCTGTCACCACTTTTTGTTTTCTAGTCCCTTCCCACCTATATGTAATTGTAAGAAAAATATGAGCCTAGACCAAAGAAAATTTAAAATAAAAAAATATTACCTTATACTATCCTGTAACACTAGTGGAACTTTAAGAAAACCAGACTCCAAATATGAAAAGAAAAATAGAGGAAGAACATTTTTGCTTAAAAAGCTGTGGCATAGAAAGGTAAAACCATGAGATATAAGGGAGAGAAAAAAAAAATCTTTCCAGAATAGTACTTCTAGAACTCACTAAGAAATTCTAGGTCCAAATAGTAAATTCAGATGATCAAAGGGATGACTTTAGAGTTAGCAGCTGAAATTTAAGAGAGGATTAGTTTTCTTCTCTTTTTCTTCTCAGTTTAGAAGACAATGCACATTGAAATCAAGCTTTACCACAAGATAATTAATCCATCAGTCAGAACTGGGTGAATATACGTGGGATGGGACTCAAGGAGGTCATCCCATCCAACTTCTCCCATGACACGGGTCAGATTGCACAAAGCCTTTCCCAGCACATTTTTGAGCACCCTGCAGGACAAAGATGACATTTTCACATCTCTATTCAATTTCCTTTGTTGTTATAACTTTGGAGAGCAGCCCATGGCTGCCTTTCATTTCTTTTCTCACAACATCCATGTTCCCAAATTCTGATCCTTCATTAGGCAGGATCTAGGTGCTATGATAGGTTTTATCAGCAAAATGAGAAGACTTCTACGTGCACTGCCAGTGCCAGTAAATCAAAGCTGGTGCCCGAGCACGGGTGCAGACAGTTCATGTACACAGGCAGGTGTGATCTCAGTGTGGAACAAAAGGTGACAAACACTCTGCTGGGTGAAGGCCAGGCTGGAAAGGGGTCTGAGTAAGCTGGTCTAGTGGAAGGTGTCCCTGTCCATGGTGGGGGGATTGGAACTGGGTGACATTTAAGGTCTCTTCCAACCCTAACCATTCTATGACTAACAAATCACAACTATCATAAATCATAACTCTGCATCCTCCATGTGCTCCCTACCAGACCTTTGGAGGATAAAAAAACGCTCCTTAAAACATGTGCAAGGGATGCTTTCCTTCACAGTCTGGACAAGTTGAAAACACAGGTTAAGACCTTTCTGGAAGCCAACGTGGTGAGGCACTGTTAGTCAACATTATTCTCCTACAGCCACTTAGCTCTCCCCCACACAAACTTTCAAGCCTAACTATATTGTCTGTTTGCACCAACTGGCTTGTTCAGAGCTATATATTAATTTTGGATTATCAGACTTTGGCTTCATGAAGCTGGTGTTTACAGTGAGATGAGCTTTATCAATATAGTAAAACATGCCTGAAGCGTAAGCAAACCTGCCCCATCCTGTGAAAGAGCAGGGTACAGGACACCTGCAGTGGTGCTTCTTGCATAAGTGTCCCTCCTAAGGATGAGAACTGACATGTGAAATTGCTTGGACAATATGCCTTAACTCTCTGTTCTAGGTCTGTGGCTGAAGAACTAGCTTCGTCCCTGTCTAATTTAAGGTCTCTTTAAATAAAAATGTATTGGAACATATAAATATAAATGTATTGGAAGGAGACAGGAGGGAATTTACCTCATGACAATTCACACATTCTCACGGCTTTAGCACACTCTAATAAAAGCACTTGTTACCAGAAAAAATAACAAAAGAAATAGAGCACATTTTGAACTGGCAGACGTTTTAGAGCATTGGGGGAAAAAAAAAATCCACATTAAAAAAGACAAACTATTTCTTCTAATGGACTAATTAGAACAATGATTGGAATGGGCCCAAATTTGAGAAACACCTTTTCTAATCAGAAAGAGGGCAACGTTGCACAACAAAGTGACAAAATGACATCTTATTGCTAATATGAATTAATTTTGGAGGAATATTTGTATGTTAGGAGAAAGAGTCTACTGGAATGGCAGAAATAAATGAAATCTAAGAGCCACTAATCAGGTATAAATAAAACAGAGCAAGATTAAATACAAATCAAATAAAGATGTATTTAATAAGAAGTATTCTCTTTTCCTCAGCAGAAGCAGGGTGATAAATTAAGTAAATCCGAGACCAGTTAAAAACAATAGTATGTTCAGTATATTTGCAATGGCATAACAAGCAAACATTGATAGAAATCAAGATACTAACCTTGCTCAAGAAGTACAGAAAGCTGACTCAGGCACATCACACTTGAAAGACACCTGCATGAAGCCCAAATAGTGTGACTTAAGACAACTTACAGCAGCTCTAAACATTCAGCCAAGGCAAAGCCATTATTATACATAACACCCAGAGAGCCCAGCCATGGCAGCACTCTCCTGCTATCATTACTGTTTCTATCTGAGAAGGAATTTCTGTTACAGCAACAGATACCTCCTGGAACTAATCAGCACTCATTGTCAATCTCAGAGCAGAGACTAATGAAGTACCTTTTGAGCCTGAGAGGTTCTGAAGAGGTGATCTCTCCAGCACAGAACTGAGATTCGGTAATGAGGCAGGGTAAGGATGATTCCTCTGCTAATGCTCATTCCTTACCTGTCCTTACTGTAAAAAAAATCGGATTCATCTGTATGTTTAAGGAATCCAGGGAGCCCCTGTGTAAAACACAAAGTGATAACGCTGCAGTTCACTGCTCATGGGGACAAGGATCACAAAGAAAGGGAACAAAGATGCTCTTACTGCAAACTATCTCCCACCTCATGCATTTCATTGCTTGGAAAAACTATTTGTGATCAAGCAGGGAATAAGTCTGAACAGAGGTAACAGCAAAGGACTGATTCCTGGAGGTCATCACTTATATTCTACCCTAAAAAGATAGTGTCTTTCTAGATCTTAAACAAATCCTGGAGTACTGTCACCTGTATTACACCTGCTAAATCTTGAGATACAATTTACATAAACGGAGAAATTCTTACTGCAGAGCTTTCCTCAGTCAGTCAAACTGCTATTTGGAAAAAAACAGCACAACAGAACAGTTAAATAAACTAGGATCTTTACCAAGCATTGATATATTCCTATCACATGATTTCTTTTTATGTGGACTGCAAATAAATACACATCAATTCAAGTTGGCAGGCTCCTTTAAAATTAAGTGAATGCTTTGAGTGCTGGACGACAGTCTTACCTATGCTACATGTTGAAGTGCTTAAAATACAGGACAAAGCCTTTGACCAAAAAATCCACAAATGTAAGAGACCAAGGCAGTCTGGAGGCAGTTTAATGGGCTAAATCCAGATGTCTTCAGCAAAAAGGGTTTATAACGTGTGTATTCTTGAACACAAGGCTATTGCTGCAGTTCGTCTTCTTTTGAAATGTTTTCAGATATAACTGTTCATTCCATTAGTTAGCTAGAAAAAACAGAATTAGATACTTTATAGTTATATAGTTATTTTGGATAATCCCAACAAGCATGTTAAGCACTTTGCTTTGTATATAGTATTGGTCTGGTATTAGGCACTTCTTGGCAACCTGATATTAAAACATACCTCTGCTGCTGTAAAATTTTTGCTGCAATAAGTAATAGTTATGTTAATAATTATTATGATTACTGTGTTATAACACAATTCTTTTTTCTTTTACCTCTGTCTATTCAAAAAATGCCCAGAAGAGCTTTAAAAAAGGGCAAGTTAACAGCATACATAATTCTCCCTGAAAAGATGAACAAAGGACTTGTCATCCAAGTGGTTAAAGGGCAGACCTCCAAATTAAAACACTTTGGAGACACACTGAGAAAATGCAATTTACCAAAAGCCAAATTGTCATTTTGGCACACATGGATCCAAGACTAAAGGGTGGAAACCTGTGCCAATGCCTGCTGCAGCTTCTGACACGGGTTTATCTCCCCTTCTCTTGAGATGCTGTGCAGCTCTGCAGCCCACGGAATCTCACTGACAACATTTTCATGGCAATTGCAGCTGTGATTTAGGAACGTGATCTACAAATCTGTTGCCTCTATTGAATGCAAAAGCAAAGAAAAGCATGTCTGAGGTCTTCTTCTTCGAGAACTGTTCTGAATCTCTAAGATTCCCTGTGTCTCTTTTTGCTTGCTCTGACAGTAAAGATAATTATAACCATTTCTGAGTTGTGAGATCAACCAATATTTTCCTCTCCTATACTCCACTGTCTCCCTTTTGTTCCTTTTAGCATATTCTACAATACCTCTAGACTAAGGTACATTTGAGTTTGCAGCCCATCAGCACTGTTCTGTACTGAACATTTCCAGAATCAGATGAAAGTAATCACAAAATCACATCTATATCTTGGCAAGAAAAGCTGAAGACTCCCTGGTGTTAGGGCCTCAGAACTCACTTATGCCATATCAGTTGCTCTAACTACATGTTTTCATACAAGTAATAATACAATATCAGATTTCCTCACAAAGACAGAGGCAAGGATTTTTAGGTAAGAGTACCTTTCTACAAGAACTGAATTTCATTATAGATAACTTTAATCCACATAAGTCTATATCACAAATGACATTTCCAGTGTTCAGGTTTCAGCCTACAGAAGAAAAGGTCAGAACTCCTTTAGCACCACTCGAAACATACACTGTTTAATAGACTTCAAGTATAGACATTCATATAAAGTGTTCAGGATGTGAAAATACATATTAAACAATGGAATCAATATTGAATGAGAAGTGAAACAACAGGTTGTGTGTGTGTGTATAGTTAAGAAACAAAATAAATTTATGAAAATTTTTGCTGTAGTGAGACACAAGAAAGTAGATGTGTTCTAAGCTGGCTTCCCAGCCTGGTAAAGGGTGACAATAGTCATTTGTGCTCCATGGAATACCTTTACCACCAATGTAAATGGATAAATCTTTGACAATTAGTTAAGTTGTATAAATTCTTACAAATAGCACATTACAAGATAGCATCTAGTGCAAGAAAGCTCCAGCCAAAATATTTAAACCTCTCCTTTTCCTAGACTATCTTCTGATCATTATCTGTAATTTGCTCAAGCAATTAGGCAACTCAAAGTAAACTATGCTAGGAACAAAATACAAGAAAGACTATTACTATCTTAATAGTTAGATACTCTAACACTGCAGAGGAGAAGTTGGACTCTCAGTGTCATGGTATTGCTTGAAGTCTACTTAAACCTAATATTCATAAGGTTATGAAAGGTAATTGAGGTAATGAAAGTCATTGTCTGTCACACAGACAATATCTACCACAGGTTTAATGATTGCTACAAATTAGTGTTTCTAATGTCAGAGTCTCTTCCAGCTCAGCCTGCTTACTATTTTCCTATGCTAGTGGAATTGACTTATTTATGGCAAAGAAAGAGTTGATCCCACTGTGGATAGGTCATTTCATCCCTTCTTGATCATATTCTATTCAATCCATATCCTGTTGTACCAACAGAGACATGCTTTTCTGAAAAACTTTCCTTTCTGAATATGGTACTTATCTGTTAATCAGCTTTCCCTTTCACATTTATTTTGGTAACCTCAGCTTTCAAATGCAGTTCCAGAGCTCTGTCAATACCAGCTCCTGTGTACTATGATTTCAAGGCAATTTTAAACTTATACACAGCAATGTTCTTAGTTTAGCAAAATATATCACATATATGTATGCTCATATATAATATATATGTATATATATGCTTATAGCACACATATGTTGCACATTTTAAAGATATTAACAGAAGCACTTAAGTGACATTTTATATAAGAAACTTTTTATTGTATATTATCTCAGTGTCTCAAAACAGTATGTACTTGACATTTATAACTTACTTTCTTAGTAACAGAATTCCATAGGTAATTACTGTCTATTATGCTTATAAGACTCGTGGGAAAATATGTGTCTCACTCAAGAATGATGTGAGTATTACATTCATAGCTTAGGGAAAAGACAATCTATCATTGAGATCAAAAATCAGCATTATCATGTATTTCAAAACGTGCTCAATCTGTCTGTGTTGCACAGAGTCAGATTGAAACACAGGGTTTTGAAAGGCAAACGAAATACAGCTTGTAAACAAACAAGAACTAGGATGAGAATCCAATGTGAACAGGATATTACCCTGAAAGAGATTATGTTCTAATGCAGACTAACAGGGGAGGAACCAACTGGATAAAAGTTGCAGATTTTTTCCCATTTAAATATAAATGAAATTGTTGGGAGGTTATGGAAAGTTATCTAATAGTTACATATAGTCATGTTATTAGATTTAATGAAAAAGATTCACAATATCTTCTAATTTTAAATCCCTTCTTTTGTGATTTTTAACAAGAACTGTTCTGCTCTTAAGATGGCTGTTATCTCTTTTGATATGAAGTTCTAATCATGCATGGAACATGAAATGACTGACAGAATACTAATATTATCTAACTCATAAGAAATTATATTCTGATTAATATCTACTGTTTCAATATGTACACAAGAATTGATCAAATTCATTCATTGATTATTCAGGCTCTGGTCATAACAGACAGCAGGAGATTATCTGAGATTCACCATCAGTTGCTGAAGAACAGAAAGTGCACATATTTAGGAAAGGTCCAAAAATGAAAATGAACAAGCTAACTATGCAAGACAAACTGGGGCCTAAAGTTTCTAAGTTTCTTCTTTGTTAAGAAGAGTGTGCATATCTGCTTGCTCTTTTATTTGGATTCCCATGGAAAAATGAGCTATTATTCATTTACTTCCCCCCCCGCCCCCGCCATTTATATTTAACCAACTGCATATCTGGGAACTCAGGAACAGGGTGGGAATCTGTGGAGACTTTTAAGCATTGTTGTAGGCACAGATGACCCATTATAGGCTACAAAAATTATGTAATAGTAAACATAAAAAATAGCATAAACATCCAACAACATACTGGAAACCTCAGGTTCATTTATTAAGTTTATACCTCTGTTTAAATCTTGCACTTTGTTTCCAAAACCCACCATCATGTAAGAGAAAATGTGATTTTTTTCAGCATCTGAAAGACATTTGTTTCTGACTTATTCTCATGACATTGATAAATGTATAAAATATTGTTCATCTGTAAAGGTCCTTCATTATTAGCGTTTGATATCTTACATATATGTATATATATATATCTATGCAGGGTTTCCTCTTCTAATACTGGAAACTGATGACCTAAGCTAGCAAACCTCACCCACCAGGCAGTGTAGGTTGACCTGCAGCATCAAGACACGGATTTAGAATGCAATGATTACAATGACACAAAGTCTTTATCAACACAGGGTGGTTAACATTTAAAGTATGTAATTCTGATTATTTAGAAGCTTCTCAACTAGAGGAAAAAATCCTTACTCTTCTTCCCAGGAAACACAAAGAATCACAACAGAAGGCAGACTGTTACTATCTGGAAAAAAAGGATCTTGATTTCAGCCAAGTATATCCTTTGGCGTGTAACACATATTAACGAGGGTCCCACAAATTTACCATGAGATTCTTTACTGCAGCATGTGGGTAGAGAAAATAACAAATCTGATGGCAATTAGGAAGCAAGATATTCCACAGAGGCCTCACAGTAATTTAACAAGCAGCAGCATTCTTTTCTTTAACATGTTTTTTTTTCCTAAACCTTCTTAAATATTTTCTACCAGATGCTGGACGCTTATCCTGCCCCTAAAGAACCAGACATCCAAGTAGCTTTCAAATTTTTATTAATCTTCCATTTTTCAAAGTCTCTGTTTTCCTGATGTCAAGTCTACCTCCCCTCCTGACTAGCAAAATCTTCCTAATAGCAGCAAAACTACCAGAAACCCTGCATGGAGCTCAGCCTCCTCTTGTAGCTGACAGCACAACAGCCTTCTACCCACTTACTCTCTTTTCTTCAAGACAGACAAAAAGGAAGGAAACTTCATTGAGAAGTAGCAGTTTAGAAACCTGACATTTCACTGCTTGATGCTCACTTTCATCAGCAATAAGATCTTGACTTTCATACTGAAAAATAATGAAGAATAGTGAAATCAAAACTGACACTGTGTGTCTGCTTAGACTCATGGTGCCTGTACACCACCACAGAGAACAATAATTTCATTCTCTTTGAAAGCATTTTGCTACTGAATGAGAAGTACCTTTAGCTTTATCTACACATTGCCTGTAGCAGTTGAGTCAGTCTTTAAAAAGGAAAATTCAAACATGATTCAGGAGCAGTAATTTGTACTCTAAGAATTAATATAGAATCATAGATTGGTTTTGGTTGAAAAAGACCTCTAAGATCGAGTCAAATCATTAATCCAACACTACCAAACCCACCACTAAACCACATCTCTAAGCACCACATCTACATGCCATTTAAATATCTCCATGGACAGTAACTCAACCATTCACCAGCACAGCCTCTTCCAGTATCTGATAATCCTTTTGGTGTAGAAATTTTTCCTGATATCCAATCTAAACCTCCATGGGTGAAACTTGAGCCCATTCCCTCTGGTCCTGTCAGCAGTTACCTGAGAGGACAGGCCAACTCCCACCTGGTACAATCTCCTTTCAGATAATTATTGAGAGCAATAACGTCCCCCATGAGCTTCTTTTTCTCCAGGCTAAACACCCCCACTACTTCAGATATTCCAATAAAACTTGTGCTCCAGATCCTTTACCAGCTCTATTGCCCCACACATTTTTCAGTATCTCAATGTATTTCTTGTAGTGAGATGACAGCACAGAGCACCCTACGACATTAAATAAACCAGAGGAAAATTCATATTGTGACAAGGTGCAACAAACAACACCAGCCTGATATATTCATTTAAAAGGAATCACAGCAACTTTTGGAAATATTTTTTTTCCATTTTATAATTTAAAAGTGCACTAACCCTACCAAATAAATTGTTTGAAGTTCTTCAAGGCTTATAGGAGATGAGCTCTGTCAGGTTTTAGCTTTGTGTAATTTTTATTGCTCCTTCTCCATTCTCCCTTTTTCATTTCATACCCCAATAAAGAACTAAAAGCTATGTGAAAATGAGAGGAGATATTTTTCCACTTACTACAGGTGTTTATATATACTGCCACACTTATATTCAGATGTACAGATAAGCATGTTTTCCATCTCACACTAGTTACTGTTGTTTCCCTCTATTTATTTCTCTAAATGCTTTAGGAAAAGAATATATTTTTAGAAGAAAATGGAAACAAAGCAAAGGAGAGCAAAGCAAGAATGCTACTCCAGAACAGAAAATGGCTAAAATGTTTGTCTGATAGTTGGAAGACCTGAGGCAGACAGTCAGACATGGATAATTGGAGTTGAGTCTCTGCCAGTCGAGCTTCATGCCAAGTCCACCCTCTTTGTTCTTCTAAGGAAAGGGGAGTTGTCAGAACGTTTCCATTTAACATGAAAATGTATCATAAAACTTTATCACTCAACACTGACATGTCACAGAGAGCTTGTTTCAAAGAATACTCATCTCCAAAATGAAAATGTTAAAACAAAAATTTCCACCACTCCTACATACCTTTTTAGAAGGTGGCAAAATAATTCCTTTTGATGCTATTAGATAGCCAAGTCAGAATGCAGTGTGCTTGCAACTTGGTGTAAAAATATGCACAGAAGAGATCCTTAGAGAGACTCGGTGAAATGGTCACTCGTGTTCACAAATACTGCACGAGAATTCTGAACCTCTTTGAGGACGTGATTTAAAAGTCAGTTGGCACTGGTTCAAGTAGAATGCAAAAAATACAAGGCAAACTCCCACCCCTGGACGTTTGTGTTTTCTCAAAGCTTGAACGGGAGTGTTTGCAAGGCTCAGATACTGCACAAATTGTAAAAGCCACCCGCAGAGCAGTATCAAGGACAGCCCTGTTCTGGTACTGCAGCCTACAGCAACAAAATTGCTATCCTAAGATGCAGAGCAAACTGTGAGCAAGCCAAAAATTACAACGTTGATCACATTCATTACTTCACATGTAGCTGCTCTTGATTTTAAGGGGATTTTTAGAGTACATTTTATTCAGATTTTTATTTCAGTTGTTCTTTGTAGGTTTGAGCTTTTCAGTGCAGGTTTCTCTCCAACCCTATTTCAAGAGCCAGCTTCTATCATCCAATAATTTTCCCACCTTTAAAAGAGCTCTATGGCCTTTCCTGTTATCAACATCTTTTCTGTTAATAACCTGTTTGCTTCAGGTGCATCTCTTACACTAAATTTTTATTATTTTTTTCAGAAACATTAAAGGGATTTTTTTTGCCTCTGAATGAATACAGATACTGATGTGACTACAGCATACACCACTTAATCTACATTATGGTTTAGTCATGGGTAGGAAGTAAAGCAAAAATCTTTGGAAAATCTTTATTACTAATATATTATTTTATTAGGAAATCATCTCTGTCTTTACTTTCTAAATATAATTTTCTTTTCTAATTACTGAGGTTCCAAGACAGAAGTTTACTGCAGTCTCTGTTCATTGTGGCTCATCAAACACTTCTTAACATACCACAAGAAACACAGAAGGAAAGTCCAAAACTTAGAACTTGCAGATGATACACAAAAAGCAGTTAAGCAGGAGATATCAAGGATATTACAGGGGCATCAGATGCTGTCTGAGACCCCTGTAATATTGGGGAAAAAACTACCAAAACAAGCTCCCATATTTAACATCTCCATTGTCTCTAGAAAACAAAATATATCTCAAACTGCAAAACATGACAGACACCAAAGAGAAGCAAAATCACTGTGATTGCCTAACTGTGCAGGGAAACATTTCTCACTCAGATTTAGGTCGATATGCTGAGTCTGTGCAAGGTGACGTGGAAGCAGACCAAAGGCCTCTACAGTCAAATCCCAGCAAAGAACAATGATTTTTAAAGCCAGCAAATAAACACATAAAGCTTTGTGATCAAATTATGAATCAGCATGTGGTAGGTAAATAATTTTTTGCTTTTATATTCATCACAGATAGTTAACAGAAACCTTTCAGCACACATTATCCCTTAGGATAAGTAGTACCTCTTCCTCCTCAGCACTTACCACTCAGATGTAATTTTAAGGTTGATATTTTCTTACTCAGCCTAGTGGAAATAGCACCATGCCAGAACAGATAAGAGGAACAGATAGAGGACATAAAATTGTTAACTTAGTGTGCAGTGAAGTCCATTCCTCTTGTTTTCTACTTTTCTAAGCAAACTGATAATAGAAAGAATATTTCAGTTGTGATAGAGCATCACTAAAAAGACCTTGCAGAGGCTTTGCAAACTGCTGCCAACCATTACTGCATCACCAGTCTAATTACAGCCACACATCTCAGCTGGAGAGGGGGGAATAAATTCCTACCTAAATCTAATGTCAGTGGAATATTTTAATTATGCTTCAGGCAGCAAGCTTCTGAAAAAAATTAACAGATCACAAAGGAAGTCCTTCCTTCTCTGAAACCATCTCCTAAAATGTTCTGAAGCCATTGTGTCTCTCATTTCTTTTTATGTACCTTGGTCTTTTCAAACATATATGCCAGATATACTGGTTTTGTGCCAATAACATCTTCAGGTGAAATCAATTCAGCGGGGGCATGAAAATTTTGGAAGCCTTAGAATCTTAGAGATTGCACACTGCTCGTTTTTATGTTGGCCAATAGAGATTTTGCTTTTTTATTTTCTCTCATTGACTTTCAGAATTTTTAATTTAAAAAGTGTAAAATTTCCAAGCCAAGCAGTATTGTGTTGTATTTCTAACACACTTTTCTAACATAAATCATCCTGAAATCAGACTTCAGTTTATTGATTTGTCTGACTGTAACTAGCTGTACTCAGTTTCATCACCAAACTACTTCACACAAATGGAAACAATTAGAATGAGGGAAGGTTTTCCCCACAGTACCTAAATACAAAGAAAAATATTCTGTATTATTGTTAACGACTTCTATTCTTAAAACCTTTCTAAAGCTGAATTACCTCTAGACTTGCACACAAATTAATTGCCTAAACAAAGGGCTTGTGGTCTAATCTCCAATATATTATAGGGAGCTATGTCTGATTGATAAGCACTGCCCAGTAGTCATATTTTCTTTTCCCCTTTGGAATAAAGCCAATTCAAAAGTGGCACCTATGAATTACTGGGTTACCTGAAGGTTAAGCCACTTAAGGGAAGAAAAAAAAAATCATTTACAAGTTGAAAATCTTTGTTTGCAAATCTGATTTTCGGTCTAGGTTGAATGCTTCTAATGGTATCACAGGAGCCTGCAGAGAAAGCAAGATCACGAGAAAGTATTTGATGCTCCAGTGTTCCATTGCCCAGAAAAGAAGGATGCTGCCATTACTGCAAGCACATAAACTTTGATTACACTTCTTAAAGTCATTTGCTAAAGTGTAAAATAAAGTGCAAGAGGCTACATTAAGATGCTTCATTGAGTTTTAATCAAAGGGAGAAATGATATTTCTATTTACTATTTATCTTCAAAATGTGACTGATTTTTCCAGTGATAATTGCTGAATTTCTGTAATGGTTAGTGTTAAGTGTGTCTAGATATTAATACAATTTAGTTTTAATGATGTGCCAGTTAATTACAAAAATTTACTCACATACCCATGCAAACCCTGCAGTTCTGATTCAATTTCTAGAAGGTAAACTCACTTCTGCTGACATATGCTTTAGCAAGTAAAATATTAACAGAGTTAATGTTGTATTGAAGTCCTATTTTTTCTCTCACAATAATACTGTTACATTTCTTACTGCATTAGCTAAATCTTTCAACATGTTGGTACAGTACACATACAAAATACTGAATTGTGGAGCAGACAAAGAAGTTAAAGGGCAATATATAGTGCAAATCTATATTTTGCAATGTGACAAAACCATGAAAAAATCAAATTTTAATAAATAAATGCTTATCCGTTTAAAAAAAACCCTGATTCAATAATATCAGGCAAAGCATGGAAAATATTTAAAAAATTGAAAGCTTGAATAGTGTTCTGTTTTCAAAATACTAAAAAAGTGAAAATGAGACAGGAACAGAACCCTTCTCATTTTTTACTAACAGCCAAGCAGACTTAAATGTGAAGATTTCTAACCAGTTATGAGTCCTCTTGAATAACAAAAGGTAGACTGCACTAGTTAACATTCAATCAAACTGCTTTAATATGACACTCTTATTTCTAGAGTAATCATTCACATTTTTCCAAGGTAGTTTAACCACTGAAACTTAGAGGCTTTCCGTGAAATGAAATTTTGAACACCTTTTATCTGTAGAAAACCCCTGCACTCATAAAATTGCTCTCTTGCCCTGGTGAGGGCAGTTACACTGCCTCCAGTTAACTACTCAGAAGGGTAAAATGGAACATAGAAATGTGTCTCTAAATCAAGAAGAAAAGCAACTGCAAGTTGTGCAAGTTGAACAAATTAATTCCACGAGTTAGTGATGAAACCACCATGATCACATTCTGCTAAAACTCACCCATGTATGCACAAAATGCCATGCTGGTACTCATCCCACAGGGAGACAAGGACAATGGGGGACACATTAATTCTTTGTATTATTCCCGGTGCATAAAACAACAACAACAAAACTGAATGGACCTTACGAAAACATAGAAAAACTGACTCAAGAGGGTAAGAACTCCCCAACATTTTGTGAGCAAGTTTTCTCTGTCTGGTGTAAATCAACACTGACTTTTATGGAGTTGCACTACTCCATGCCAGATGGAACTCTGAATTTCATCAGAAAGACAACCATAGGAGGGAACAACAAGGAAACTAAGTTTCTCTGTCAGTAATTAGACATTAAAAATAATAATAGCAACTGTAATCAAGAGGAACAAGAGGCTCCAGCATAAGTTTAGTCAAAGCCATGCTGAGCTACAATAAGATTAAAGAACACAATGCCAGAGATAATTCATAAACCGGGAGAAAAAAGGCTAATGACAGTGCTATCCAAATCATACCTGGCAGGAGCACTGCAAAAACTACATCTGTTGTTGGGAATCCACTCTCCTCTTCGAAGAGGAGAGCTACTTTAGGCTATTTCTTGTAGCTGTCATGAAATGAAATATCAAAGTAAAACTGAAATTTACTATTATATTCCAAATCCTGGAGACTGCCCTCAAAGTGCTTCCTGGTTATAAGGATACAAAATTCCTTTGCATATTTTGAATACATGAGAAACAGGCATGCAGTATCAAAGGCTTCAAGGTGTGCATTTTTGACCTCCAGGAAATAATCACAACTGCTCTCTTTCAGCAAATATAGATAAACTGAAATAGTACAACTGAGGGAGTTTTAACATTAACTTTCATAACTTTATATAAACTCAGCACTTTATGTTTATTCTCAAAAGAAATCCATTAAAACATTTCTATTTGTTCAGAAACTTGTGCCAGGATCTCAGAAAAGAAAAAGCTGTATCTATTTGCTAGAATTACAAAAAAAAAGGATGCAAAACTTCCTGACTTCATGACCATTTCAGGTATGTTCCACTGGTACATTCCACATGCAAGGTAATACAATCACCAGAGTCATTAAGGAATTGCTAGCAATCCCTCCCCCACTGACAAGTTGCACTTAACAGAACTTGTTTTAATAATTTTCAAAAAGCAATCAGCATCTGAAATGCATTGTATAAACAAAATCAATGGAAAAAAAACTTGAAAAGGACTCCTGGCATTTTATTTTGTGAATTATAGAGTTTATGGACTGTGCTTCATCAATAGTTTCAGAGACAAAACAACCCTCTCTTTTAAAGATAATCCTTCACCTCAAGGATAAAGATTTACTGCATACCTATGTTTCAAATCTTGCTGACAGTGACTGCCTTTACCTGACTCAATAGTACAATTTATACTCCAGGTATGTCTGCGACACGTTCCTTTTAATAAACATCTACTCCATATTCTGCAGTCAATGATTTTGTTGCAGTGTTTAATCTACCAGCAATTTCCCCTCTTCTGTGGGGTTGTGACAGAGGATCATTCAGCACCACCACAGCTCAGCTAAGTGTTCCTTTGTTTTCTCTTTAATTTTGTCATGCTTTATAACTATCTGAAATTCAGGCAAGGCTCCAGTGCTGTAGCTTATTGGTACACAAAGGCAGCAGGAGTTGCAGCTCCCAATAAAGTAACTATTGCTAGGTTTGGTAGAACATATTTTATGAGGTTCTCGTTGAATCTAAGAACAACACACAGACTGTGCTTCCTACCCACAGAGCAGCACAAAGAAAAAAAAAAAGAAAAAACCAAACCAAAACAGACCAGCCCAAACTGCACCTGCCACCGTTTTCCTGTGAGCTGCTGCAGTGGAGCTGAGTCCCTACAGTCAGTGTAAAGGGCACAGAAAGACTTGGAGAACACAGTCAGTTTTCACTGTCTAGAAACAAAAGGGGAAACTCTCCAGCTTAAAGCAGGGATTTCTGGACCACCCAGCTCGGCTGCACAGCAGCCTAGAGAGAGGAGTCCAGTGCTGAGCTCCTGAGGGATAAGCTGAAGAGCAGCAGGGTATCAGGTCACTCCTTCAATACTCTCAATATCCAGCCAAGCAAAGAGAATACAATGAAACAGAATGAAAAAGAATTAAAATAATTCCCAGCTACAGAACTTCATTTAAGTCACCAAAGAGTCCTATCAGATTCAGTTATACCCTCCAACATCCTGTACAGATTAAGTTGGAGTTACCTACCTCCACGGCCAGTTATTATGCTTTATTTGTGAGGGAGAAGGGTAACTAAGGAACACTCACAAACTAATCCCCATAATTAGTAGGTCTGAGACACAGAACAGTAGGGTTATTAGCCAATAGTAACTTCACACTCAAAAAAACCCTACCTTCAATGAACAGTAATGCATCCTTCACGTCCTGGAACAGAGTCCAACAGAGAACACGTGCATCCCACCTGTCCTGTCCCTGTGATATAAAAAGATGTAAAAACCATCAGCAGATAAAACCTACCCATCTGTAAAAGTCACATGACAAATACTTTTTTCAGCTGCCTCTAATGAATTCTGGTGTTTTCTTTAAAAGTAATTCATGTGGAGACAAATTACTTGGTTCCTTTCCAGGTGGCAGTGATATGGCTACTTAGTTTCAGGTGATAAAGAAATGAAAACTGCTGTCAAACAAGTCTCTAAAATTCCAATTCTCCTAAATCCTTCTTCAAGGGTTACTGCTTTTCTCAGTAACATCAGGTTTTGGCGTCCATGATTTTATTTTAGCTTGTTTTAACCTTTTTTTTTAACTGAATAGTTTACTGAGGAGCAAGCCGTAGTTCTCCTGGCTTAAAAAAAAAAGTGCCTTTGTAAATTATGTGCTAATGATCTTTCTCAGCTTCATGCTTAACTCATTGAGATCTATAAATCACTGTCAGATACTGTCTCATGAAAGATAATAACTCAAAATAGAAATATCATTTAATTCCACTGCAATTAAACCAATTAATATATCATGTATCTTTTCAGACACCACAAGAAGTTTATCTACCTTCCCCAATATTTTGTACTGCTCTCTGTCTTCTACCTGATCCTGCAGCAGAGCATTTATAATCCAGGTTCTTTTTTCAGGGAAATGGCAGAAACAGTTTCTTTCTGTGAAGTCTCATGCCTTCCTGAACATTTTTTCCCAGGGCTGTGTCTTTCCCCTGTTCAAAACCACTACAATTTGCCAGGCAACAAACTTTAACCTTGCTCTCTGCCCCTCACCAGTTGATGAAACACATTTTAATTTCCTTTTACAGCTAAGGGCAAATGTCTTTCCCATCGAATGCATTAATAGTTGCGTGATTTTGAATATACAGTATATACAGAAATAGTCAAAAATTGATCAACAGTAATCAAAAGAATACATAAAGACAAAACATGAGTTTGCAAAACCCATGAATTTTATGATTTATTATCTTCACTCATTAAAGCTGTATTATGTAGCAAATATGATCCATATTATATGTCGTGGAGGCATACTGACAATTAAGTCCAAATTTGTCAGGATGCAAATTTGCTGAAGAATATAGATTACTGTGGTTACAAAAATAATAATAAATGCATCACAATAATATTCTTCCAAGAATACAGATGGTACTGTCATATCAAATGCATCTATACTGCTTTTAAACTGCTGTGACATGGCCAAGCACTACATTACAAGATTATTCTGTGAGAGGAAAGATATTTATTACTTGTGCAAGAGCAGCCAGTATTGTATTCTGCTAATCATCCTCATCTCTGAGGCATAAAATCTATATATGTACATACACAACATACCAGAAAACACTCAAAGAACCATAGGCTAAATTTAGCAAAGTCTGGAACATATTATTGTACAACACATCAACTACTTTTTTTCTTCAGACAATGAACTAATTTCTAGAACAGTATTTTATTTGAACTCTCTCAAAAATCCTTTTTAATGATCAGGGGAAAAAAAAAGGCTGGAATGTTTAATGGTCAGATTTTAAAATGACAACTGTCTTGGTTAGGTTAAAAAATTGCATATACAGTTTCTGGTACTCCTTTTATGCCCCAGAGAACTGTTGTTTGTATATCTGCAGTTGTTTGAGTGTATCTAAACTTGCAAGTTTAACTTGCTGTTTTAATTTCAGTAGTGTCTCACAATATTATTTCCATTTAGTCAAGCTGATGCTCAGCATTTCTGAAAATAAAATCAATATTTTGATGCCTGAATGTAGACTGGAGCAGTTTATGAGTGACAAATTTCATTTTACATTACCACTTCATCCCACATCTCTATGTGGATTTCCTACAGAGAATGCTTTGGAAGCATTGCAGCATTAATGCCCAAGTTTCACTGAGTCAATGTGTGACTTCATCCATGACTAGTTTCTATAGATGCTGGCACTTCATCCTCGGAAGCAACATAGTAGATGTCTATAAA
Organism: Daphoenositta chrysoptera; assembly: GCA_013397915.1. Taxonomy (NCBI): domain Eukaryota; kingdom Metazoa; phylum Chordata; class Aves; order Passeriformes; genus Daphoenositta; species Daphoenositta chrysoptera. The sequence continues at coordinate 158,454 of VZRO01002815.1, read as the reverse complement.
CTTCATGTTCTAGGCTAAGAGGCTGCAATGTGGTACTTCATCCTCTTTTACTTTTGCATTTTCACGAAGCTGACATTATGTCTCATTTGGGACACACCCATTGTGTAATATTTATAGAGGGGTAGAGTCTTTAGAGCAGTATTTTTGCACCCTTGTGTTTTAGTCACTCGTGTAGAAAGCAGCACAGACGGAATAATACAACATAGGAGACTCATTTACCTGAGATCATTAGGAGTTTGCAAAAGGTCACAGAAACTGAGTATAAAGACTCTGTCAGGCCTTGGAAACAAAGCAGGTAGTGTTTATTTTAGCTTCATCTGGCAAGCAAACGTAGTTCATAGCACTTCAGCTTGGCTTTTTGAAACGTCATATTTTTTTAATTACAGCAGCGAGCTGGAGGAGCTAAGTAGCTCCTCATTTCTTTTTTCAATAAAGCCCTTCAGACTGAGGGGAAAAACCTTCCTAAGCCTGTGGCACAACAATGCTTGCAGCAAGGCTGTACCTGAATTAGCAAACCAGCCCTGACTCCCATTGATGGGACTTGACATAAAAAGAATAGAAGACTGCTCCTCGTATGTCTTAGAGAAAAAGGTAATAAAAGAAAGGACATGGAAGTAAAACATTTAAATTTATCAATACAACTCGGGATTTTTAAAAATTTTTCTTATTTGATGTTACAAGTGTAGTGGTATGGCTGTGGTATTTCAAGTGCAAGAAATTTTCAATACTTAGAGGTTTCAGCATCTCTGTTGGTAAGTGGATGCTTCTGGCATGCCAAATTTAAGGAAAAGAACAGAAAGAATTTCCTTATTTAAGTTACAGCCACTACAAGGAAAACTATCAACTCCTAGAGCCGTTTGTCATTTTGGAAATTCATTTGTGTTTCTAAAATGAGTTTTACAGTATTTATTGCAATATTTCAATTCTAATTCAGTATTTAAATACTTAAATAAGCAAATAAATTATAAGCCAGCACTATGTTTTTTTTAAACTCTTTTCATAAAAGAGAACGTTTCAGTGAGTCAACTAATTTTCAATATTTAGAGAGATAAGCATTATAACTCAAATAAATTTTCACCATTTATTTACAAACATAGATTATACCACTTCCCCCAATATTTTCTTCCATTTTGCCTTTATGTATTCTAATATTGTTTGGGTTTTTTTCCTGAAGCTGCTTTCAGCAAAGGATTTTTTTCTTAGGTTTCTACAACAACAGCAAGCTAACTGAGCTGAGTCAGTGTGGAAATCTAGAAGTTGTTCTGTCATCTTCCTGCCTCGTGTACATCACTTTACATTCAGATCCTGTTTTCCTTTGTGTTATCCTCTTTAGTTGCTAAAACAGGTCTTTTAAATTACAATTGTCTCCCCTGGGCTTGGTTCATCTTGATACCTTCACTGGCCAACCTTTCATGCCTTGTGATCTGTCTTCTTGAACATTCACACACCCTGTTTTTCCTGTTGTTTACATCTGAGTCAATTACTACTGCACAAGGGGGTGTCTGTGTATAAATATATATGTATATATGTGTGTATATATATATTTGGAGGAAGTGTCTTCTGTTTGGTTGGCTTGCTTCAGAGCATTTCTCAATTTTTTTATGGCTATTCAAAGTTCTAGGTCTTCAGACATTTCATAACTGAGTTCAGTCAGAGTAACTTTAGGCCTAGCATCAGTCTCCCCTGATCTTCAGTTTTGTTTCCTTTTTTCTGACAATCTCTGATAATATTTCACATGTTTACTTGAAAAATAGCATTTTATCCATCAATGCTAATGTATCTATTTTCATATCTGTATTAAGCTTTATTTCTATCCATTAGTTCCTCTGAAAATATGTTTTGATTTTTCTTGTATTCCTCACAACTCCTATTGTTTATTGTATTTCCTGTCTATTGGCTACAGTGAGTCAGATTTTTGAAGGCTCTCTTCTCAGTTCAGTTGTTTGAAATTTGTTATTTAGCTATGTAAATTTTTCCTGTTCTCATTTTGTTCAGTAGCACACCACCTCCAGAGACACTATTACTGTTTCCTTAAGGAGGAGAAATGCCATATCCAAGGAGTTTACTTTTCCTTAGGGCATTTTCTATGAGCTCCCTCATTTCCTTAAATCTGCCTTTCTTAAGTTTATCATCACTCTAATGCTTTTGTGTACATAACTTTCCCATGATATGGATTGTAATTATATTGTGATTATCATTGTTTTGCAGTGCTGCCAGCACTACAATTTAAATGAACACCTATGTTCTACTTTTTGAGTGCACAAGATATTCACATCACCTCTCTCTAGACAGTCAACTTAGCTCAGTTCAGACAATTTCCCCAGGTTCCCTACCTTGTCAATAAAGACAAAAAGCACACCTGCAGGAGGTGATTCAGGAAAAATACCACTTGTCAGGACCTGAAGTACACATCCCATCTGATGTAAAATATCCTGGCTTCCATTTAACTCACCTGGCTTGCCACTTTGGGCTTTGCATGGTGTCTGTAGCCCTTGAGAGCGATGATCTGCTTCCTCTGAGTGTGTGCACATCCCATGGAGCCAGAAGGGAAACAGGCATTCCTCATGCAGCTAGGAGGGAAGAAAAATGTTATCTGTTCTCATTAGATGATATTAAATAATAATGTTCTAATTTTAATTAGGCTGTCTCTTTAAAAAAAAAACAATTTGTCTGAGTAACATCTTTATATCTTCATGTAGTCTTCATAACGACAAGATAAAACCTTGTGCTGTCTGGGAGCCAAATTACTCAAGTGCTTCTGAAAAGGAACAATGTTTCATTGAACGGGGTATTTTCTCTCCGCAATTATCAGGAAAGTTAAAATACGCGCCAAATCATTTTAAACTAGTGTGTCAAATAAGTTTTTTAAATACTGAAAAATATATATAGACACATTTAAAGTCATCTTGTCTGTTTGTTTTAGAGACTCCCCAAGGCTTAAATATTAAGGGCAATTAGCATTTGTGTCAACTGCAGTTGTGTGAGCTAGATGTCCTACAATGAAACAGTTCTTCAGCTAATGTTCATATCACTGAGGAACCATAGCTATCCATTACTATCCAAAGACAAGATATGTAAGTTTTGACTCATAAAAACTGGATGAAGGAAACTAATGGGACACTAATCTCCTGGTATCTCATGGGATAAAGAGAAAGCCAATAAGATTTTTAAAGACTTACAAAATTTGTTTCCTCTGCAAACGCCTTGCAAAATGTTATAAATAAATCATTAGTTTCATCATGGTTTGACTTTTGGGACCATCACCATGACAGAATGAAAAGAGCCTTGTCTTGGAACCCTGGGACTGAAAAAGCATCTATTCGTCTGTGACCAAACTCCCGTCTGCAGACAAAAGCTTCTGGGAACAGGTATTTCATCAGCTACTCATCGATGACAATTACGTGATATTTACAATTTCAAAACAATGCAGATAGAGCTCTCTCGCTATAAAACTTTAACGAGCATCATGTTTTGTTGGAAGTGTCATAAAACTTTCATCAAAGTTCAAAATATTCCCAAGAAAACAGCTCTGTCTTTGACAAGAAGATCAGAAATTTTCAGTTTAGATCAAACACTGTGAAGAGGAAGAGAAATGTCGTCTGTTATAATTATTAGGATACGATAATTATACTTTTACAAGCTCAGAAAATTTTTAAAAAGCAGCTCAGTAAACATTGTAAAATCCAGTATTAAGACTAGCTTTTATAGTTTTCCTTATAAGGAAGATGAACAAAGTCATAGTAACTAAAACCGAACAACAATGGTAGGAAAGAAAATGTTGATTTAATTTATTTTTACCTTTATTCAGAGAGGCGACTCTGAAAAACTGGCCACTAGGGAAAATGAAAGAAAATAAAATACAAAAAATAAACTGAATTATTTCTTCACTTCATTCTGGAACAGTTCATTTTTTCCCACTAGGTTAAATTCCTTTACTCCTTTCCCGTAGCTGCTGTTATAGACAACCCTACAGAAGCAGGAGGTACTGAGTTCCTTGGACTTTACAGCATTTATTAATTGTTAAATTGCAGCTTCCCTATCCATGAGTTCTGTGAATAATCAGATAATGAACCTTATGACCTTTGAAGCATTAAGAATTAAAACAAACCAAGGCAGAAACAAGAACTAAGTATTACAGTATGACAAAAGTTAGGATGTAGTTAAAGAAAGGGTGAAAAACTCCCCAAGCAATAGAACAGAGGGTAGGTGAAAGAAAGAAATATTCTACTGAATCACATACATTTTATGGGAACATAAAAGGAAATGAGCTCCTTTCAGTCATGACACACAGGCTAACAATGATTCCCTGAACCACCTTTGTGGACAAATCACAAAACCAGGGCTTGTCTTTAGTTTCTGCTTCACTTTTCTGTGCCCAGTTCCAGCATAGGCCGTAAGGAGATTCTTTGCTGCACTCTGTTATCCACCCCTAGCCTTGTTTTCCACACTTTGTGTTGCCTTTTCAGCACAGATCAGGGTCCTCTGCCTGTTCACAGAGCCTGTGGCTATCCTTCCAAAAAACCTGTTGAAGTCTTACCCTGTTCCGCAGCAGTTCTTGCTTCCTGAATTTTTATACAGCTGCTATTAGCCTGCCAATGGATTGAAATGGAAATAATGGTGACAGCCTCCCCCATTTCTCTAAAATACACCTCCTACTTCTTCTTTCCCTGGATAGAGCAGCTTATACACCATGGTTACATCAGCCTCTTTACTAGCAAGTGAAAAGGTTCAAACTTGGTAATACAAGCCTAGGTCCCCAGGCCTTTAGTTGAACAAACCCCTCAAACTAAGCCAAGCAATGGTGACAGCACCTCCCTTCCATGTAAAAAGAAAACACAGACCTGCCCCCAGGTTTCAAATGCACAGGAGAAACTCCAGGTTTTGCTCCAGTCACCTACTGTACGTCCTAAAATCCAGGTATGAATCATGCTTGTGTCAGTCCTTAGTTCTTTAGTCTACAAGAGAAATGAATGCAGTATTACTGTTTTAGTAACAAGGTGGTATGCAGTACTGTTCTGAGCTGCAAATGTGACCCTGAAAGCCCCCAGATTCCATTAAAATTCTGGGTTTAGGTACTTATATATTCAAACCAGGCTGCTTCTTAGCATGCCTGAAAGTCAAGGAATTTTGCTGTCAGAAGTGAAAGTACCAATTAGGGTAGGTAATTCCAGGAATTACCTTTGGCAATTAGCCAAACTTCTAGTCTTTGGCAATTTGCAAGTAAAATCTGAGACCTGCCTTCCTAAATGTGGGAATGGGGTGGAATTAAGAAAGACTTAAATTCATGCTATGCCTCTTTATGCATCATGTACTGACCAGTGGGTATAGTTTCAAACTCACTAGAACTTACTGCTAGAAATTAAGACATATTGCTCATCTCATTAATGTCCAGGGTATCACAACCTGTGCTGGCTCCGGTCTCTGGACCAGATTATTTTCAAAGTAATTGCTAAACTGGAACTGAAACAGCATCTAGATTTTGGGTTCAGGTACTACCCCTGCCCTCCAGTTTGCTTTTACTAGCTGTAGCTATCCATGCTACACATTCTTGAGAGCCATGAATCACATATTCAAAATTACTTACCATCCCAAATGGCTAGGTAGTGAAATAATAAAATGTTGTTTGATCTGCTGAGTAACCAGAGCAGGTCTTAGTTTCCCACTCTGACTCAGGAGGGCAGAGGAATGGGTGTCACTGTACTGCAGTCATGAGCTCCCCAATTTCACCTCATGTCCCCACCCCCAGGATGGGAACTGCAGAATGGATGCTGTAGGAGTGGGCAGGATTTTTCATCTTCAAGCCATTTAATTTCATCATTGCTCCAGTGTAGATGATTGGGACATTTTTCTGTCTGGTAAATAGATACAGATATTCCACAACACACCTTTAGTTGGCCTGCCTCTTCAGTCTTTGCAAGCATCTCACTTCACTTCCTCTGTCAGGACTGCATTTTTAACAGCTCATTCCTTTTCACCTGTGTTTGTATGCCACAGACCTGTGTTTATTCAGTATGCATTTATGTAGATATTATGTTCAAAATACCTGGGTTAACAGAAAAAGGCAAGCAATGTAAATATTTACCTCATTATATATATTCAGCACACAAATTAAAGTAACCAAAGTTTTCTGAATCGTGTTGGAAACCTGAAAAAAACAAACAGGGGCAAGATAGCAACAGTGCAAGGTTTTCAATAAAAATAGTAGGGATCATTGAGTTAAAGACTTGCAGAAAGCTACTCGTTAAATTAAGAGAGAGAGATGAAAATGCATTCATTTAATTATGCACTTGGGTATATAAAAATGCTTAATACAAAGAAGGTAAGTTATGCTAGTTAAAAGTTTATCTCTCTTTCCAGAGATCTCCATGCTTTCACACAACAAAGGCATTGCCACGGATGCTGGAAATATACTTGGCTGAATAATAAAAATAATGTATTCATGAGTATATTATTCAGAGATTGACAGGAAAAATGTTGAATAAATTATTCACTGAACATTATTTAATAATCTAGAGAGCTGGTCAAATAATAGAAATATGTATTTCAGATAATTTATTCAGAGAGTAATGTCAAGATCCATTGGCTAGGATTTTCCTAGTCCATTAGGAATAAATAATTTGACAAGTTATTGATTATAGCTCATTTCTGTATTAAAACAAAATTCAGCAGGAATGCAGCTAAGCAGAAAGATACATAATTGACAATAAAGTGTCATCATCCTGATGATGAAAATCTTTTATCATGCATGCAAACACAGCCTGTGTTCAAAAATTGCTTCAAACAGTGCTTACATACCACATAGGCTGACACTTTTGGGGGGTTTCAAGGTATGTAAGTCTGTGTTAATAAGTGTTATCAGGCACCACAGTGGGGCTGGGCAGAATCCTGCCAGCCAGCAATGTGAGGCTGGACAGGTTATCTATCCTTTCCTTTTAAAAGATTGTGATCAATTTTCCTCAATGTCAGTAAATAAGTTAAATTTAGGTATCAGATAGCAGAAGCAAGTGGCATCTTCCTGCATGTGTTTTAGCCTAGATTTCAAGGTATCTGTGCTCAAACAGCTGAAGCAAGAACAAGAAATAGAGTTCTTTATACACCTTCACAAAGGCATTTCATAACAGAAGTTTTTCCCAGGAGCAAATCAGTGAAGAAGGGGAAAGGCCATGGTTTGTGCGGGGAGTGCTCACAATGTCGCTGCCACCCCCAGGTACACCCAAAAGGCACTTGAGAGTCTGGTTTTTTCCCAGTGCTTTTCTTGTGGGAATGTGAATCAGCACTATATCCTGTACAGTACTCTTCGTATGAAGCCACAGTTCAACTTTGAAGAATAGAGAATTGAAAATTCAATGTTTCCTTCATCAAAAGCTCTCCTCATCCTAAGGAAACCAGCTGAACATCTGCAGGAAGGGGCACTCTGCCTCCTCCACATTAAATGCACATAATTTTTTATTTTCCTCAATTCACCTGGCCAGGAAAACTAAGACAGTGAGTACTTCTCTGTGGTTAAATATATACATTTTCTTCCTGACACATTGGGCATTAGATACATTTATACCATAAAGATTACAAGTTCTTGATATTGAAGAACTGGCAGAATGGATTGAGTGTACGTGTATGAAAAAGCAAAATACAATGCAAAAGTTAGCTATCTGAATACTTGTCACTACAAAAAGGCACCTGGCAGAAGTAGTCTCTTCACTTGTTTTTCTTTATTTTCAAAAAGTGAATCTCTAAGAATTGTAATTAGAGGTGAAATGGAAAGGAAGAATTTTGTGAAAAATTTGCACCCCAAATTAAATCTCATGCAGATGTTACATGCATTGCTGCTGACAACATGTTTTAGTGTTATTAGGTACAGCTTCCTTCAACTTCCACATGCTCTCTCCCTGTATGCCCAACTATTACTATACTCACTCTATTTGATATCCATCCTCATACCATTCATCACTTCTGCCTCCTCCATAGATTCTTCTCCCAGTCATGGTTACCTTTTTTCCTTTTTCATATTTTGAGGCTGGGATAGAGAGACAAGATACATTCCACAGTGTAGCTTTATGCTTCATTAACAGTAACATGCTAAAGTCTATCAGCCTTCAATTAGTCAGCATTGGGCATTAGATACATGCCCGACACCTGAAGATGTCTCTGCCTGCTCTCTTGATACTGCTGTATCTTCTCTTTTCCATCAGTTCATTAATATACTTGCCATGTATTGTTTCCATCCATTTTGTATGTGGACACTGTGAATGTGTCTGTAACACTGGCAATTATAGAAATAGACATAATTAAAACAAATAATTTTGGTACTTGTTATTTTGTAACACATAACTCACCCTTCTTCCATCAGGATGGAATTTACAATACACGCTGTGAAAACTTGCATAATATTTACTTTGCAGCATCTGCTTAAAGAATGAAAAAGCCAAGCTGACCCTGAACACATGGTGAATGTAAATGGGAAAGAATCAAACTACTCATCCACTCCACTGGTTTTAGATGGAAAACGATTTTTCCCCCCATGTTCTTAATGATCTTGAACTGAAAAGGGCAATGGACTGTAATATCGTGCATTTGTTTGGGGGGAACATCCAACTCTTTCTTTAAATCTGTTATCAGCTGTCCAATCCACTGTGTACAAACATCCAAATATTAAAGCTTCACACCATCTCAAATGTATTAATCTCCTTCAGGTTTTAAAAATCCGAGTTTCAAGTCCACGTAGAACACTAAATTATTAATACTGACACATGAAATCGCCTCATTATACATTTCCAAATGTATGAAGAAAAATTTTTAATATAAACTAAATCACTGTCTTATGCCAGTGATCTGAGAGGCTCTAAGGAAGGATTGATTGTTCCACAGTTAAGCTACTCTTAGTTTTCTTGTTTCTTCTCTCAAATTTTCTGAACTTTAAGAGAACAATGCTAAAGGTCACCAATTAAATAAACAACAAATTAAATCCTTTCCAATCCTCGAGTAGATTAAGAAGATATCTCACAATGTATTTATTATACATGCAACTGGAGAATGGCACTGACTTTTGTGCAGATAATTATTGATAGTTTTGGGGTTTTTTATAGATAAGTCCTAAGGCTGTTCCTGGAAGAATATAATTAATGATATTAATTCTCTCCCTACTTCTCTAATTTCCCTTTCAACAAAAGCTAATGCTGTGTCTAATTTTTTACCCATAATAAAGTTATTGCCATAACAACCTTTTCCTCCAGGTTAACTAATAATTTACCATATAGTTACCAAATTAGAAACTTTGCTAAGGTCAGAGTAAGTCAAAATAAGATCAGAATAAGTGACATCTGCAGCACTTTACTTAGTAAACCAGTCACCATTAAAGAAAGGTGTCATTTCATAAACTGATGGAGAATTTTATCTCACTACTGTAAAGAGCTGTAAAGTTTTGCATACTTTTGAGGTCAAGCTTAAAAGCCTTCATTTTACTGGGCTATGCTTTACCCTTTCTGTAAATAAAGAAATTAATAGCTTTTATTAAAAATTCTTGTTATAGCATCCATATTTTTATGTTATAGTTGTCTGGACATTTGAATATGGTTTAGATTTGTGCTGAATACAGTTGCCCTACTGTTTTTTAATTAAGCATTTTCCATTAACTACTTTAGCAAATCACCAGGATTATTCTCCTACTGGAAACATTTCAGTTTCAGCCAGTATATAAATTATCTTTGAGTTCCTTCTCATTTGTACAAAGGCTTTAGTGCTTCTTTCCTCATTCTCATTACGTACTAATTTGATAATTTGGGTTTGGGCAGTTTTTAATTTCTCTCTGGGGTCAGCAGTCCTGCCTGTGTCCCTTCCCAGCTCATGTGCACTCCTCGGTACTCGCTGGCAGGGGCAGCAGGAAAAGCAAAAGACCTTGATGCTGTGCAAGTATTGTTCAGCAATAGCTAAAGAAACCCTTATTACCAGCACTGTTTGGGTCACAATGAAAGCCAAAAAGGGACATAGAAACTCAAGGAATAATAAAATTTAACAAAGAACAGAATTTTTGGAGGAATAGCTAATTACACCTCCTATTATTAGTGGGGACTCTGGGTGACAGTAAGTCTTGCTCTTTCCCTTTGTCCTAAGTAACATTTGAATCCTCATAATTACATTACTGGCGTTAATATACAGCTCTTTTGAAAATTTGTTTTTCATTTATGCATAGATACTCATACACAAAGAGATTACACTCCTAAATTTGGAAGGATGCTGAAAAGCTTTCCAAAGAATATTTGGCATTCTTGACATTTATAAAGAGTTTGGGCATTACTTCATTTGTTCCAGAAGGATCACTCTTGTAACTGTAGTGCACTGGGAATTCAGAGACAATGGTTTTTATTTTGCCTGCTAACAAGAGAGCTTCAAGAGGCTCAGGTAGAGGCTATTAACTCTTCTTAATTTTTTACAAATTCCCATTTAAATACTGTTGTTAAACAAGGTACCTGTGGTTCCATGGCTGGGATCCACTGACCCCGTGCATGAGGTGAGTGCCTGGCCATGCTCCTTTTTGGGGTACACCCTGGGCTACACCGAGGGCTTGAGCAAAAAGCACCACTGGGACTCCAGTCCAAGGAATGTACAGCCTTGGAAGCAAAGGGAGAAAAACAGGAAGGAAAAAGCAGCATGTAAACCCAGATATTGCTGTGATTCAAAGCAAATTTCACTCTTTATTTCTCTTGCCTCCTGAAACTGTGATGTTGCAGTCTTTAAAAAATAAGACAATAGAGGGATGCCATAATAAGGATGAAGCCTAAGTAACAGCTCTAAATGGATACTAAAAAAGCTATGTAGGCATCGACGTGAAAAAAATAAAGATGCTTTGATGTGTGTCATCTTTTCATTTTAGCAATTAAAATGGCTTTTGAAGCTCTCTGGCATTTAATTTAAACCCATAGAGTATAAAATTATGCCGTCCCTTGCAGATAGTCCCATATTTAGCACAAACAAGGTCATAAAGATCAACAGACTTGGAAAAAATGGTAATTTGAGTTTTCAAATAGATAAACTTAATTCTCTTTATTTACGAGCTTGCCAAGACTATGGCATACAACCGTCCTTTTTTTGGTGTGTTTATTTTTGTTTGTTTGTTTTTTTTAATCTGCATAATCAGGGGGTGCTTAGTGTTTGTTAACAGCTTTTTACATAAACACAAGCTATGAGATAGAGTAACTTTTTTTTACCTGTGTACACACATAAACAGACACCCTCTATTCTGCCCTGAAAGAGCTCCATCTAATATGTTGTTTGAAGGATTCCCCAGCAGAAACATTTTCCTATTTGAAAAAAAGTGGTATTCCAGTCTCCCTAATAATTATTCTGACATCTCTGCTCTCAAATGACATCTGCTCATATGTCTTAAATATGTGACAACTCAGAATGAATGATGTTAAATTTTTCATTCAAGCATGACAGTTTAGAGGAACTTAACAGAAGGGATCTTGAATGATATAAAAACCCTTTAGACAATGTTATGAACTTACACCGGTAATTACACTGTGGATACGTTACGAAGTAGCAAATGCAATTATTCCAGTATTCTTTAGAAATATTTACTAGTAAAAATTTCAAAATGGAGGTTTTATAAAAGGCACTGGATGTAATAACAATCCAAGTGCTGGATGCAGTTTAACCTCAAGAGTGTTGGTATGCATCTGTGGGCTCTCATAGAATGACTGATGTTATTCTAACATTTCCTTTCCATGGAAATTTGTGTGTTGTAAACTGCATGCAAACCAAAAATTAAGTTTTGTGTCTTTGCTACAAGACAGAGTGAGATTTGCAATAGGAGAAAAGAATATCATCAAAGTGTGCTATTGTTAAATCTCACACCCACATACATAAACTCAAATCAACTTCTTACTTTGCTTCCTAACTACTTTACTATACAGCATTGTATTTCACCAGTGGTAGCAGCAACGTCCTAAATCAGATTTAGCTAACAGGTGCTCTCCAAGCTGTGGACAATTACATAATAAAAATGTATTACAGTGCTCACTCTTGGGAGTAAAGACTTTTGTTATAATAGTGAAATGCATTATATGAAGTGGAATTTCTAATGGACTTCAACAGAACTGGTGGCTTGAATGCCTGGTGATATATCAGGAGTAGTGCCACAGAAGAAAGCCTCACAGGAAGAAGGTAATTTATGTACTAGAAACACTTATGCTTTCCACTGCATATATTTGCAACAATAAATCAATTGGACAACATGTTTCCTATTTGCATTTGCAATAAGCATTTCTAACTGTTAGCACTGTGGATTTTTTTTCTTTCATTATGTAGTTTCATTATCCACTCATACTTCTGAAAAATGAAAAAATGGAGGAACACACAGAGCTAGCAGATTTAAATGGCTCTTAGAGAAGTACTTCAACATCAAAAATGATCAAGAGCAAATTGTTTATACAACCTTTGCTTTCACCACCTTCCCTGCCAAATAGTATTAGTAAATGAATCATGTAAAACCACTTAAATGCAATTCTGGAAAGGAGGGGAAGAATTTCCTCACAAATTCATATTTTATTAATAACTACCTTTTTAGCCAAGTTATCATGTTAAGGGACATAGAGTTAGGATTTTGTTTTTAAACCAAGTGTTATGAATGGTAAAGTGATATTTTCAGATCAGTAATATTATTTCCATTCCTCAGATTTATTGCCTTCAACAAGAATTTTAAATACCTAACATTTCTTTTAAACAATGTCTTATGCTGCTTTTTAAAATACTCAAAATTCCTTTAACTAAAGTGATTCATTTTAGCAAGCGTAATCACATTTTCCTGTCTTTTCAATAATGTCATACTCTGTACATGACTTCATTGAACCTTAAGATTGCACTGATCTTAAAAATTAGGTCTTGTGTCAAGAGGTGATCCAACACATCTTCCCAGCAGGTCTTAGTGGAATATCTCCTTTGTGGAACTGTTGCTATAGCTAAGGTCTACCCTACCATGTCCCTTTCTAATCCTCTGCTTATTGCATCCACCTTATGTCATTTCTTTTCGTAATTAAATCCTATTGTTTCCTTTGTGTTGCATTCACTGGTGATTCTGTATTTCCTCTAATGCTTCTGTATTGGATTGGTCAGTGAGAACTGTGAGGGTTTCCAGTATTTTCATTTGTAGCTGCCTGTGCCCTGTAAATTATGTGAGGAGTTCTAAACTATGGAACTGATGATAACAAGGAAATTTTTACAGCATTTGTGCTGTAAAAGCACAAATAAGGTAATAATAACTATTCATAGATATGAAGGCTCTAGAAATGTTGCCTTTCACTTTATTGAAGGTGCTTCAGAAATTGCCATTTATGTCCAATGGTAAATAAATTATTGGCAACCACTAACCAAGACTCAAGACAGCTTTGGGTGGTACAGAAGAAATATAATATCTGATTTTTAGAAATATAAAGTAAAATTCAGGTAGGTAAGATGAGTTGTATAAGAAAATCAGTGGTGCTAGCTCTCCCTCTAGCCTCTCACACCACAATGCAAACAGCAAATCAGAAATCCTCAAGCTTTTAAGCATGACCTACCTCTCAATAGGGGATTTGTGAATAGAAACATTTATGTTTCCTCAGTCATTTGGCATTTGATGTGTAAAGGAATTCAACACCGACAACAACAACAACAAAGTAAAAGGAGTAATGGCAAGTAGAAACAAAGCAAAACACCAACCCAAAAAGAAAGTCTCCTCAGCCCAGCACAGCTTCTGGTGTACTCTCACTCCTGGTAGACAGAGCTTAACCAGACCTGTTTAAAAGCTCTTTCATTACAAACCATCATTTAAATAAATTTTCAATTATGTGCAGAGAATTCTTACCTGTTTCACCAAAACCTATTAATTTTTCTACATTTTTCTCATATTTGTGGATTTCTAATGAGCTCGCCCTAGCTTAGTGCTCCCCATCAGCCATTTATGACTCACATGTAGCAGAAGAAATCCACCCATCGACCAAAATTATCATTTACAGCTCACTTGAATTTGGGAGTTGCTCAGGCATCCAGCAGCTCCAGTTACAGCAAGATGCAGCTTCTCACTTTAGCTGATGTTTTGGCAAATGCTGTCTCTGAAATGGCATAATCATAATTTCTCAGGCAAGATTTGAATAAGTTTTGCCTGAAAATAACTCAAAGGGTTATCTTGATTTATGAACCATTTATCCCCCATTTAATGGTTTGCAGTATTCCCACTATTTCTTGATTAGTTCATGACAGGCAAATTTAAAAAAATAAATAAAAATTGCTTTAGTGTGATTCAGGACTTTTTGTTTTGCAGAATTTACTAGTTTTACTTTATTGCTTGGAAGAGAATCTCACCATACCACTTTAGGAAAAAAAAAACAAATTTAAAAATGTCTGTCTGCTGGGGGTAGGTGGACACAGATGTTGCTACTGCAGCACAGAGTTAGCAGTTCAGTTGTCTTCTCTATGCAAAATATATATTTTCTAAAGACAGCACTTTTGGCAGTAAAAAACTGGATTAACATCACTGAACCGGGCTGATTAGCAACTATAGAAAGACCTGTCCAGTCTTTTGGAAAGGGGTGAACCAATGGTCACTAGAACATTTTAAACACAGAAGTTTTATAAGCAAGAGGAAAAACACCCCAGCATTCTGCAAAACAATGTTACAGGATTTTACGTACTTTTGTGCTTTCCTATTACTTCATTTTTTTTTACCATTACTCTATTCATTCCCTTTACTAGCAAATTTCAGTTCCTTATCACTATTTAATGCTTACCATAATAAAAAAAAAGTAATTTCGAGAAGAGAATAAAGATGGAAAACGTAAAAGTTGCAGAAAACTGAAAACAATGTCAGAAAAGAAGCTGTTACAGAGTTTTAATTACATTTTCTCTCTGCTGCTTTTCCTATAATGGCTTGATTCTTCTTGTTAGAGCTGGATATTTTTTCTAATGAAGTATTGGCTGTCTTAGCATTATTAAGTATTGAATACGCTTTTCATTTCTACTTTCTGTGTTTCATTCAGCCACATGCCAAAAATTTTATCAGTTATAGCTCAAATTAAGAAAGGTCACTGCAGTGGATGGGGACACTCCTTTGCAGCCCCCACGAGTTTCTGGAAAGGAGAAGGCATTATGCAGCTGGAAATATTCCTGCCTCCCAGAAATCGACTGCTACTACAGTAGTGTATGCCAGCAGAAAAAATTTTAACAGAACAGTCAATGCTGACTTAACAGTAATTAAAAAATGCCTGAGGAATATATAATTTTCATTAATAATATTAGGCAGTGTGGGAGGGAAGTTTTCTGGCCTTCCTTCCCCATTTTTCCTTGCAGCCTGAAGGTTGTTTGATTCGAGAGCTCCCTTTGAAGGAAGCACGAAATCTCTCTGTTGATAATTTATGGCTACAACACTTTCACAACCTTCTACAGAAAAATATATTACCTTTAATATTGTGATTATTATTCTTCAGACTGCGAGATTATAATATTTACCATGCACTACTATACAGAAAGTATCAATTTCTGTATTTACCCACATTTACTCAATGTCTGCTCTCTCTACTGGAAAGAGTTTTCACTTAATTTGTCATGAAAATCTAACTAGTGATTTATTTATTCATCTTTAAATCATAAATCACAACTGTATCTCGGTCTTTTTATATGTTCAGGTTCCTTATGACATTTTAAGCCATTCTATGTTAGACAATAGGTCTAACACTATTCATGTTGAGAAAAAATGAAAACTGTAAAATATTTACCACTTGGTAATAACTTCTTCAGAAGTACATACATCATTTGAAAATTCAACTGCTAGCAAATTTGCAGGTCTGACTGTTCTCCTAAGAGTCATATGTCTCAGAAAACGCTAGGAAAGTTCAAAATAAAACCCAGAATTTCTTTAGGGATAGCATGCACCTGGGACTGAAAGAAGTCACTCTTATCTGACTTAACTATGTGCATGAGGATACCTTATATTTACCACATCCAGGAATTCTACCTGACTCGAGTGTCACTAACTCCTTTCTTGTGATCCAGAAGGCACCCAGAATTATGCACTGTACTCCTCTGCTGGAGCTAAAGCTCAACAGCAGATGGCACCTAAAGGTCACACAGCGGTCTGCATTCTAAAAATAGAAAATTAAATTTTAAATTTGAAGAAAGATGGTTACACAAATAATCATTGAATGGAATCAGATCCATATAAAGTAACTTTAAAAGTTCTTATCAAAATCAAAACATGTCTGCATAATATTAACACTAAATTTCGGGAAAAAAAAATAGGAGGAAAACCAAAGCATTAGCATTTGCAACATGAAGAAACTTCCAAAATGCTCTTGAAAAGTTAAAGCCCATAGGTGACAGTTATTAAAGAATCATTTCAATTTTTCTCTTGACACTGTCATCAAGAGTAGAGATGACTGAGCATGAATAGGAAGCAGTGGTGCATTTTTGCCTGCTGTCTCCTGGGTGTTGCAAAATCCATGTGAATTCACAGGAATACATATTGAAACACACTTCTAAACAATAAAATCTAAGTTTGAAAAAGGAATAAATAAATAAATGTTAGATCAGACCAGTAATGGCTGCCATTCTACACGTATTCTAGTTCCACTAGATAAACATCACAAGACAGGCAGAATGTCTTGGGAGCTTTTAAATGCAGTGTTTAATTTACTATGTTAATACTTACATGTCTTCCAGAGAAAGGAATCTTCCTGTTTCCAGTGGCTAAAACCTAATACTCAGGTCAGGTTTCATAGCAGAGAAGAAGTAGCAGCCTCTTAAGTGCGCATGACTATCACCATAAAAGTTAAGTATAAGTTAAAATCAATATCAAGAATTACACTTGGAAGCAAATGAAGCACTGGAAGCAAATTAAGTTTATAGAGTTCTAATTTAACGTTCACCATGCAATAAGCTCTGCAGAAAGCACTTCGGGGCCCAGCCTGGAGGTGACAAAGATGTAACTGGTTTTAGTGAAGTCTGTATTCAAGACAAATGGCCAAGATTCCCTGGAGACTCCACGACGAAAGTCTGGGCACTCAGCTGCTACTCCTGCTCTTCAGATAGATACAGAGGTCCCTGAAAGGGTGATGGAGAGAGATAAACGTTGCTCCCATCCTTTTATGCAGCAATCATGGACATAATCTTTCACAACCTGATCGGTAAAATCAATATGTCAGAAATATTTTCACACAGGATTTATAAAACATGTTTTTTGTGAAGTTGCAGGAAACATTTTTTGTCTGCTCCAGGCTGTTGCCTCCTAAGGAGTTTGGTTTCATGATCTACAGCTTTGGGCCAGCACCTGCCACAGGGTCAAGCCTTCCCTGTCTCTCCAGACCTATCCCACAGAGGAAAAACAAAATACGGAAGATAAAATTACTTTTTGTTCATTTTCCTTACCAGGATTACAAACACAGTGTCTGGCCCAGAGGAATCCCTTTATAGGTGAGCTGGAAAAAGCCCATACAAAACTTACCAATATTGTTCAAATTTATGGTCCCATGTGTGGGTACTTAGATGGTTTCTGCTGGGAAGGTAGCACACATGAAATCATACAAATCAGACTCCCACAATTTTTTTTTTTTTTAAAAAAAAGGCAAAACAAAACAAAAACCCAAAAACCAAACCCCAGATGACAGCTCGTAACTAGAATTTATGGTTACAAAAAGCCTAAGAAATTCAGGGATCACCAGTTTTCTAGGAAATCATAATTAGCATGCCATCAACATTTTACATATGTCAGAGTGAGCAATTCAATCCAACATGTTGGCATTTCAGTTTTCTGTGAGGTGCAGGGGGAATAAAGATAGGGTTGTTTTGATCTTCCTGCTGTTGAATTTCTACTGTCTGCCTTCATCACTCTTTCTTTCTACAGCAGAACTAATGAAAAGGAACAGAAACCCCATCCTGAATTGTATATTATTCTCCATTTATTTCTGGAGTTTAGGGACAAGCCATGGGATGAAATTTCTGTCACATCCAAATACCAGGCTTTGAAGGGCTGTTTCAATTGAACAGAGTGCCTTATGGGTTTTTTCTAATTTGTTTTCTGTATGTGTGTCCCACTTCATAAAATGAAAATATAGGAGTAGAACATAATATTCTAAGGACTGATTTTTATTCAATTTGTCATGTAATCTAAATATGTCACTTAACTGCCAAGGGAAGAAACTAAGTCTTACTGAAGTCTGTGTTCTTTTCCATGGCTGCTGGGGGCACGTGTCAGGTGTTCTCTCAGTGTGCGTACACGAGGAGTTTCAGTCATTAAAAAACACACCATCAGCATGATTAAGCTGTTGCATTAAAAGCTTCAAAAGCCCTTCTGTTTCAAATTGTTAATAACATACTAGGGATTGGAGGCACTCTGAAAAGCAATACACAGAAAGTCAAACAGCCTGGATAATGGTGAAGAGGAAGCTAACACATAAATAAATTACTTGGGCAGGCAAAGAACAAATTCACAGAGAGAGGTGGTAGCATATTGTCAGAAGACAGCTTCAGGCAAAATAGGTGAAAATCACAAAGAAAAGACACGAAGAACAGAAAAGGAAACAAAATTGCAGAGGAGTAGCAAAAGCAAAGGCCTAATAGTTATTCTGAGTAGGACAAGTTGACAGCATGCCAAAAGAATTAGGATCTAATCAGTCTGCGGGGCTGAAGACTGTTTGGAAGAAGGAGAATCAAATAAATGGAATATTTGAAAAAAAAGGCCAAGGAACAAACTGATTTTGAAGGGAATATTATGTTCCTGTCAAAAGTCTCTTGACACAGAGAGGGTGAGACAGACAATTTCTGCAGCTGGGTCATCATCACCTCCTGATGCACAGGAAAGGTTACCACCGAGTTTAAGACAACCTATGGAAGGAACAGGACACTGTTTGTCCAACTGCAGCAAGCAGCCAAAATAATCCACGGATACCCAGCCAACTCAGCAGGAAAATGCAAACGACTATGGAAAATACGTTGTCACCATTTTAAATGACAGGAGCTTGAAAAAGTGTATTGGGTCTATTATATTGGTAACTACAATGGAGTTTTGCTTCCCAGTAGATTTACATAGTTTTCCACTGTTTTTTTTTTAATGTTAAATTCTCATGAAACCATGAAACAAAAGTAATTGTCATTAATTAGCTTCAGTAGTTTTTCTCCTTCAGCCCTGAATCCACTGCCCACTCCAAAATTACTTGATTTTTCTCCTTTGCAAACAGTCTCAATCTTTCAGAATAGCCCAAGAGTAATTGCAAAAGCAATTACTTTGAGGCTTGCATAACCTCTGGACAGGAATGCTATCATTAATGGGCAAGTCAGGACCCACAACTGGGAACAGAGTTATTGGTCATGACACAAAATAAGCCCAGAGTCATCTAAGACAGAGATAGGGTATCACAGGAATAGCCTGTATTCAGATTCTGAAGATCATGCTAATTTCACTTGTGTGTTTAACTGTAAATCTAAATTTACATGCCCTGATTCTTTATTAAAAAAGTAAACGGCTTTACTTTTACTTTTTACTTTACTAAAAAGTAAAACCACTTCCAAAGTAGAGGTTACTTTGATAATGTGTGTTCTGAAACGGCATGATCAACATATTAACACACATTAATTATTTCCTAAAGTATATAAATTTTATAGCATCTCAGATACTACTGTGGGGTAACATAATTTTTAAAATAACATTTTAACACCAACAACAAAAAACCAACAAAAACAAAATTTTAGCTGTAAATAAAGTACCTCACTGCTGTAATCACACAGCCCTGCAGTACATAATGTCTGTATTTAGAAACAGGCCTTAAGGGAAGATGGAGATGGGGTACAGGAATATATACATTGTGCCCATAAACAACTCATCCACGGTTTGTTAAAGAAATGCAGCCCTGAGCTGGAAAAATCTGGGTTTAGGGGCAACAAAGAGAATAAAGAACTGGTATCTAATAAAAGTACAAGGCAATATACGTAGTAAATTCAGAAGTTACATGGAGCTGCTGATCAATGAAGAAAGAAGAAGGTGTAAAAGCACATTAGCAAATATTAAAATGACCCTGAATGGATCCTGGAGGGAAGAAGAAGAAACTGTTGACATAAACAACCCAGTATTCCTCCTTATAAAGGACTCCATAAGCTGCCAACTCACCTCACTGACAGCACCAGCAAGAATCCCCTGGCCTTGGGTCCCAGGGGGATGAAGAAGAGGGATCACAGCACCAGCAAAGGGGCTAGAAACCAAGAAACGTCCATCTAAAAATCCTAACTGCATTATTATACTTTTTCTGGACTAAGAATGATTAAACTCTTCACTATTTCAACTATACTAACAAGTCTTGGCCTTACCTACCACACACATTTTGAATGCAACATTGCATAAGCGATGCAAAATCCAAATTTACAGTTACTTTTCTTGTAATTAAAAATTATTCATTTCACTGTAGTCCCTCTACAAACTTACATAAACTGCTAAATTTTTAAAGAACAACCCAGTGGATTTGTAGTGGTGTCATAGGTACTGGAAGGGAGCCTGTGAGCAGATTGTTCATCTTTCTGAGAAAGGTTGTGTTCACCAGGTGTGTGATGTAGCTGCCTTGTCTAGGAGGAGAAGGAATGACCTGTTTAGCTAAGAAACTTTCATCAACCTACCTATCCTGTCTGCTACCTATGATGAAAGTGAGTATCTCCATAAAGTGACTCTTCAAGGAACACTTGACAAAGTGTAAGCAAATACTTCTACTTTTTTTAAATAAAAAACCCCATGTTCTTTTCCTAAAGGTGTTGCTGAAGAGTTGTCTAAGCTGTGTATGTAATTTATGGCTGAAAGTAGAAGGTGGTTTGAATGGGAAATGCTGGCGTCCCCACAGCAAGGAAAAAAGTTCTCATTTTTCTTAGAAAGGATTTGGGGACGGGGGGAGGGAAAAGATATTTTGGATTTCTGGCTTGATTTTTGTTTATTTATTTGAGTTCGGGTTTGTTTTTTTCTCCAATGGTATTATTTGAAATCCTGAAAATTATGCTACCAAATCTGGAGCATGTCACTTTAAAAATCACCGATCTTTCAGATTATTAGTCAGAAAGTGATTTTAAAAGTCATTGTGTTTCTTCTTTCAGCAATAACTTCTCAAAATAGGTTAGCCTGAAACAGCCCACAATCCCCACCACAGCAGAAGGCTGTGATTCTAATCCTACTATCATTTCACTGACACTTTGCAATTTCATATATCAGTGGCAGAAATAAAAATTCAGATACTTGAAACACTATAAAAGAAAAAAAAAATCCCATTTAACCCATTTAACCATAACTAGCATTGCTTTACATGGGGCAAATAATTGGTGAGAATATGAGAATACTGTTAACATTTTCATGTTAAAGTCAAAGATCTGATTCTAACAAGTCTATATTATTTTTCATATTTACTTTTTAATTGACATCAGTACTCCTTCCAAAGCATAGATACCTCTCAGCAGAAGCCTGTGAGAAGAGGTGAGCAAGGCAGGTTTGGTTTGCCAGTGGTGGCACTAATTTATATATTAAATATGGTGGTGGTAGACCAATGCTGAATGGATCACCAATTTGCCAGCCTATTTTAAAGCTGATCTTTGATCATTTGTGGATCTGTGGGTTCTTAGGGGAATTTTCCAAGGCCAGGTAGCCCACCTGCATCTACGGATTACTAAAGATTCTGAAAAATATTAAAATTAAGCTCTGGCTATGCAGCTTTTCTATTTTTCCTTTATATTTGCCTCTTTTCCCCAAATATGCAAGTGCTTGGGTTTTGTAATTTCTTCATATATATCATGCTGTGATCAAAAGCAACTTAATGTAGTGCTGTTGTTTATACAAAAGTATCTTTTTGGCCACTTTAATGTTCTACATAACATCTTCCTAGGATTCTTCTTCCCAGTTGTGTATTATTCAGATGCAGCTAACAGCGATTTAAATGAAAAAAAAATGAAAAAAAAAAAAGCTAAAACACACTTATACCAACACTGAGAGTAGGGTTTACCTTTCTGACTTTAGAGAACAACAGAGGGGACATCTACACCTTTGCTGAACTTGACACCTATGCAATTAAGGCTGTAGTCACTTTGAGGAGGTGCTTAATCTGACCTGCTTCCTCAGTGTAAGATAAATCATGTTATGGGGCTGCTTAGTTCTGCCTGTCTGCTCTGGGGGATCTCTGCAGACAGCTTAAAACCCAAGGACATGAATCCCACCTCAGATACTTTAAATTGAGACAATAACATTATTTGTATATTATATTAGGTAATAGGAGAAACAAGTATACAAGTGTGTTGCTACTGGAGTAAAAACAGATTATTGTAATTGCTTTCTACTATAAATTATTGGAAAGCAGCATTTTTGAAAAAATGTCCTATGATTTCTATTTTTTGAAATACTTAGTTTCAGTTTTGAGGTGTTCCAGTAAAGTTTATTAACTTTATAATATACATTTCCAATCCCATTTTTTTATTAGTCTTGTCCTATATGTAACCGTGTTGCTATTATTTTCAGTGGTTTTATAAACAAAACCATATGAAACACATTTTTAAAGATATAGTACTAGTGCATACCTGTTCCATACTGCAGTGGGAATCACAGATTAAGATTCTCCTGCTCTGAACATCGATTCTGGTCAACAAAAAGCAGAGCCTGTTCTAGACAGTGTTGCAACACTTTGGTTCTTTAGCTTTAACCTCAGGGCTACTGTAGTGCATTGCACAGTGAATCTGACCTGACAAACCACGAGGAAAGACTGACTAAAACCAGACTGCATCACTGCGTTCAGAGCGTGGAATTACAGAACCATTACAGTCAGAAAATACATCAAAGTTTATCAAGTCCAAAGCTTAACATAAAATCTCTACTAAACCATGTCTCTCGGCACCACGCTTAGATGTTTTTTGAACATTTCCATGGATGGTGATTCCACCAGTTCCCTGGACACCTTGTTCCAATGTCTGACTACCTTTTCAGTGGAGAATTTTTTTCTGATATTCAGCCCCCACGTTATTACAACCTTTTTCAAGTGGCTGTGGAAGGACATAAGGTCTCCCCTCAGCCTCCTTTTCTTCAGGCTAAACAACCCCAACTCCCTCAGCTGCTCCTGACTTGTGCTCCAGACCTTTCACCATCTCCATTGTCCTTCTCTGGACACACTCCAAGTAGGTTCTCATACCTGGAGAATGTTTTTAAGCAGTGAGACTTTCAGGCATTATTTCCCTCCAATTTTCGGGTGGTCAGGACACAAAGCCAACCCCGTGGCTGAACTGCAGTGTTTATAGCAATGCATGTGTACCCCAATATTTTTAACAATTAAGTGCACTTCAAGAAGGGAGGTAGTGGTTTGGAGGTACACATTCCTACATTTTTCCATCAATTCTCACTTTATTAAGTCATCTTTTCACAATGATCACAATCACGGTATTTATCTGATCCTAGATGCTCATCAGGAGGTATGATTAGCAGCTTCAAGTATTCTAAAATTTAACAACAACAAAAAAATAATACTAGAAAAAAAGAGTTTTTTGAACTTGCAATGCTAAAGTGAGTTGGTTTGCTAGTACAGTTGCTAGCCTGATTTCCTCGCCCATAAAATGCTGAGACATTTCATTAAAGGCAAACTATGACCAAGAAAACGAGTGACATCTTTGGACCATTCTGACCCAAATTCTGATAGGAGGCCCAAAAGGCAAAGTAACAGCCACGATGAGTTTGGGTAAGCACACAGAAGGCCTCCTAACTCATGCCCAAAACACACTGCTCTCACTCCAGGAAAAAAGAAGGGAAAAGGAAAGCTGAAATAAACACGTCCTGAGTCTTAGTTAAGAGTGCCCCACCAGGGCAGCTCAGAGGCTTGCACATGCAGAAGAGCAGGGTTGGGATAAATCATGAGGTGACACAGTAGCCAGGAGGACACCTGCTATAGATATTGCTATATAATTTAAATATACAAATACTTTCCTCAGTTTTCCATAGTGCACTCGGTAATCTGAATGAATCAAGGATCAAGAGGAAAAACTATGTTGCATTACAGATGCATTTTAGATATACTTTGAAAAGCAGATTTTAGTTCTGATATTTTCTAGCATCTCTGTGTTTGACTTCGTGCTGCAGTGCTTTTTTACCCAAATTTCTGTATGTAAAATCTATCTACCTATCTACACCCCAAAAATCTGTTCAGCCTTGTATAAAACAAACCCAAAAATACAAATGTGCTCACTCTTCTCTGTGGAAGAATGACACATTTCTGGAACTCAGTGAAGGGTTTTTAATGTCTGGCATGTACACTAAAACACAGTAGTTCAATTCCACGTTTTTGGGGTTTTTTTAATAGACTATGAAGGCAATAAAAAATTGTTTTCTGTAACTGAAATTCTCTCTATTTACCTGTTAATTATGGATGGGTCTTTGATTTGTTCATTGTCCTTACAAACAGCATACCTGTCACATACCTGTCACATACCTGCCATCCATCGAGGGAACTGCTACATGAATGTTTGGGTTGGGGAAAAGCCTTAATTCCTCAAGGTCCACTACCAACAGAAGAGAGCCTAAAAGAGAATTTGAGAGCTGCTGTTTTAACACAGCTACTTGCAAAATTGCCAGGCTGTGTAAGTGAATGCAGGAAGATGTTACAGTTGGCTTACTGTGACAGAGCACTGATATTTTCACTCTGGTGGATCATCCTGGGATCACACTCCTGAGGATGTACTGGGCTAGGATGCTCCATGCAGACCTGTTGCAGAAAAGAATCTGCTTTAACTAACGAGGAGAATAGCAAAAAGAAAACAAGATCTGACAGTTCCTTAATACTAAATGGTGTGACCTAAGCCCATAGCTGTCAAGGTTTTTGCACTGCCAGAAGGGAGATTTGGGGGGTTTTCAGCAAGAGAAACAACTATGATGATTTAAGTTTAACCTCAGCAGTGCCCTGAACCATTATTTAATGATGACTCACCTTGGAGTATGCTAGTTAAATATTTTGATAAATGGAAGAAATAAAAGTTACTGGTCCCAACAGTTCCATTGTGCATAAATAAATGAAATAGTTGATAAAACAGTATGAAAAGGCAGGTAGGTAGCATATAATTATTCCCCAGGTGACATGAAATAAAATGGGCAGTGTAAATCTACTAAAGAGTATAATTATCTCCAGGTACCAGGTCCACACGAGACATTATCTAACACCTGCAAAAGCCAGCACATTGTTTATTTTCACCTGTTGCATCCGTAGAAGATATTGCAGCAAGCAACTAAAAGCAATAGGCAGTTACTTCACACGAATGAAATGTTAAGGACAAAACAGAAATAACATCTGAGATTTGTGTTAAGGGCACTGAATAAGAGCCAATATGGCATGCTAGACTCGCTGGGTGAGGAGGCCAATTAAATATGCATGGTATTCTTCAGGAGACGTGCTACATTTTCCATGCACTCAGAGGAACAGTGAAAATACTCTGCTGTGTTGCTGACAACCAACAAGTTACCCAAGGCCTTTCCACAGCTGCCTGGCTGGCCTCTGCAGCTCTGCAGTGATGATAATCACGACATCCCTCATGAAGCCATTCATGTCCATCGGGTCTGGCACTTCTCCCATCCTCTCAGCACGAGAGGTATCCTACAGACACCTTGCATGTTACATCAGGCATGCTGCCTGATTTTTATTATATATTAATATGGCGAGGTGCAGAGCTGCAAAGGAAGTGCCAGCCAAGACAGGCATAAAGTAAATTAAGTTTTGTGTTGTTTTTGTGTGAACATGAAAAGGGAGACATGATAAAAAGTGACATCTATCAAAGTCTGCAGATGACATAGGGCATGCATCTCCTATCAGAGAATAGGATTCTGCTGGTTGATCCTATACAATCAGAAGCATTTACATAATCTCTGGAAAGAGGAGCTACTATCAGGAACAAATGCTAGTAAATAGCCTAAAGCATACTCCAAATGCAGAAAAAAATAATGTTGATGATTTAAAAAAAAAGTTGTCTTCTGTCTCCCATTAAAATACAAAAATCTAATGAATCAAGATTTTACTTCATGATATAAAATTTCAAAACTGACATTTGCATTTAACTTTTAGACTTCTCCAATGGATTTAAACTGAAGTATCCTAAAGCAAGCTACTTTGAGTGTTCCTAAACACAGTCACCTTTCCATACTACTCCGGCATGATTTAGAATGAAGTCTCACAAAAGAAGTTTGCAAAGCTTTTGATATTGCAAGGACCTCTTGCTTGGCTCAATATTTGGAGGGATTTTGATTTACTGTTACTGTACAATGTATTTCATAAACAGAAGGATGCATGTGTTTAGGACTCTACAAAGGATAATCCTGTACACCATGGTCTCAGTCAAAAGATGGGTATTAGTCTGTAAAAGATTTTCAAAATTTCAAATTTTAACACTTAACTATTACAATCTTTTAAATAGGAGGGTTCCAAAGCATTAGTTACTACTCAGAAACTTAATTGCATTTAAGACCATCACATTACAAATCGAGAATATGTATATTAATACTGTTAATGGAGAAATGAGTAAGTAACAAACCTACTAATGGTAGTGTAAAAAATACAGATAACATGTTTATGGGACACCAATTAACAGCATGTTTTTGAAGAATGCCAGCTTGACAAGTCATTGACAAGCACTGGAAACTTAAGTCTCAAGAATATATGAGACATGACAGAGGCAGCATGAGTTCTCCCACCCTTCTTTCCCAATACTCTTCAGCCCTGACTTACCATATTCTGTGGAAAAAATTAATTTGCTATGCCTGCTCCACAGTTGTTATCTGTGAGTGACCACCAGCAGGCCTGCTGGCTAGTGCCAACTTTGACAGTGGATTATGTCGTGAAATGACATTTGGGTTTTGTCCTTGCTCAATAGCAAACAGTGGTAAGGAAGTAGGTCACAAGACAACTTCCTAGTATAGGAAGGCAGCAGAGTTTTATGGGCAAACAACTTTAACCTGTCCTTTTCTTTTAGGTTATGTTTGCTTACCAGGGGGAAATAAGGGGAGGGGGGGAAAGTTTACCTGCCTGAAAGGAAGGAGCTTATGTACAAAGCAGAAAAAGATTTGATTGCCTGAAAGTAAAAGTGCCTTTTAGAAAGAAAATAAACATTGCCTGAGAGAGGAGCTTACCCACTTACTTCAAAAAGCCTTCCTGCTTCCAAAAAAAGAATTCACCTGCTAGGAGTCAGCTCACTGGCTTTTCTGTCATGTGCTGGAGAGCAAAACGCTGAAGCAAGGTCTATACTCATTACTTCTGCTGCTATAACACAGTCAAAACAAGGCCATCAATTAATTTCTGCACAATAGCTTCTTTAGTTTTCAAATCTACTGTGCTTTGCTCACTGCTTTCAAAGCAATCTTGGAAAGTAAGGGGGCTATGAAAAGTGCTAATCTTTTCATCTTTTTTGTATGGGTTTAAGAAGGGAACAGAGTCTAGAAGTTATTCATCACTTACAAGGCATAACATGAAATTTTCTTGTGCTTTTGAAGTGATTCCCCTGCATATAATTGACTAAACTGATTAAAGCAACTGTTGAGTTGAAAGTCGTCCAACCAAGGTCTGAAAAATGCCTTCCTGTGAAATGCTTAATATTTCTTTTTGTATGATCTCCTTATTAGGCTGTTCAACTTTGTATCCTGGGAAAATTATAATTTTTCAGGAAATTGGATTCTATCTCTTCACTCTTTCTGTAGCTGACACCATTTGCTAGAGGTTTTGTTTTTAGAACTGACCATTTTATTTCAGACATTTTATTTTTTAGAAAACATTTTTTCTGCAGCATAGCACATTACTTAATTATTACATGCCTTGATTTTCTGTGCCCACCCTTACTAAGTTCTATGAAAATGAAGAATTTATGTTTAAAATCAGTTCATTATCAAGAATCCAAATCTAAAATTACGATTTTGGCATAATGAAACCACATAAGACATTTTTAAATACTGTATTTCTCCCACTAAAGCATTTATTTTTATCTTATATGAGAATTTTTCAGCATCACAGAATGGTTAAGTTTGGAAGAGACATCTAGGGGGCATTGTGTTCAAGCAGGATGGCCTAGAGCAGAACCATCTCCAGGTGGATTTTGAGTGATGGAGACTTCACAACTTCTCCAGGTAACCTGTGTCAGTGTTCAGTCACCTGTCTGTACTCAGTACACATCCACACACATGTGCACTTCTATTTTATACATATTATATATCTATAGGTATCTATTTAACCTATGTATTTATGAGGAAATACAGGTTTTATCTGTGTGTTTGCAACATGCACTATATATTTTTTTCATGCCCTTTCATTAAAAACAAATAACCAGAAGCCACCTTACACTGAACCCTGAACCTTTTTATAGCATAGCTCCTGTCTTTATTAATCTTTAACAAATCCTTTTTGGGAAAAGAAAAAGCAAATACAGATGAATGTCCATTTTGTGTTCACGTATTAAAATCCCAGTGTAGCTGATTTTCATTCCCATTTATCAAGTTGGGTGTATCTGGTAAGGTGGGTGCACTCCTAGATCCTCATGTGCATCCTTACCATCCACAGACCTGTGCTAAAGGTCTAAAGGGATGAACTGGAAACCAGGTTGTGCAACAGGCAGCAATGTAAGTTTTAAAATCATTCCTAAAGTCTTTAAAATAAAATTTTTTGAAAGGGGGGGGAAAAAGCATGTGGAATACTTTCTACTTTATTATATTTATCTATATATTTTTAGACACTACATTATCTATTCATAGTTCAGCAGGTATGCCACGCTCATCAGTTTCCAAATTATTTGCTGGCTTCCTGGCACACCTCTTAGTTATTTTTATCTGATATTTCAAATAAATTACAAAATGCCTTGAATTGCATGATTAGTCCATTATGTATTCTGTTTATTACAATTATATGAACTTTTGATTAACCTCCATAAGTTTCATGAATAAATTACCTGGATCGAGGAAACTGCCAGTTAATGTTACAATGTTCCAGTGAGGAGTTTCCAAGAGATTAGGCTGCCTTTTTTAGAGGCAACTTTTTTCCTCCCTGCTTCTTTTAAAAGGAATACATGCTGCTGTTGTTCAGGTTTTATGAAGAACACATAAATCTATTTGCAACTCCCTCAGAATGAGTGGGTGCAAAATTTACTCACAGAATCATATCTTCGGAAATGATTTGTGCCCTTTAAGATATTGATGGCACACAGCCATTTTAACATGATGAGGACAAATTGTGCTAATCATCATGAGGCTTCCAAGCTGTACTAAATTACAGTCCAGAGATTTCTTCCCTGTATCTTCTGTGAGTGGTGTTGAACAGTTCCCTGTTGAGAAATCTAAAAAACTTCTCTGCATTCCACAATGCACTTACCATGAGAAAGAGTCATAAGACTAGATGGTTGCCAAGGACTTGGCTCTGCTTTTTCCCAAAGATCCTCCCATATCCATTTCAGAGAGGTCTATTTTTTGGCTGGCAAGCTCCATTCAGGCAGATGGACCAGCACCACCGCTTTATAGAAGTGATCAAGGAAACAGAAAATTATGGAGATGTAACCTTTGGGTACATGCTGAAGTCAGGAGGGAATGGGATGACCAAGACAACATCTTGCCTCAAGACAGCAACCAAATAGACCACACTCGACACCTTCTGTGTGTTGTAGGATTAGGACAAGATAAGAAGTGGGAGAGCTTTCTGCTGGTCTCTCAAGAAAAAGTAATAAACCTCCAGAGAGAACCTGTTGGTAAAAGAAAACCTGATGGCATGGGGATTGATTAGGCAGAGAAAGGCAGGGCAGTGGAGAAGGGTGCAGATGTCTCTTTGATTAACTTTAAAGAACTTTGAATACAGACTAAAAATATGAATTCAAGTTTTCATCACAATGACACTGGGTCTGTCTGCAAGAGTTAAGAAGGACAGAGATGTCTACAGGAGCATCTCATTGCTGGTCCTCAACAGCATTCCAGCAATCAAACAGCTCAAAACAAGAGTGTTTGTGCAGAAGACCCTCAGGAAATGCCTAGGAAGGCACAAGGGGGTTTGGGAGACCCTAAAAGTACAATCATGAGACTGAAAGGGTGCTTGATGAGCTATCAGAGCCCACTGGGTGGTGCCCACTGGCCTGGTTCAGCAGAGTACAGCTGTTCCAAATGGATGCTCATACAGAAAATGCAGGATATTTCACCCCTGCCTTAGTAAATCTTTAGACTGACCCTAGAAGGCAAAATTTGTTAAGTATTTCTTAAAGAAATACACGAGGTCCTGTAAGGTCACAATAGTCTGTGGGTTCAGTTCATATTTGATGGAAAACTACTGGGAATGATCATCTAATGAGCCTCAGCTATAAATATTATTATTAACATACTGATTATATCTTTTTCTATGCTGCTTTATCGTAGGAGATAGACAGAGATGGTGCCAACTGCTCTCAGCAACTGGCAGAAACACAGAGCTGGCTGAAAACCAGCTTGTTACAGCTCAGATTGGTTAGATAGATGGCATTCAGGAGAAGTATTTCAGACACAGAATACTGCAACAAACTATTCCTGAAATGTTTTTATATTAGACTTAAATTTCTGTGGGATTCACAGATCTGTTTGGGGTCAGCTTTCCAGGGAAAAATGTAACACTGCTGATTATACATGTTTTCTCTTGTGGAAGACTATGCTCACAATAAATGTACTCCCTTTTCTGTGATCTGTAATCACAAAAGTCCCAGGATGTCTTCAGGAGAGGAAAAAGTGCTAAGGCCAAGCACCCCAATGACATTACTCTTCTCAGTGAATACCAGGGTGCAAGCTGAGTGAAGGCAAGTGAGAGCCAGGAGATCCAAATGACAATAAAGGAGTGGGGAACAAAATGAAAAGCATTATTCTAATGATCAACATACCAGTACAGATGCTAGAAAGCAAACAAAAGAGATAAGGAAGGGAACATTTTCAGGTGTTAAAAGAAGAATTTTTTTTTTTTAAGTAAATCTGAGAGGACAGCTAAGGTTGTAAAATATATTCTTTCTACAAGCTAAAGTCAGGAGCATTAGAAGTGTAAAGAGGCATGAATTTAAGTAAGAGAGCTATTTATTATAAAAACTAACAATGCATGCAGCTGAAGTTCACTGGTATTTCTTTACAGCAACCCCAGCAAATAGTGTAAGAGTTACATAGGATACTATGAACTTTTTGATGTAATTTCCTTCTGTTTCCCAAAAACAATAAAATAATATACAGGAGTCCTTTTGCTTTCCTCAGTGCAGTGACATTTCACAAAAGGTAAAGTAATGCTGCACCTACTGACTTCCCTTGTCTATTTACAAGAGGAAATGTCATCAAGCATTCAAAATGTCACTACCTACTGGGGTGACGTCACGGAAATATCCCTTTCCCTTCAGATGCTGGTGTCTGGAGCAGTAAACCATAATCTGCTTAAGGAGATGATGGTTTGGTAGGCAAATGGGACTGAGCTTAATACCTACAAAATGAATTGTGGAGCAAATGCATTTGCCAAGACGGAAGACATTTTCCAAGGAGCTCAGACAAATGTTCACTCCCGTTGTCTGCCTCTTAAGCCAATTACTGCTGCAATGCAGACAAAGAGGTGCTGTGTCTGCTACTTAGCCATCTTGTTAGAGTCCTTTTAAAGTGTCATGTACACAGAGAGGCATATTTGTAATCTTTACACTAAGTACACTTCACCTTAATTGCATCACCTCATGAAATTATATAAACAAGACTTTTGTATTTGTGCTAGAGATTTTCTTCAGCTGTAGAAATAAGAGTTGCTTATGAATTTCACAGGATACACTTAGTGGGTTTAGGACCCAAACTTTTGGAGGATTTATTATTTATGCGAAATTGTCATAATACTGAGATTTCTGTCATTAAACATCTACCAGACTCATATCCTGCTATTTATTTCTTGCTTGTACTCAAGACTTTTTTCTGATTCCTAATTAAACATTAGCCTTAAAACAAAGTAGTTTTCAAAAGAAATTATTTTATATGCATTATCTGGTTAATTTCTTCATTATCAAATATGGCAATAAATATATATGACAATAAAAAGACATTTAAACAAAGACTAACATCATGTCCCTTTTCCATTTTAGTCAGTTTTATCCAAGAGAGACATACACTGGTTCTTGTAGCCTTGCAGGCATAGGCACAAATCTCAAAGTGAATCCTAAATTGAATCTACACTATGATGTTAAAAAAATTCACTTAGGTTTTTTTTGTTTTGTGGTCTATTTGTTAGGGTTGTTTTTCTTAACAATTCTTCAATTCTTGATTAAATTGCAACTAAAACATAAATAAATATATATGGCACAATGCTGGTTCTCCTAACCACTCATAACCTGCAATTGCTGATCTCAGCACCATTATTATGGCAGTCAGCCTCAGAGGCCTTTTGAATACTGAGGAGCTGCTGTGTAAAACCTTATGATAGACACCAGTTTGAGATTTCTAACCCCTAAAATTAAATACACACCGAGTTTCTCAGTCCTACCACCAAGCTAGCAGCTTGGGGTATATTTACAAAAATTCTCTGGTGAAAACACTGGTTTCCAATAGCTTGAAAGAGAAAAAAGGCGACAGTTAATCNGAGTTTCTCAGTCCTACCACCAAGTTAGCAGCTTGGGGTATATTTACGAAAATTCTCTGGTGAAAAAAGGTGACAGTGAAGGCTAAATAATTTTTACTCACCTTTAACCTGAGCATCTGAACACTTACACAAGTTCATTCAGTAATTCAGCAGCTGGACTGACAGCAAACTTTCCTTCATCTTCTATACTTTTACTATCAGAGACAGTTCCTTAGCTTTCTCAGGTTCTTATAGAACTTTCCAGCCCAGCAAGATTCCCTGGAGTTCCGATGAGTTGAGAGCCAGTGCACAGCTTATCTGAATCTCCTAAATTTCTGAAGATTTCCTATCACAAGATTACACATTTATTTTTAGTAGCTGTACAACTTCTAATGCGAGCACAAACCCCAAGTCAAACTAAGTTTATAAAATTATCAGATAAAGCTAAGATTCTCAGACTTCTAAATGATTCCATTAGCGTCAATGAGTAGGATGCATTTTGTGGAGATACAGTTATACACAATTTAAAATTCATCTGAATATTTCAGTTAAATGAAAGAGCTGATCTCTGGAGATTAACTGAGGAACCATATTCCTTTTACTTGGTTCAGCTAGATCTTTACCAATTTTTTTTGGAACATTTTTGCCTCTCGTGCTATTTATAGGGATCACTTATTAGTGTCTCAGTTAAAATTAATGTGAGGATGCAAGTGTGCCCTCATCCCAAAAACTCTTTCCATTTTAACAGCTGAAATAGAATTCTATGTGTGGTATTAAAATAATAAGGTTGCATCTACATAGTGCAGACAGCAGAAGTTCACTCACAGACACTGGAAAAGGAAAGTAAAGCCCAAGACATCAAAGTAAAGACAAACCCCAATACTCTCCAAATGTTGTTATAATAGGGTTTAAGATTCATTAGACCATTATAATACTCTTTTCAATTACTTCCATGCAGCTGAAATACTTTATATTACAGCAAATGCAATTTGTATGGCTTATCTGCTTGCAAAAATTAATGAAAAAATATTAAAAATATTTACGTTACATAAATGGACTAAAAATAAATAGCCTGGGGATGTTGTACAGGTGAAACACTGTCGTACTAGCTTACAGGTTAGCTTCCCATATAAGAAGAATTTAAGGAAACTGGACCAAATAGCTTTTCCAGTTTTCAAATATTTATTCCTTAATATAGAAAGTCTATGTTTATTACTCTTGAACTAAACCGATTAGGAACAAAAAATGAACTATTACTTCTTATAAACTTCTAGCTACAAACATTCAAATCCAAAACAAAGACATGTCCTCTGGAAGTTTCCAAATCATTCAATGTAAAACGAAGTACTGTTGGCATTAGTAATTAGGGAAATCATTACAGATATATCTGTATTATGGTTCCCAGGAAAAAATTGCTCTGGTTGTCTCAATTTGGATGAACCTCAGTTTCTCTTAGGAAAGTTCCAAACACACATCCCTCTGTCACACCATTTCCATGCAGAGAGCTGTCCAAAAACTTCCCACCTCCTCCAGCATGAGCAGCTAGCAGGCCAGATAGACAAGGGTGTAGCAGTAGGTCACCTGTCCTGAAATACAGCCCTAATCCAAAAGAATTGAGAATACATCATTAAAAATTCATGGTGTTAAACAAATACTTACGTTTCAGCTACCTTATTTTCTCCTGGATAATTGCTTTTACATTTGCTTGTAATTTGACGTTATTGAATGAACATGTGACAAAAGAGATATTTAGCTTTCCATTGCAACTATTGAGAGAAATGGGCCCGATGGAAATAATTGAGCCATGACTGATCCTCAGTCACTCGCTGGTAGGACAGAGCAGCCCATGGGCTGAGAGAAGAATGATATTCTGGAAGCTCTGCCTCATGAATTGTATTTGTTTAGAATCCACAGCTGGGCACAGAGATGGTTTAAATCCCCTGGACTGACACTCTCTTCGGGTGGACAGGTCTCCCATGTGCAATTAGTTAGACACAGTATTTGGCAGTGCTTCATGGTTTCCTAGGCAGAGTGCTCTGGTTTGGGTTCTTTCCTGAAACACAAACTCCAAAGAGGATGTTCAATTTTTCAGCCACCTGAACATTGACTTTAAAGAGCTCTTTCTGACATCCTGCTTTTGGCTGTGCTTTCTCCCCTGTTGCTACTTTATCATGCCCACTAGGCTGTACACAAAGCACCTGAGGATGGCTGTGAAGGAACAAAACAAACAAATATCCTTCACATCCGGGCACATCCTGCCTGCTGGAGCACAGCATGGCTCAGGGAAGGTTTTAAAAAACACTGAAAGAGTACCTGAATTTTATTTCACACTCTTGTTTTCCTTTTTGAGGACTGTGGGGGAACAATGCACATATACCCAGGTTCTCCAGCCCTTTGATACAAAATTCTGCAAGTATGAACAAAGCAAAAACTAGTAGATTTTCAAGATCATCCAAACAGAGGAATCTATGAAATAAATTAACTCTCCAGGCACAGATAAAAAAATTGCTGATCTTTAGCACCTCCCATTTAATAATGTTAAAGCTCATTACAAACAGTAATAAGCCATGCCTCATGATGGATAGTAATATTAATAGTATCTTTTTGGCCAGCAGTCTGATTTTCATAACGTGCCTGTTCATTCATTCATATATTTTATGAGTATAATTA
The DNA here is from genome assembly GCA_013397915.1 of Daphoenositta chrysoptera. Classification (NCBI taxonomy): domain Eukaryota; kingdom Metazoa; phylum Chordata; class Aves; order Passeriformes; genus Daphoenositta; species Daphoenositta chrysoptera. The sequence goes on along the minus strand of VZRO01002815.1, from coordinate 123,232 downwards.
CAACAACTGTGTGTTTCTGTTGGCCTGTTATATGCATAAGTAGCTATTGGCATCTGCAAATATCTCATTTATGTGTATGGTCACTGTTATGTCTATGTGCATAACTTAGATGTGAAATTGCAAACATCGTAATGTTCACATATTTATAAGAAAAAATGTCCATGAGCTAAGCCATACATCCTGCAATGTCAACTTTGTGGCAGAACTGTGAGTGCAGCACAAATTGTCAGACTCCCAAGCCTGCAATTTAATCACAGAGCCTCACACAGTAGAAGAGGAATGAGAGACGTAAGCAAACGGAAGGAAAAAGCCCAGTAAGGATAATGGTGATCCACCTCAGACTCCCTTTTTGACTTTGTTAAATTGTTAAGGCTAAGGGATAAGCCCTGTTGTTTCAAAGAATAGATCACCCTGACTGATGTTTTGTGAAATAATCCTGTGGGAGTAATAACACAGCAGAGATTCAGCACCAATCTTTGCAAAGATTGATCAACATGCTTCTTTTTTATTCTGTTCTCTAATTTGTAATCTATTAAATTGGAACGTTTTAAGTTGCTGGACACTTTCCAAACACTTCTGTTACCCAGCTACCGAAATTTGTGGATTTGTAATCCAGTCTTCTAGGAACCATACAATAAACCACGAATGTGATTCTGTGATTCTAAAAGATATTTGTGTTGAAGAAAAAAATTGATTTAATTCATTGAGCTATCCAAAGTAACAGTTCTTGTTGAGCCATAAGACAGAGTGCATGGCTATAGGGCAAAAGGAAGCAAAGTGAGAAAAACAGCAGGAACTTGTCTGGAAAAACTATATTGTGTTTACTGAAAAGGAATGCTAACCTCTGAACTCATACTAAATGTAATTCAAAACTTCAGAACACACACACACGCACACAAAAATGATGAATAGTGAATAAGCAGAAGAAAACACAAAAACTCTGTTTTCTTTAGGGCATCAGGGGGCACATGAGAGCAGACGGGCAACAGAATCCACAATCTTTGGAGAAGGCCTGTGTTTGGAGCTATAAAAAAAGAGATTTTCTTTCTGTGTAACTCTGGCAAGAGACAACAGAATTGAAACAATGCCTTGACGTGGAGAGCAGGACTAGATGGCTGGAGCTGAAGTCCGAATTTGTGACAAAATACCTTACTCCTTAGTAAATATACTTCAATATGTAGGTTTTGAAACTGTGTAGCTACCTCTTCATTTTGTTCAACATTCATAACTATTGTCCTATTTATCAATAATGTATCGAGTTAGTTCAATACAAAGAATGTAATCACATACACCACAGTCTCAGTATCTTCACATGTAATTAACTTATGCTTTCTTGAAACAAAGCCCCTCAAACTTCCTCGGGAGGTAGATGTTTAAGTTCCCTAAAAAAAGAGCAGCAGACGTAACACCTGTACCCAAACAATCCCCAGTTTAGTAGGAGATAGAACAAGTAAATGGTCTGCTTGGATTAAAAGTAGTCTCCTACCTTGAGTGCAATATTCCTGTTGCAAAAGGAGAAGAACAAAAAGTAACATAACTACAGGTAACATTGGGTTATTTGGATGAAAAGGAAAACCCTGAAATTCTGCTTTCTTCCTTTCCAGATTAGTTTCATGTTTTTATATTCAACTGCCATTGAAAAAAAAAAAGGAAATAATCCAAAGAGCAGTGACCATAATTTAAAACTTATTCCACCTCTCTGAAGGTGGAAGAAAGTGTCATATCACTGGTCCAAGGCCTTTGTCTTTTGCTGGTAACCAGGCAGGTTGCAGATTTTTGCCTGTGAACTGCATTGCTGTCAGTGATGGTTATGATTACCCACTAGAACTGGATCATTTTTAATACCTGGAATGGATAGCAGGTATGTCAGCACCTGTACGTCCAAAGAGTGGATGTGTCTTTTTACCCCCCAGGGTAATCTTGCCTCCTTTTTCCCACTGCTGTCACCTGCTGTGAATTGGTAGGATCCAGAAGCCTTATTCTGCTTGAAATAAATTCCAGGTGCCAAATTTCTATTCCAGTTTGAATTTTGATTTCATTATTGCCAACACGGATCTGCTTGTTCCTCTCATCCACATTTTACCTCTGAAGAATCTTTTTTGACAGCAGTTAGGGATACTAAAGCTGACTTTTGGCCATGGATATTCCCTACATCACCTATATCAAAAAAATTAGACACTCTGTTGCCTGAGTGTATGAGTAAGTAGGTGACTCAATTTGAAAATATTCATTAAATGGTTTCATTATTTTTCATATTACTTTAAAGTCATTAACATATTGGGTCATATTATGATCTCAATTACAGAGGAGTAAATCTGAGGTAATTACATGGACGCAGAATATGATAAAAATCTGGTTCAAAATAATTAGAACCTTTCAGTTTCTCTTGGTGAAACTTCAGTAGTGGAATAATATAAATTAATAAAGACCACCAAGATGTATGATGTCAGAAAATTCACTGAAAATGAAGTCTCCAGTTGAATTGTTCACAGGATACATATCCAGTAAAGCAAACAAATGAAGCCCTGAGGTCCTGGTAATCAGTGTTAGAACTACTTATGATCTTCACCCTTTTGGTGGGAACACGACTAATCCACTTGATAAACTGAGCATCAATGACCTTCGTTAAAAATTCATTGAAACCCCACTGTGTAAATGATAACTATTAACCTTAAATTATGTGGATATATAATTATCCAGATTGGATTCTCTGCATACCTATTTCAGGGGCACAACCCATCTCCCTCAGGAGCCCCCTGTTCATATGCACATTAGAAAGTTCTTATCCTAAACACATTTACAGAAGCAAATATACTAAACAAACTTTTCACTGTTGGAAAAAAAATCAATATGCTATGAGATAAAAAATACCAGACTTAAAATTGCATGTAAACATATTCCCCCTTCTACTAACACATGCATATGGATTTCAGTTTTGAACTTCACTCACGTTATCCTACGGGAACCCTCTCCTTCAGCACAGAGGATGGATGGCGCATACAAGGAGAAGCTCTTCCATTTTCTTTTTTTCTACTCAGTACTGTTTGTCATATCCTAACTACTACAGCAATAAGGATGGTAAAGTCCTGATTCTGTAGTGTTTGACTACTTCATCAGCATTAATATGTGCTCTTCTTCCAACAAATTTTATTAATGACATGGGGCAATTCTTGTCCTATAGGAAGTTTGTACATCTGGAAAAAAAAAGATTGTCAAGGAAAATGCTGAGAGGAAGGAAATACAGAAACAGATAATGCACTCCTTTAGAAGTATCTGCATAATGCCTCAATTCAGAGGAACTGAGCTATGAATCCTACACTCACACACACCCTTCAGAGACTTCCAACAGCTGGAGCATTTACCCATCTTCTTGGAGAGCTTGGGGAAGCACCTGCCTGCTCCAGAAGATTTCTTACCTACCCTGGGGTTACCTGAAGGGATTTGTTCGTCTGCTTGTTTGTAAGTAACCTGAAGTGCAGGCAGGGAGAACCCAGAGGTGGCTCATTCTGGTGACAACCTGCCTGGCAGGAAGCCAAGCTCTGGGATCTGGGCTGGACATGGAATTGGAGAGCTCAGGAGTTTGCTGCAGTTGCATCGGGAATGATACCTACAGACACAGACACCAGCTGTAAACACTGCAATCACTCTAAAAACAAGGAGCTACTGGGCAAAGAGATTAAAGTAAAAAATGTTCATGCTAATTATGTGTGCCCAGAAGAAGTGAAATAGGATAATTTCTTGCAGCATGTGTTCTCATTTTATATCCAGAGGTCGTAAATCCAGTTCTCCTGGACACTAGCTGCAGTACTGCAGGCTCAGCCATCCTCCCACACTGGTATTAGGTCTCCAAGGCACGGAAAAAGCCTTTGTGTATGTGTTTGGTTCAGCATTTCCTAAAGAATCCATGACAGATGAAAGGATGGCATCTAATTTACCCAGCTTGCCTTGACAATACAGTAACAACAAAATAATCCAACTTTTTAAGGCAAATACAGTTCATTGTTAACAGAAATGACTGCTGTTTCTCATTAAGGTTAAAAACCCCTCCTTTTCAGATCACTGGTTCTTTCCCTACCTCCTCAGCTTGTTTCATGCCCAAAATAAAAATATGCTGATTTAACTCATAAAAATACATTCACAATATTTTTAAAGATCATCTTTTTCAGCCCTTAAGATGATTTAAAACAAATAGTCAAACAACAAGCATTTCAAAAATTCAGCCACTGGGATGTTTGAAAAGACGTCTTTCCTTTTTGCCTTATAATAATGACAATTTTTTTTAAAAGTGACCTTGAGTACTTGAATACCTTGCAAACTGCATTTTTTGCAAGGTAAAATTTCCTTGCTTGTTGATTTTACTGAGCAATGTCTGTAATTTTTAAGCATGTTGGTTTCCAGCCAAAATGACTAAATGTTGATAACCTATAAATGACTTAAACAAAGACCTACTATGAAAATAGTCACCAGTAGTGATCAATGCTGGTCTTTATTTCTGTTGGTCCAAACCTCTGAAGTGTTTCTTGTTGTATCAGTGGTTAAATGTAGTCTCCCCCAGTCCAAATTAGAACAGTGTATCCCCAGATTTTCAGTAAAGATGAACTTTAGGACATTATTAGGGTTAAAAGATGGGATGTGACATTTCACTTGCCTAGAGGAACGTTTAGGTTTTTGAGTAGCAGTGCCAATTCATCAATGTGTTTTTGCACCATGAAGATATTGCTGCTTCTGATATTTTTTTTTTCATTTTTTAAAGTAAAAGGAATAAAAAAAGAAATGTGCAGAATGCTCACAGTATTGCATCAGTCAATGCCACAGTTTTCTCCTCAGAGGCACACAAGACAGAAAAAAGGCCTTACTCTCATTTTGGCTTTACACTGCACCTTTTTTTTTTTTCATTTTTATGTAAATCACTATCCAAAACCAACATGTCATCTTTCTGGAATAATGTCATCATGAACCTACAAGAGAAATGCATTTTTGGTTATGGAAAAAAAAGGTAGCAGAAGCTGTAAAGAACTCTGTGCTTTATGAAAATATCTGCCCTTCAAACCTAATGCACATCAAGGATGCATTAGAGTTCTGAGGACAGAAAGTAATAGAGCCCTAAGCAATGATACTGTTGGACTTGAATTTTGCCAGAAGTAGTAGGTGCCAATGTAATTTTGGTGGTGTTCACCATCTTTTCCTAATCCAATGGTAGCAGATATTTCTCACTTCTCACAGTAAAAGCCTAACGCTAATATAAAGATTTTTAGCTTTTAAAAAATCATGTCTTTAGAGAACACGGAAGAATTACTTTGTAACAAATGGGTTACCTTTCATTTTGAATCTGAAAGAAAACATGGAGGGAGAGAACACCAGCATTTTCAGTCAAAACAAAGCTTGCTACAAAAGTCAAATTTAATTTATCAAGAAAACAATCTCTTTACTTTCTTCAGTGAATGTGTTTGTCAATCTAAATGAGACCTCTGAACACAGTGGTCTCTCTAATTAAATATAAATTCTTTATATTTATTCCTGAAATTTAGAGTATGTTAAGATATGGCTGGAAATGACAAGACCTGTTTCTTTTGGGAAATGGCTGGAGTTAGGAGGAAGAAACAGACTACAAAATGAGGCTTTATATAGAAGTCTTTCATCTCCAAGGTATCTCAAATTGTTTTCAGAAAAAAACATTGCTACATCAATCATATAAACCCAGAGAACCTTTCAGAGATGGCAACATGAAGTCAACAACTGTTCACAACTCAGTTCAGAGTGCAGAAAGGTTTAAGGAGGTTGCTACAACCCAGGGACGGTACACTATAAAAAGTATAATTTCCAACTGCTTGGACATGTTAGCTGGAGTGCTCATGTATGTAACTCTGAATTGAAATATCAGCTTAAATTTAACTTTTTGGGGGATGGTTTCTTTATGTTTTCTTACACTTTCTACGATACTGCTTTTAAGAAACCTCATTCTTTCCAAGCTGGTTCCATCACTTGTGGCTTTCAATATGACTGGTGTGATCAAGGTTTATCAACATGATATGTAGGCTATGTAAGAATAGATTCCTGGGTTTAACATTAGTGTTTCTTATTTTGATCTTATTTACACCCTGTAAACATATTGTAAAGAAATAAACTTACATGAAGTGCCCTTTTTAAGAAGAAAATTAGATAGGAGCACTATTAATTCACACAAATCTACTGTTTGCATATTGTAATGCTACTTATGCTACTGTATGCACAGCAAGCAAAATTCCCTGTAATCCCAAAAACACTATTTTTATTTTCTTTTAACAGTTTCACCCAAATAGGTGACAGATATATAAACAACTAAATGCATCTGAAAATTCCAGATGTTCTGAAAATATGTTTTGATAACATCAAAAGAAACAAACACATTCTTAAGCAGAAAGGCAACTTTAAAATGCTAAGTGTTATTTGTTGAGGAGTTTATACACTGCTCAGAATTAATACTTTACATAAATATGGGGATGATCCCTCATCTCTCAGTAGTAAACCAAGGAGGGAATCAGGACACTTGTTATATTGATTTCTCATTTGCTTTTAGAGAGAGAGAGGGGAAAAACAACACCAGCAGGAAGCAGCTTTCTTGGAAAAGAGTTGAGCTAGGTGAAAAAACAGATCTAGACAGAACTTAGGTAAGTTTCACGTCTAAAACAACAAATCTGGGCACCTAATGCTGGCAGCACTTGGTAGAAACCCTGCTAATTTCTTGTCTCTTTGTGTCTACCAGTGAGCTGAAAAAGACCATGGAGATCAATATACAGCAATGACTTCATCACCTAAACAGGTAATATTGGCAAGATAGTCAAGAATATGTTCCAAAAAACTCCAAAAAACCATTCCTCTAAAGACAAGGAGATATTTCCCATTTCTTTGTACAAGTGAAGGAAACAAAACCTGTTTAAATCATCCTCAGCTGTCCTGTCTCCCCAAATGCCAGAAGATACCATTCCTCTACTGACTAGGTAGACATTGTCCCAACCTCTTTCAAAATTAAAAATATAACTAGGAATCACTTTTGAAAAAAAAAAAAGAGAAAAAAAAAAAAGGGCCAAAGCATGTACAAAGGGCATGAAATTTGTGTTATTTGCCCCAAAAAGGCAAATAACAATAAAAATGTGTAAAATTGTGTAAAAAATTGTCATTTTAATTTTTAATTATGACCCAAGTCAATTGACATACTTATGAAAGTCTCAATTTTTGTTCCAAGTAGCAAGCAGAGCAGTGTAGCTTATGAACCTGCCCATGTGTGTACTCCTGTTCACACGCATTATTACTGTAACACAGAATGAACTGCAAAGAGCCAGAGGAGAATTAACTGGCAGACACAAAACTGCACCTCTACACTTCAAATGGAAATACACAACCCAGTGACATGTTGCAGTTCTGTAAAAATCAGTTTTGTTCCTTTCCACCAAGAATCATACAAATTACTCCGATCTCTGTGAACTTTCAAAATACATGATGGATATATTACCTTTATTTTCTTAACTATTTCTACCTTGCGTTGAATTTTTAATTTTTTTATACACATATATGAATTTTTTTTTCATTTCATTATCTTAATAATACCTGTTTCTCTTTTCTCACTGAAAGGGTTAAACTTGTTGCTCTTACCTAAGACCACAGTGTACAGTGTTTACAGGAGCTACTTTTCACTCTGAAACTAAGGCTGAGAAAATTACTTCTATTCAATGCTTCTGCTTTAAAAAGGATAATGATTTCATCTGGTTAGAGCTGTCTGTACCTACGTAGTTTATTGCAGGGAAGAAATTGCCTGTTCGCTCATGATAAGATAATTTGTCGCCTTGGAAATTAAATTATCCATTCCAGTTTACCTTGAGGAGGAATACTATATAATACCTATTTGTTCCATTACACCCTTTAAATCAGAAATACGTTTTACTCTACAAATATGTTCCATGTAATCAGAGACATTAAGACAAGTTAAAATAGCCCCTGACTGCAACTTAATTAGCCTCCAAAGTTGTCAATTGTGTAAGACTTGAATCCAGTGGAACTAAAAGGATATTGAATAAATAATTTCTATTAAAGAATAAAACTAAGCCTGCAATACATTTTTAAGATAGCTTTTTATATTTTTTTCCATTCTAATAGTCACAGAAAGCCATATAGGGTACACATCTTCACTCTACCAAACCAGAACAACGTTTCTAGGTATCATTACAAGACGGAACTAGCAGTATCAATCCTCATTTTTCACCTAATACTTTAAATTTTATAAGGGATTAAGGATTATAAGTATGTGGCTAATGTGGGGTTTTTCCTGTTTCTGCCAGACTGTGTTTAAATACATGAATATGGTCTGGTTTTCAAAGAGACTAGTTTGTAAAATTACCATTTCTCAACCAATTTTAAAGTCCAAGCTGAGTGAGAGGGCTTTAATATTTAAAACCTGCTATGACAAACCCACAGTAATTAGGAATGGCCATAGTTCTAGGCCAGGGAGAACACATCAGAAACGCTGGGTAGGGCATGGTAGGACACAGCTCTCGAGGCACTGTTTGACAATAGGCTCTGAAAACAGCTTCTGAATCCTCTGTAAAGCTCATCCATGGAACCGCGTAATCCAAGCGATTCATTAACTTCTTACAGAGGGAAATTCAAAAAAAAAAAAAAAAGGCTAAGAAAATTAGATTTTTTCCATAGCATATTTTTTGCAGCCTTTGAGTAGTGATGAAGAGAAGCTGGTCTTGTGATGGTGATAATGGATTATGGAACAAAGCCTCGTGCTGCTGGCTCTGACACAGGCTCTGTGCATGACCTTCAATGAATGGTATAATCCCCCTGCTCCTGCTTCTCCCCTCTCCTCTTGTGAAACAAGGAAGATAATTTTTACCTACAGTGAGAAAACTGTGCAGGGGATTAATTAGATATTTATTGGATGCTTTAGATGAGAAATATATGGAACCATCAGCTTTATTTGAGGCTAAAATATATTTATTTTTAATTGAGTTCTAAAGAGAGGAGTTTTTCAATAAAACCATTTATTTTCTTCCCAAAATACTGGTTTGACACAAATGATCCTTTTCATGGTACCAAAGTAGCTGAAAAAGTTTTAATAAGGGAGATTTTAAGGTTCCTGGGGAGATTTCTACATCCATCTAGAACAACTGGCAAATGTGACTTGGTTTTCCCACTGACACAGATGCTTACTAAGCCCATATTACAGCTAACAAGAAATATATAATGGCCTTTACCATGACACTAATACTGAAATATCATGACCTTCCTTCACCTTATTTGTAATCTTGCTATCTCAGTCTCACTCACACATTAACAACTGCTATATCAAATATATTTTTCAGTAGTATTTTCCCTATTGTCTCATCTTGTTACTACATGCAACACTTTGGAAAAGTTGAAAAGAACTCACAAACTTCAGTGGTGGAAAATAACAGATATACATGGAATGGGGGCTGGAAACGGGATTTTAAGTAGCAAGGAAAGAAAATTCCCCTCCATTTCTAGATCCACTTATTAGCAAATTAATTCTATTATTTACTAAGTAGAGAAGCATTTACTGGGAGAAAATTCTGCATGTGAATAAAACATGATTAGATATTAGTAATTAAAACGGCAAAGTGTCTCCATTAAGCTTCAAAAGAGCACTTAAGCAAGCAGGATCCAAGCAACAAAATTGCAAGAAATCTGAATTATTCCAACATCAAACGAATTGAATTCATATACTTCTGGATGACATAGTGTGTGCTCTCAGTAAACAAGGAGAATAAATTATTTGATCAAAAATCACGAATAAAATGAGTAAAATCATCTTTTCACATAGAAACTGTTGGCCTGATGTATTTTGTACTTACCAGCTATTGCATACCAGTGAGAAATAATGGTTGATCCAGGAGTTACTCCCAATTTTCACTGGTTCACTAGTAGAGGTGAATATTAGAGTCTTATAAAAATAGCCACAAAATATTTTTTAATGTACGTTAGCACAATTGTTTTCAGGAACATTCTCTTAAATAATGTAGACTCTGCAGGTAATATTAATGAACCCTTTGTTCAGCTGCATTTTTCATTTTAAACTGGGAAATGCTGCTTTCCCTTGCCTTTTCTGCTAATCCTTTGATGGTGGGATAGCCACCAAAACCACACTCCATGGACTTGGAGTTCCTTAAAAAAAACCCAACAAAACAAAACACAAAGATACCCAAAAACTATAACAAAAAGTAGGACTTAACCTAAGTCTGTTTTTGTAATTTTAATTCTAGGAAAAGATGCACAGCCAAAACACAGTTGAATTTCAGTCCCAAGTTGTGGCTTTAGCTGTCTGTATTGCTCAGATGCAATGGTTTGAAGTTCATTATTTTTTGTTCTGAAGCCACCCTGCTGTTCTCACCAAAGGAAAAGCAGGTCAGAACCAAGCTATTTAATTAGTTGTGAAGGTAGGTGATGCTTAAGCATGCTGCCAATCATTTTCTGAGTATTTTTAATTTTCCATCAGGGATAGATTGACAATAGAATTTCAAAACAACATGCAGAAAATGATAATTCATTAAAAATGGCTGTGAGGAGGTAATTTTAGTAAAGGGAAAGGCTAGAAAATAATAGATTATAAATTATTAAACATAAGAATACATCTCTGTTATGCCTGAATAGCACTCAAATCTGTACCATGAATTGAATAGAAACAAAGTAAACCAACAGACTTCAGTGTTAAAAAAAGGCCACTGATGAGACCTGAAATGATGGAAGCACACAAAGCAGCACACCAGCATGTGCAATTTTTATTTTCCTGGGTGGTTCAGAGCTTGAACCAGGGTTTGTTTTTGTGATTCCATCAAAACTCCACTTGGGTACATAGTGCAGGCCACTAAATTTTGCATGATTACTAGCAGAATAAAAGTTGTGGTTTTCGCACTACTTTTAACTTTCAATAATAGTATAAAACATAAATAACTCCCTGCTAGTTGCGGGGTTTTTTTATTTGCAACGTCCATCTTTCGATACATCATACAAGCTGTTATACTCAGAAATGTTACTTTTAATTTACTGCTCTTAGGCTGAAGCATTTCTAACCTTAAGAACTTCCAGTGTCCCATCTGGAGCAAAGAAGGATAAGAATATAACATCTTCTGGGGAATTATAGGAGGAACTATTTTCAACAGGGGCTCTGATCATCAGAAATCGAGTTCCTGAGGTGCAGTAAGATCACAAATTTAACAATTTGGCTCCCAGAGAAACAAGAGCTTATGATTTGCAACATACCTGTTACCAATACCAAACACACTGAAAAACTTCAGACCAGCTGCCTCATGTCAAAGCAAGCACCAGTGGCTGCTGTGTTCCAGCTAACACCCAAAGAAAACCATCCTTTATGGTGATGAAGGAAGCTCTCCCATGACTTAAAGTATTTTGCAGTAAACAGAGATGTGTTTTAATTAAGACTAAAAATTAGTATCCATGATGCACTATCTGGAATGCTAAACCAGCCTTGTTCCTGTTGTTAATGAAAATCGGTTAGCCAGCCACAGCATTAATGAAATTTTCATCGTTTATCTGCTAGGCTAAGAGTCTTGCTAATAGGTGGCTCAGTAACCAGTGCTATTAAAGGAAGTACGCAGAACCTTAATTTAAAACACTAATTAGTCCTAAAATAGTGTAGATTACATTGTAGGAAAAGGAACTCATTGCATAATGGCCTTGTCTATAAGAATTGAGAAGGGATGTATCTGCTTGCCTTTAAAACCAAGATCAAAGGCAGCTTTTGTTTAATTAGTGAGGTGTTTGCTTCCACTGTTGTCATGAGACCCCCGAAATAAAGCAGGGAATTTGAGAAAATAAATTTTGATTTAAAAGCCAGTCCTCTGGAAGAACACCTTCATGAAGATTAAGGTGCTTCTAATCTCGTAAGGGAATAAAGTAATCAGGAGAGTACTAAGGGAACATCTGGGTTATCAAATTCAGTAATTTTGATATTCTGATTATTTATTTAATCCATTGAACTACACAGTTTTGATTCCTTCATGAAATCTCTTTTTGAGTGAAGATACATTGTTCTACAGATTCCTGCACAAGATTATATTCTGCAACAGGAGAAATTAAATAGCTCTGAGAACCACAGGAGTTGCAGTCCTGGATTGTTAAAACATTAAAAATTCACTCATAATACATATACAGATATAGAGATATGTCTTCAGTTAGAAAAGGTTCATAGGAAGCTAAAGTATTAATGCTATTTGGTTTTTATACACCTGCTCCATGTTAACTTTTGCCTTCAAATCACTTCCTCTTCTGGATCACCAAGCTGTCCAAAGTTGTAAAAATAATTGTGTCTTTAGACTTAGAGAAAATTTTTGTGTAACTTGGAATAAAATCTATTTTTTTAATGTAAGAAACATTTGTTGGGGAGTTTTTCAAGTTATAATTGGGTTTAAATAATGAATATGTGCGGCACATGTATCACTTCCTTCTCCAGTAGAAGTCTGAAAGCTTTGAAGCTGCAAAGACACATGTAAAACCAGAATAATCACACAGGCTCCTTTCTATCAGGGCTTTGTGACAAGGATCAAAATATCATGACATTAGGAGAGAATAAGGAACAATGCACCTGTTCATTGGGAACACATGAAACACAGAATAGTAAAACCAAAACATATTCTAGCAGGTTGCTTTCCAATTTTTGTTTACTGAACCTAGAGTTTTCTCATGCATTTGATATCCAGCCTAACCATTTTTCTTGGGTATACATTCTTGTTTTATCCCTATCTGCTTTTGCTTCAAATAGATTATAAATATATACAAACATATAAGTATATAAATATACACATATATAAATATGGGGAGATATATATACATATATGTATATTTATGCATATATATAGATAGAAAAAAAAATTCTTATGTGTTGGCTCTGGGAATACAAAATAATAAAATATATTTTTGAGCATTCCAGACAAGTAGTTCAGACAGCAGAACAAGAATTTTCCAACATCCCTGTTTGAAACTAAGCATTAAAAGTGTTCTTAGGAAACACCAGACACCCTTCCTGACCCCCTGCCTCCCCACAGGAGGCCTCTGATGCTCCAGGGTAAAATTAAAGAACCCTCACAGTGAACAGTTAAAAGGTGTGGTTCCTATTAAAAATAGTATTCCTACCTCCTATCATTATCTTTTGCCTGAAGCATGAGAAGTTATATCATTTCTAGATCCCTGATTATTTTTAAGACCCTAGTAACTCTGACCATTGTTATAATCTATATAAACATCCATGTCCTTTTCTAATCCGACTGAGCTCTTGACTCCAATAATATATTGTGGCAACGACTTTTGTTACCCTATTGTTGGCTGAAAAAAAATAATTCCTTCTCTTGATTTTAGATTTGCTGTCTTTCAATTCTGTGAGTATGGCCTTCCTCCGATACTATGTCAGAAGTTAAGTAGGAAGCCTGCACTAGCTTCTCTATGTATTCATTTTTATGCACAGTCTTTTCTACTTGGTTATTTTTCATGTCCCAGCTTGTTCATCTCTATTCTGAAGTAAACTGCTGCTGTCTTTTCAATCTTACTTCATATGGTAGTTTTTCCACTTCTCTAAGCATTCTTATTGCCAATCTCTGCACCCCTTCTATTTTCCCTATAGTCTTTTTTGGAATAACATAAACAGAGCTGCAAGCTGTGTTCCAGGGGCAGCCTGGGCTACAAATAGCATTATAATACCATCAATATCAATTTAATAAAAATCCTAACCCTAGATCTCTTTTCTTTGTTAACCATTACTGCTGAATGATGAGGGTTTGCAGTTGTTTGAGTTTCTGATCTGGCAGTCACAGCTATGGTACATTTGATTCCAGACGTGGTGAAATAACATTCACAGGATACATTTCCTAATACCTGCTGAACTCACTGAATACAGTGGATATATATTTTTTCTCCCTTCATACTTTATAGCCTGAGAGCAACTGCACACACTGAACATGGAACAACTGTGCTTTCCTTTCTCTTTTGGAAGTCTGTGGTGCCTCAGGCGTTTTTCAAGCAATATCCTTTTATTTCAAATAAAGAGAGCGGATTGATCTCCTGGAGTAAAATCAGGTCTCCCGAGAGCATCCAAGCCCCTCTTTTGACAGTGGGCAGTAAAATGTACTGGTATTGACCACCTTCACATGGTACCTCACCACTGTCATCATCTTCTTTTTGTACAGTAGCAACTCAGACTGGATACTGCAAATGTCATGGAAATTGTGCCTGAAGCACAACCTCTCACCAGAGAGCTGTACATTGTCTTTAGATCTTAGAGGAGATTTTCCACTCATTTCTGTGTTCATGAGTTCAGTTTATCCTCCATAAACCAATCATGCTGCATTTCTTTCCAGAATATGGATGAAAAGTTTGCACTAAGGTCCTTTCCCTTGACACCTGAAGGAGACTTCTGCACCATATCGGGGTACAATTTGTTATTAAGGACAAACATCTAACCTGTAGGATCAAGTAAGAATGTTTACCTGACTCTCAGAAGTAAAAATATTCAAGACTTGATACCTGCTGATGGCAGAGTGCTTTAAAACAGGCTTAATCAAAGGGATTTAGAAAACAAAGCAGGGTCTATTCGAGTTTATTTTACTACAATAATTCAATAGTCACCTGATATCAATTATTTTGAAAAAACACCCCCACATCTGTGTTGCCATTCTGACACTTACTCCTCTCTAAACCTCTTGCTGTTCTATTGCACCAATTTAATACAGTTTTTTATATTGAATTGTAGATTCCTTCACAGCAATTCTCTACAGAACCTGGTGCCTGCCTGATGCATGTCAGAATCCTGCACAGGGATAGGGGGATGCAGGTGACTAAAAGAGATTGCTTTGTGCAAGCCAATTATTCATTCTCTGAGTTGCTACCATCTCTGATATATGAAGGAAAAACCAACCCTGTGTGTAGGCTGACTTGTGAGAGCTGAAGCAGGAGTAAAAAGAGTCTGTGACCAAGTAGGAATGACTATGATGAGTAATAGATTTGTCACTACAAGGAGGAAAAAAAAGAAAAAAGTTCCTGTAAAATTGAAATTATTGTACTGTTAGATGGGTGAAAAATTCTCTATTCCTCAGTTATAAAAGGTGAGAGAAAGAGGGGCAACAACAATTTTTCTCCAGCATTCTTTGGAGTCTGCATTGTTTAACGTGCAGACATAAAACTGTACTTTGAAACCAACTTTGAAGTCCCTCTGGTTTATCTCATATTTGAAGGCTCAAAGGTCCAAGTCCCTCCAAAGCCAGCCTTAGCAATCTCTTCAAGAGAGGAGAGACACATTTGACTTGCAGCAGTCTCCCAAATCATCCAAGTGACACAGTAAATGTCTTGAGATTGACACTTTTCTTTGAATCCCTTGAGGGGTAGCACAATCCAGGCAAGGGAGTGGCAGCAAATTCCCTAAAAATTTTTTTTTCCTCTGACAGCCTTGTCTATATGCAGCTCCAAAGGAAATTTTTCCTCTTCTATTATCCTAAATACAGCATAACGTGAAAGGAAAGAACATAATTGCAGCCTATCAGTTTTTTTGAATGGAAATCAGAAATCTAAATTATAATCTACGTGTCATCTTTGCATTAGGAAGTTAACATTGCCCAAGCACTTCACAATGGGTTCTGCCAACAGCTGGTGCAATGTTATTGTGGTGCTCTAATATTTTAAACCAGTTTTGAAAAAACCAAAATTAATTAACTTCCAATTCTGTTTCATCTGTGGCCAACAGTAAAACTCTTTGCTAGGAGCAATATTTGCTTCAAGATAAAGAAATACATAGAGCTGTTGGCATACAGGAATTTTTTTGGATTTGGTAAGGTTGTAAATTACACCACAATCCAGTTTTATTTCACCACAGACCATGGCAACTCTTTGACTTTTTAACTGGAAAAAGCTTAAATTAGGCTCTACTTGACAGCTATAAATGTCTTCTATATTTTCTTTTTCCTTCCAGAAACAGAAAACTTGTAATATTAGAATTGCTATTTTTCATGATAGATGGTTTTTACATAAAGGCCCTCAAGAAAGCACAAAATTCTTTATCTCCTTTTCTCAAGTATGCCTGAGCTTCTGAATATTTATGGCCCTGTGACTTGTCTGTCAGAGGTTTGAGCCACCTGCCACAGACCAGAATGAAAGGAAGTCCAGCCTATAACAGTGAATTTTAATTCTTTCACAAACAGTTTTTTGATTTTCATCACATGATATTAGAAAAAAATCATCCAGCTCTCTCTTCCAAGTCAGTCACACACTCATTAAAGTTGCTTTTCTACACAGGACTTCTTTTATTCCCCCTCCTGCCTTTCACTTTTTCTCACTCCTAAGGAGGTGGCATATTCTCACCCAACTCTTTTCACTGTAAAGCATTTAACAAGAGGATCTGCTACTGAGGTGTTGCTAAATCTGTAAAAGCTTTGGTATGATGCTTAATAGCAGAAGTAATTTATAAGTGCTGTTGTACACTTAAACAAAAGTTCTGTGTCAAGGTAAATGATAGGAAATCTTATGAAGAAGAGGCACTTAGGTACTTCTCCTTTGTATTTTGTGCACCTGACATTTTATGTCCTTTTTAACAAATCTAGAAAAACATCTGGTGATACAAATATTCATTGAAATATGAAAATACATATTCCAAGTCACAAACAGACCTATGTACGAGTTTCACATTCATTCTACTGCATGTTTTATAGAACTACAGGGGTTTTTCCCACTAAACTTTTTCTTCACATTTATATAGAGCATTTGACTATATTTTGTAGCGTTAGAAAATACGAGACTGATTCATCAATGCCTTGCACCATCTGTAGTCATTGTAGTTGTGCAAAATGAATGCAGATCATACATCTTGCTTTACAGTTTTAAAGGCTCATAAATTAGATTTTGCGAAATTGCATTCATTTTTAAATACTAGTATATTTTTATGTGTTGATATAAAGAAGGCAATATAGATACAGCAAATCTTTGTAGGTCAGTAAGCACAGAAGCATTTAAAACCAGTGGCAAAGGTCCTATTTGTCTCAGAATATATCAACAGATACAACTCACTATGTGAAATTTCATAATCTTCCCATAAAACAAATCCTCACACAAGAAAATTGAAATGAACAAACATACACCATTGATAACTCTTTTGCAAAAATTCCAACTCTTAAAAATGGTTTTCTCCAGACTTAAAACAATAAATTCATATTGAATTAAATACCTTGCCTTGTTCTAACATCCTTAGTTTTTAGAATTTTTACCAAAGCCAAGTGCAAGGGTGCACAAGTGAGGAGGCAGTATAAATTATATCCTTTCTGCAGGTTCACTGGAATCAGCGAGATTGGTAGTTCTTCAGATAAACTTCAAAATATTTGTTTTATTGTTGATGAGGTATTTCTTGTGGGAAGAGAGAAGAGGTGAATAATTTATCTGAGTGATAGGCAAAGGACAGGAACAGTTCCCTTTGTGATTAGCAGTCACTTCCTGTCTAGGACAGAAAAATAATCTGCTGCTGTGGATTGGCAGCCTCATGCCTGTCATGGTCCACACCACACCGTCTGATTTAAATAGATTGCTCTAGAATAATGCGACAGCATCATAAAATACAGGAGATGACCAAGTTACTAAAATGCTGAGGTACTATCCTTATGGACTGGAATTTTCAAGCCCATCTCTTGGAGACACCAGACATTTCACAGGGGACATGGCAACACAGAGGGTTTTGGAAGCATGGAATCAATACTTAAAGTTATTTCTTACTCTGCTGTGGGTCTGCAAAGAGATTGTGCCCTTCCCAGCTTTTAAAATTATTATAATAAAATTGCCTCCCCCAGAGCTGTGCTCCAAGCTCAGTTCAGTAAAATGTAGGTAGCAATATTACCTGCAATGTAGGTAGCCAAGCCATACAATCAACACAAATACACCACATACATGTGCCACTGAGCCAGCAGATGTCTAAAGTGTAAACACCCATTTTCATTTCAACTGCCCTGAACTATCCACTGTCTTCACCTCCAAAGATCTAAGGTCCTATTTTGTACCAGCCCATACAGAAGTCACAAATACCACTGGAAAGGCACTGGATGCCTATTTAACTGCCTGCATCACATGTTATGCAGCTACAACATTTTTATTAAAGTTTATTTTAACAAGAAGTCCCTTTTCATATTTTTTTTTTTCTCTAATAAGTCAAGTCTTTCTTAAGTAAGAAATATTTATTGCAGCAGAACATTAATGCAGTAAAGCAAAGGCAAAAAATCTTTTCAGTTTGTGTCTGTAGCTTTCTTGGTGTTAGAGGGACCAATCTCTCTGCAGACAGTGTGCCCACAGTAGACCCCCACAATAAAGAAATGTGTCAAAAGTATCAGCTGGCAAAGAGGCATCAACCTTCCTTTTGTGTCTTCCAGTACCTATAGGGGCTATGAGAGAGCTGGAGAGAATTTTACACAGAACTGTAGTGATAGGGCAGGGGTAAATGGCTTTAAACTGAAAGAGGGCAAGTTTAGATTAAATATTAGCAAGAAATTCTTCACTGTGAGAGTGGCAAGGCACTGCAACAGGTTACTCAGAGAAGCTGTGGATGCCCCATCCCTGGAAGTGTTCAAGACCAGGTTGGATGGGGCTTGGAGGAACCTGGTCCAAAGGAAGGTGTCCCTGCCCATGGCAGGGAAGCTGGGACAAGGTGAACTGTAAGGTCCCTTCCAACCCAAATCATTGCATGATAAATGGCAATCCCATGAAAAACTTTATCGATATACTCCTGTACATTTACAATGAATTAATAGCTCAGGAAACACAGCCTGGTCAGAAAGCAAGCCCTGAGAAAGTTGTGATTGTTACAGTGCTTGTAACTGCAGGTATGAGCACTTCATTGTCAATATGGGCTTCTTTCAGTGTAGCTTAACACAATTCTAATCTGTGAAAACAAAATAACCCTGTCTGTCCTAAAGCACATGCACTGATGAAGCAGCTTGGGGTGACAAATATTCATACAGTCCAAAGCAGTACAAGAGTGTGTCTGCATATATATATATATATATATTTAGCTATGATAAGAGATTTCATAGACTGATCATCTGGAAATTTAGTCAAGGAAATTAGACCTAGAATTTTATTGCATTTGTAATGAAGTTAATTATTCACAGATAGTGAAACATTCTATTTTAATATAACCTTGACTTGATGGCTTGTAAAAAACACCATAAGAAAAAGAATGGGGAAAAAACCTACTAATCTGCACCTTTTTATTCTCTCACAAAGACACTTATGAGGAAGCTTTTTGGAGTTTATTTTGCTTGTCTGAATTAAAGCACATTAAAATATTAAGAAACAAAATCCTATATTTCTTCAGTCCTTCTTTTCCTGTGATATTTACTGCCAACAGCACTTTTGTATGTATATACCCCAGGAGATGTAAAATCACATATTTGTTTTGTGAGTCAGAGCAGTAAGACCGTGGTAAAACTCCATCTGGCAAGCAAGCAAAAGTTCATTTTTGTGTTTCTGTTATCACTAAATGTTATTCAAGATTCTCATTACACTTGTCATCCTAGTGCAAGGTTAATTAGAATTAATAAATGCTGTACTGATCCAAAAGGAAGAAAGGGCAAAGAGAGAAAAACATACTAATTATCATCCATCCAAAATAAAGCAGTTTGACATAGGACACACTGTGCAGATGGACCCATCTTGAGCTGAAGATGGAAAAAATCTGTTAAAAAACTTAATACTTCCTTTAGGTTTTGATTTTAATGGCTCAATGACCAATTCTAAGTAAAACATCTCACATAATGGATTCAGTACAGGACACAGGAGCCTTTAATCCGTTATTGACCTGCTTGGCAACTTTTAGCAAGTAAATTCATTTTTATGCTCCTTGATTCACTTGTCTATGGAACTGAAAAAAGTATTTTTATCTGCAGTGTAAGACCTCCTTAAGTCTCTGGAACTTCCATTACAAATAGGTGCTATTTCTATTCCTTCCCAGCAAAGGACCACAAGAAAACTAGGGAAAAAAACAAAAGAAAACAAAATAAAACTTGCTGAGAGCAAGAAGCCCTACCGTGTATTAACAGCAACAAGAATTGCTGGTTTGAGGGGGGTTTTGTTGTTTCTGTTCTTTGTTTGGGGTGTTTTATTTGGTTGGTTGGAGGTTTTACTATTTAGTATCCTATTAGTAAGGAATATTAGCTGCATTAAGCACTTGCCATGTTTCAAACATTCTAGACATTTTACTGCAAGGTTGTTCAAGAGCACTTGAATATCCAAGAAGTGTTTTATTTGGAAAAAAAAAAATGAAAGAAACAGCTATTAAAGGCGTTTTCTTCAGAACCATAAAGAAGTGCATTATTAAGGCAAATAAGAATAGGCTTCCTCACTTGCTCATCTTCTTACCTTAAGGTAGTGTCTTACTATTACACTTTTAGACTTTATCTTTCCTATATTCAACTTTTTTTTTTTTTGCCAGGAACGTAATTTGTTGTATTGTCTCATTTGCACGTTAAAAATTTCTGAGGTCTACCTGTTCTGTGTAGGATCAAAATTTAAAGAAATCAATTTTTAAAAAGTCAAATACAAAATGAACGCTCATACTTTTTCTACATACATATACATGTATAATGAGAAGAAATATGGAAGTTTTAATATTTCCAAAGATAAAACTAATTTTTCTAACTGTCCTTATGTAATTCTCCCTTTCTCTTTGCCATGACATTTTATGCATGACTCTCTTTAAAAGTAAACTGAAAAATGGAGAAGTTTATTTTCAATTAAACACTCCCTAATCCTGCTCTATTCAAGGAGAAGTAGAAGAGCAAAGAGCCATTATGCTGTTTCTTAAATATCATTGAAGTTTGTGCTAGACCAGTAGAAAACTAAAATGTCTTTCTTGCTCTATCAATACATTACACTATTACTCTCACAAGTTTTTGTTTTCAAATCTAAACTTCTTCAAGAGCCACTGACAACACAGATTTGTTATCCCCTCTCTATATAACACATTAGCATAGGTTGATGGCTGTATTTGATATTACTTACCTGTGGGACAACTCTACATGCTCAGTTCTTTGCAAATTCCTAATTTAGAGCTATGGCACATCAATAAACCTGTCATTAAACATCCTTTCTGTATTTTTTTCTTTTTTAGAAAAAATGTACTTGACGCTATCTGCCTTGTCAGTGAATGACAAATATACATTCACACTTGAAGTAATGGTTTGAGATAGCCAGCAAGACATGGAATTCTGACAGCTTGTGTCGCTGTGACCCTCTTTAGAGAACATATTTCAACTTGCATAAGTAACTTGAAGCGGATTTTATTTTATTTATTAGTGGTTTTGAGCCTGTGCTTTAGGATAAACAGAAAAATAAGAAAATACTGTCATTGTGAGAAGAAATTTATGTTTTAATTTGTGATGTTTGCAGTACTCTAAATCACAAGCACAAAGACCTTGCATTTCATGGAGCACCACTTTTTTCCACCTAGGCAGCTGGAAATCCAAATATACAGGAAAATTTTAAAATGGTAAGAGACTGTAACAGTCTCTAGTGTTTATCAGGTATTCAACCTCCTACAGACTGCATACAAGAGTGAGATGCCTCAGATTACAAGTCACATAGAACTTTACCTTTGCATAAAATATTACTCAGTAATAATTTCTGTCTATTAGTCACGGCAAAAGAGCATATCTTAGTATAAATCCCTTCCTTGGAGGCACCACACACTTTCCCTTTCTATCACATTAAAGTTTAGGAACATCTTCTGAGTCAAGACTATTTGCAGCCAGTGCTTTCCTTGGCATACCCTTCCCACACACACGATTATCTTGCACACGCAGATGAGATCACATTAACTCGCCTCATCTTCAAAATGCCAGCCTCTCAGATCAACATTTTAAATTTTCTAACATAAATATTAATGCTGACTTCTGTGTTAAACTAGCATGGAACAGAAATTCCTTATAAGCATCTTCAAAAATATTTCTTAACCCATTACTTTTTCTGGGATGTATGCCATTAACTTTACAGCTTCATTTGCTGACCAAAAGCAGCCAATACTTCTTTCTTTCCTCTAATTAGTACTTTTTTTCTTACAGGGACTATCTACCTTCTGAGATGGAAATTGTCTTTTTGTTCAGTGTTTTGTCCAGAAGGTAGGTAGCTATTAGGATCATGAATAAGAAATTATTTCCTAAAGTCTGCTGAGTGAGACAAAGATGTGGAAGATGTCTGATTGGAGAGATACTTGTACAGGGTTCAAATGCGTGAGTCATGCCTGGAATCACAACGTAGCTATTTCTGTTCTTTTATTCTCTAGCTGCAAAAAATGCAAGTTGGTTTCAGACTGTATTCAATCTTTTACATAGCAAAAAAATCTCTTTTTCCTTGCAATAAAACAGCACAGTTTCGACTTTTTGGATTTTTATCCATTCCTATATATTGAAATCAACTTGCACCTAAGCATTTGCTATGTGCCACATCACGCAGAGAAGTTACCAGACGCATGGAGTTTAATTAAATATCATACAGCAGCCAAAAACTTCGGCTTTTTGGAATTCTAGCAACAAGCTATGAAGCAATCTACTGCAGGTAATTTGGAGCTGCTTGGCTCCAGCCTGCTGTCTGAAAGCCACATGGCTGATGTGCAATGAGCTAAGCGGTGACTGAAGCCCGCTGGCTCGGGTCCCGGCCCCACCAGCCCCTTTGTCTGCTGCCTCGGGCTGTGGGATCCATGGCACCGGGAACCAGACCCACCCCGAACTCTCCTTCCAGCTGGGTGGGAAAGAGGCGATCTCACTGCTGGAGGTCCTGATGGCTGCTGCTCAGTCCA
Source organism: Daphoenositta chrysoptera (assembly GCA_013397915.1). Lineage (NCBI taxonomy): Eukaryota > Metazoa > Chordata > Aves > Passeriformes > Daphoenositta > Daphoenositta chrysoptera. Next base: position 100,410 of record VZRO01002815.1, on the reverse strand, counting down.
AGGTCTCCTTCCAAATTTGGGAGCCCTTATGTTCTGAGGTGGGTGATCAGAGGCTGTCTGATTTCAAAGAGAGAGCAATAACCCCTTTTCCCAGTGTGCTGGCCTTATTTCAAGGAACAGACATGGATAAAATATTTTTCAACAGCCTATGTATTATTCTGAGTAAAATTTCATCTAACACAGTAATAGCAATTGAGTTTTGCTGGACTGCAAGAAGTTGCAACAGTCAAAGACACAGCAAAGAAGAAAATCATTCAAATAATCCCTACTAAACTCATTTTATTTTGGTGTCTGTCATGGAACTTTAATAACAAATGTCTTTTAATAATAGATTTAAACATCCAGCTTATTCTAGGATTTCAGTCTCTTCTTACTGGATTGTTTTGACATCTCTTCTACAGTGACAGGCAAACTTTGTCAACTGCCTGAAGTCAGAGATATGAGAGAATATGGTGTCTGAAACCCTTTTAAAGATCCTGTGTACTCAGCCAAAATCAGTTCAAATGAAAACTCACAACTCCTGCCCCTAGCCTGCTGCAAAACAGATATAAACTATACTGACTGTGGGTCTTGTAAAGTTTCTGTGCTGCAGTACAACTGCTGTGTCTCCAAACCCCAGCATGTCAGAATCTTGGAATTTTCTTGAAAACAATTTGATTACCTTTAGAGATAACTAAGAATCAGTTTTAATAAAAACCTCCAGAAGATGCTCACCCAGAAATACACCACTCATTCCCTATCAGGGTCTTCTGCTGTGTTCATGAGGTGGGTACGGAAGAGCAGGACCATGATTGTCCACACTTCTAATAGTTCCTTCCTACAAAGGTGTCCTCTCTTGAAATGTAAATTTCTCATTTTAACAGAGGACCTAATTCAGCCAAATTAAACAGAGAAGGAATCTACCTGTTATCATTCCCTAAATGAAAAATATCAAGCAAATATCCATTTAGAACTTAGAGCTATGCCCAGACCCAACTAACAGGGAATTCTGCTGTCTCCAAGGGGCTCAAATAAGGGACATTACTGGAAAACTCTCCAGTCTAGTAAGGCCCTCAGATCACCATCTGCTACTGTTTGTTCAAACTGGCAGTGATGAAACAACAAAGAGAATTCTGAGGGCAATCAAAAGAGACTTCAGGGCCTTGGAAAAATTTGTTGAAGGATCGGGAGCACTGGCAATGATTTCCTTGATCCTTCAGGTAACAAGGAACAATATTGATAGGAATAGGCAGATCCATCAGGTTAATGAGTAGCTTCAAGGCTGGTGTAATCAGAAAAATTTTGGATATTTTGACCATGGGATGATCTATTCAACACCTGGTCTACTGATACTTGATGGGATGCCCCTCTCAGAGGGGGAAAAAGTGCTCTAGCACAGGAGCTAGCAGGGTTAGTTAATAGAGCTTTAAGCTAGCTTGGAAGGGGGGGATGGAAAATACCAGGTTTGCCAGTGATGAGAGATGGAATGTGTGTCAAAACTTGAGGAAACCAGCACCAATGGGATCCCTCAATAACCTGCTTCGTGAGGTGCTGGCTACAAAGTACCACACTTGAAATAGATAGACAGTAGATCCATTGTAGGACCAACTCTAATTACTTACACTGAAATTAAGACTGAACTCCAAGGGTGACACATCTACTCACAGGAAAAAACTGCAATGGGATTTTTAATGATCATAAATATTCAGAACGTCAGGTTTTTGTCTTCACTGAAAAATGGAGAATCATAAAGATGAAACTATAGCTTAGGGGTGCTATAACAGGAGAAGAGGGCAAAGGAGAAGGAATTAAAACAAACCACAGAAGGCACCACCTCAGTTAAAAAGTTCTAAAAACATTAAACCGTTCAGGTTTTCAGTGCTAGCCTTGCTAACTTTCATGAGATTCACAAAGCCACACTTCAACTTTAATTTACCTTGGCCTGAGCCAAACCAATTAAAAAAAAAATCTGAAATCTAGGCTAAATTTACCTGACAACAACAGCTTCCTTAAAATTAAAAGTATGTTTGCTCCTTCTCTTTTTGTCCCTCTCCCACTAGCTGAAAGTTAAAGCTGGGAAAGGAAAAGACTTCCAAATATGAAAATTTTTACTTGTGTGTCTATTCAAATATTCCTAAAAATCTAAATCCAAAAGACCAGCAAAATACTATTTTAACAAAATTGACAAAAATGCTCTTGGGCTCAGTTAGAGTAAGCTTCAGATGAGAATTGAACTTTATCTCTAGCACAGTTATCATTTAAACAAAAAAGGAGGGCATTAAGACTGTGAGGACAGGAGAGAAGGATTTTCTTTCTTTTTTGTTATCTTGGAAGACATGATGTTGCAAAGTCATTGACTCTCAACTTTTTCCAAGAATCAGAGTGATGATGACAACCACCACACATTACTCCATCACATTCAGTGTCTGTTTTGTAGAGAAAAGACACTTTATTTTCTGCATTATTCTTTTTCTTGCAAGTCATAAACACACTCATTTAAACTCACTGATCATTTGAGCATCTCAGCTTATAAATACTTCAGAAGTACTATGGGACTGTATAATTCAAAATAACATGCCAGAGACAGATCTTCCTTTTTTTTCTAGGGAGTAACTGTTGGGAGTTTTTCTAAAAATATTTAGGAAATAGTTAAATAATTTTGTAATACAAGGAGATTAAAAAAAAAAAAATTTAAAATCAAAAAGCAAAGGCAAGCATACAAAACTCCCACTCTACTACCAAATAAACCTCTATACAAACTTTTGCCTTTTGGTCCCACTATTGTTATTTTTTAATCATTTCTCTTCCATGGTAGCTCATTCTTACATAAGGATGATGCCAGGCTAGTTTGAGCAGCTAGGTGCCAGTTTTTCGGGTTGTAGGAAGATCCCAGAAGACATAAAATTCCACATCAATTAGCTCCTTTCTGTACACGAGTATAAAGCAACACTTCGGATGCCTTTACAAAGTAACCTCAAAAAAGCACTGTTAGAAAAGGTACTTTCATCTCCCTCCCTTCAACTCTTGGAGAAGTATCATCACAAAATTAAATCCAGGAGTACTGAATTCCCAGCACACTCCTTTATACTCATTAAGATGTGCAATCCGTGCCTCATTCACTCATGACACCCCCAGTTTTGTGCTAATGGGGTTTGGTATTGGCAGTCATTACTGTGATTTCTACCACACCCCTGCCAGGTTTTGGACAAAACAGTATCAAAGTGTACTCTGGAAAAGACAACTTGCCTCGAATCATCATTGGGTTTAGAAGTTTGCCACCAAAATTCAAAAGTTCACAAATATGTCTGGAATTTTATAAACTGCAGATATTAAATTATGTCTAAAATGATATCCAAATGAGAGTAAAACTTTTAGACACGTGACTTGTTTTCTGTTTTGAAGATGATAACATGGATTTGACAAATACCACAGAAATAGAGGGTTGATGGCCTTTTTATCCATGAGCAACTCAACATTCAGCTACTAATGAAATGACAACAAAACAGGTATTTTTTTCCTAAAGGACACCATTACAAAATGTTTTTGGTTTAAAACCAAGGCAGAAATCAATCAGCTCATCTCCTGTCAAGCTAAGCACTCCAGAGAGTGTTACTTGAAAACTGAAAATGTTAGATCCACCTCAGAAAAAAGTACTTTTTGGATTGCAATAAGTTTGTTTTTCTCATGCATGCTATTTACCTCCTATGCAATAATCAAAAGGCAGTCTGCTTACATTTTAAACAATGCTTACATAATTGAAAGGTGTTTCAATTTTACTGCACCACAGTAAAACTTAGCATTATGCTGAAAGTTTCTAAATGCTTCAGAAATACATAGTATTTAAGGTTCTGTCACCACTAATTAGGAAATATATTAATTGAATTGATAACTGAACAAAGTGGTTAACATCAGAAGAAACCAAGTAGCATATAAGAGAGCATAAAGAAAATTAGCAGTTTCAATGGAATTTCAAATCAGAAGAACATAAAAGAGGAAGAAAAAATTCTGTATTTTCCTCAGTAAACAAAAGGAGTGCTGAACGTAGGAGTGAAGTAAACAACAAAAGCACGATAATGAACTGAAATGTTATGAACTATACTACGTTTCCCAAATTACTGATTTTAACTAAAATAAACAGGTAAAATTCTTCCACAGTCTTTTCTTCCTTTAAATACTTCTGCATTAAGCATTCAAGCACGCCTTTTCCCCTTCATGCAGAACATGTTCTGAGTTTGCTTAAACACTGGGCACAGACATTTACATTAGTACAGCCTTGTTTCTCCTACTGTTCTCTGACACGTGCCAAAGATGTTTAATGCTGAAACACATCATCTTTTTCTCTCAGCTTCCCAAGCATCTTGTCTTTTAAACATGACTGACAAACTAAGCTAGTCACTCTTTCAAATTGCGAATTCTCAACTTTTTTACATTCTGAGCCAACATGTGTGTGTAATACCTCTACTAAAACAGTAAAACTCCAAAGTCCTTCTGTGAATTATACAAAGTGAATACTTCAAGGTGGAAACCATCAACAGTGAGGCCAACTCCTGTTGTGTGCTTTCAACCCAGGCAATGTGTACTGAACTCAACCAGATTAAGCACACCCAGCTCCTGCCTGTGCATTCCCTGAGCAGCACCTAGGACTGCAAAACAGGCCTGTAATATATTGAAGTATTTTAAAGTGAGCTCTTTTCCATTACTGCATGAGTGACCTTCCCTTGAAAAAAGTTTCAGTTATAAGAGAATTAGACTTTCTGAACTATACATCAGTAACTATAAGATCAAAATCAGGTCAGGAGGAAATTTTTATAGGATAGGCACTAGTAACCAGATTTCCAGCCTTATATCAATTGCTGTTTCTGTAAAGGGATGTGTTATAACAGTAATAATGCAAAATTTCAAAAAATCACATTCCTCTTTAACATTTTTGAAAGACATGGCTTTTAATCCAAACTCACCTAAATTCCCTTCCAGAACTTTTGTTTCTAAGCATCTGCTTTTGAAATGTGCTAAAGTCATGGCCTATGTTTCACTATTGTCTGACCCTGCTGCCCTAGAAAGAAATATTGAATTAGTAATGTTAGAAGAGGATTTTCTTTCTAAAATGACTCAGGTTATTTGAAAGAAACTCTTCTCTCCTCTACCGTTTTGAACCTTTCACATCACTATTCATTTGAGACGTACTGGTTAAAAAGATTGAACCCACACTATCACATAAGACATCAGTCAGCTTGGAACCATTTCATCAGGCTTCCTCTCAGTGCCAATCTCCATTATGCAAAGCAGCTCTTTAAACATTCAGCATTTGTTGCCCTGATTTCTACAGTACCACCATTCCCATCTGTAACCTGGAATAATGGAAAAGAACTGCATAAGAAATGCAAAACAGCAAAACCTCAGTCTTTTTAAAATGTTGTCCACTTTGTCTACCTATTCCACAGATGCTTAAAAATTATCACAATGTCTCTCCTATGCCTAAGCTGTCAAAGAGAAGCTCTTGGTAAAAGCAGCAAACACTGTTGAGCTGGACAGCTGGGTAGGCTTTCCATCACTCTAGCCATACACTCACTGCAAGCCAGGGGCAGTGACATGGATTGTTCCCAAATTCCTACTGCAATACAGGGAAAGACACTTTCTCCCTGTCTGGTATCATCCCAAGGCAAAAAACCCCCAAAAGTAGCAGTTTTCACTCTGAGAGCATCACATGAGTGTAGTAGGTTGTCCATTTAAAAGAAACACTAGCAGGTGATGCATAGAGGTGAAATTTATTGTAACAACACTACCTCTCCTTTAAGTCCCTAAGCCACCAGTTTTGAAGGATGAGTTACTGATCCTCTCCTTAAACCTGCTGGTCATTGTCAGGAAGGCCAGGTTTTGTCTGACCTCATTCAATTCAGCTGTAAAGCATTTATTGACATCAAGAAAATATTTACTGCACACCCCAATAACCCTTGGGCTGCATGAACAATTGTAAGGTAAGTTCAAGATGATGAATATATTTCTCCTTATAAATTAATTCATTTCAGGTTGGTTAAGACAGTCCCTTCAGTTTTGTATTACATTAAAAATATATCACAATGCCAAACCAAGACTTGCTTCTGTCAAAAAGCCACTGAGAGAAAATAATTTTTATGTATTGATGGTAGATATTTTATTTGGGCTGTCAGATATGTATTCTGAATATTTATCTCCCTACTTTATATAATTTTCATCTATAAATTATACTGGATACTCTGGTTCTGTATATGGCAAATAAGCATGCCCAGCAGCACTTATGTAAAATGCAGACTACAATTATACTTTACAATTTTTTTGTTAATTTTTCTTGGGGAAAAAAAAAAGTTTCAGGCAAGTGTGTTACCGGAATAATGATAAACAGATTTTTAACACATTGGCAATTATATGTACCAAACAAACTAACCCTTCAATTGTCTAGCACCACCTAGACTGGGGAAGGAAGGGAGTTCTTCCCCACAGCTCAGGGTTTGCTCCATTTGCAGCATGCAAAACTTAAAAACAGCAGAGACAGGGATGGGACATGAAATGGTGATGGAAGAAAACTTACGAAGACACATAGCTCTCAATCTAGAAAAAAGCAATTTCGTTAGCATAGATATATTTCAAGTGTTCATTTTCCTATAATACCAGTACTCGCAGATTGTGGAACAGATTTTTAGTCTTGTATTAATGCAAATAATAGTCTTTAAATCAGGTTTTCTTCCATTTTAGTGATACAGACTACCACTTGCTACAGTATTTTTAACACTCCCTTCTGTTCTCCCTATTTCTACCTCAATTTGTCCATTAATTTGCAATCTATAATAATTGACATGATATATTATAGCAAGGATACAGCTTTTGACCTTAAAATTATAGTCATTATTTCAGATAATGATTTATGGTTACAGTTTAGATAGACAGACATAGATAATTTATTTTGGAGCACTTCTTAATCCTTCTTATTAAAACCAACCTACATGATTCAAAAAAGTACATATAAACTGAAAACTATTTTATTTAGAAAAGGCAAACGTTTTAATGGAGATCATTCTGACTATAATCAATGTATACATAAATAATAGAGATGGACTAATGAGACAATTATTCACTAGGAGAAAAAATGCTTTCTATCATTTACCTTTATTATCTCTATAGATTTTTATTAAATCATTTTAACAACCAAATATCTTACATATGCCCAATTAGCAAATTTCTAAAATGAAATATACATATTAAGAAGAGATAATGAAAGAAGATATGAAGACATAAGTCAAACTGCACATCTGATTGCAAAAATTCTTTTTCTGAAAGACTGCCACAAGGATAACTTTTTCATATTGTCATTGCCTGAATTAAATTAGCCGTTTTGATTTATTTAAATGTGTAATGCTATTAAGAGAATTGTTTTTTAAGTATCTCAATTCTTCGGATTGAAATAATTATCATTTTTATTGTGATGCTAAGACAGTAATTAGACCTGACACCAGAAAACTGAATATAGTACAATGTTTTAATTTATTTGAAATCTGGGTAGATAAATATGGGCTGATATCAGGTCCTTCCTTTTTCTTTATGGCACTCAGTGCAAATACTGGTGCCATTCATTTTTTAAAGGGACACACTCAACTAAGTCCAGTCTTCTGGGAATTATGTGAAATGTGTTAGCTGAGGAACAGAGCTGCATGGACAATGTCGCCTTCATGATTAGGCACCATTTCCTTTTGGAAGAGAGGTTTTTCATTATACCCACAGAAGATGTAAAAGGGCACCCTGTGCTGCCCTTACAAGAGCAGTGTGTCTGGCTGGTATCTGCATAGAAGCCAGTTTTTGGGAATGGCAGGGAAAAGAAGTCTATTTCTGATGCTGAAGCTGGATCTGAGTAATGGACAGCTGAATAAGTAAGGGTAAAATAAGGAAATCTTTCCTTCACAGAAATGTAGTGAAGTCTCCTAATGTTATCGAGGGAGCAAATAAATACTGACATTAAAGAAGGCAAACACAAAAGACAGCTCTGACAGAATTCAGACATCTTTTCACCTTCCATATCCGAACCTATTAACTATACCTTATTAAAAAGTTTTACTGTACCCCATGTATTACTGTTCAGCCAACAAAAGCAGCCTACAACAAGCCTAAGGACAAACCAAGTTTCCTGCAGTCCTAACTCTTTCTCCTGATATTGTGAGAACAATGAAATAAATATGCCTAAGATCTCCACAGCTAATTTCATGTGCTGAAAAGAATTTTTAAAAGATGAGGACATACTGGAGTAAATGATCCCAAAAGCATTAGTGAGGTCAAAATTGGGTAATACTGTTCATTGTTTGGAACATATATTGGGTGTTTTGGAATTAGCAGTGGAGGTGGTGTTAAAGAATGCCTACTCTCAGCATCACACTGATCAGTGACTCCAACATCCTTTGCCCTGACCAAGACAGAGCTTTCAGGAATACTGGTAAGCAAGTCTGCTGCTGCACATCAGCAAATCAATATTGACTTTACACTAGTTAAGGACTTTCCACTCCGTTTCTCTCTAAGATGTCATTTTCACTCTCTGTATAAACTAACATATACAATCACCAGAGGATGTTGCTAATGCAGCATGAGTGAAAGACTACCAGAGATGACAAACTGCATCTAACATGTGAGCTAATCCTCACTGTTTTCATTTACTCCAAGACAGGAAAGGAGCAAGTTCAGGTTAATCCCAGACTCAGGAGTACCATCAGTGAGGGGCTGTCAGCACATGCACAAACCAGTTTTCCCTCAGAAATACTTCTCTTACTGTACCCACAAACAAAACCCCAAGGAAACTTAAAATCACAGAGATGAGCAGATCTGCAAGTGTTGTTGGGCTCAAACTAGTATTCAGTTCTCACTGAATGCAAATACCAAGTAATTATCAACCATCAAATATTTATGTAATGGGCCTTATAGAGGAAGCGGGATCTGGAAAAAAAAATAATTACTTTGATCTCTAAGACCCAAACATAATCTATTCAGATGGCTGAGAGTGAAACACTTATAATATTAAACCAAAAGAAGAATTCAAAACTCTGACATGACATCTGCAGATTAAAGAGCAGAATGCATGCCCAGAATTGTTGCTCCAGACTGGGGGAGGACACCAGAGAGGAAGAGGTAACAAGTTATAGCATTAAAGTAGGTTGGATTGCAGCAAAACATACCTGGTGAGGATATTCAGCACAGCAATGGAAGAAACAACTGAACTTTCTTCCCTCTCTGCCCTTTGGGTGCCAAGAATCCTTTGGAGAGCCCTGAAGGCTTTTTCCTCTCAAGCATTCCCAAGCGAGGTGAAGACTTCCAAACCCAGAAAGTCCGTGAAATTGATATGAACAGAACATTTGTGAACATTCCTATTTGAGGTAAAAGATCAAGCACACCTTTTGTTTGCCACTGGACGTTAGGTTGATGCTTTTATCAAGGAAATGTTGTCTTGGGGTCCCAGTTGAGAGATAAAGGGCAGCAGGTGTCTGCAGTGCACAGCACCTCAGTGGGGTTCAGCAGGATGTCATGCTAGCCCTAGACTCCTCAGCACAGCCAGAGATCATAAAGAAAGAAGGAGATCAGTTACATCACAAAGTTTGTTGACTGTAACTACTGATACTACAACAAAGCAAAACTGTTTACAGGAGTTCTGGAAGACTGCTAAGTTGAATCACTGAGGAATTAACCCTAGGTGACATGCGTTCAGAAAACATTTCTACAAATTCACAGAAGATTGTGCTAGCTATTCTCAAAAACAAAGGTGTCAATATTCTGAGAAGAGTATCACAATGTGCTTCATGTACAAATACTTTGTCCCCAGATAGAACATAGTGGGAGCTGTGAGCTACAACGTGGTGTGTCACTGACTCTGTAAATGCACTTCCATGTTCAGCTGCAGTGAGAATGATCTACCAGAAGACTTCTCCCTTCAGGACAGCTGTAAGATGAGACACTTCTGCACTCTGTCCAGAGCCTTTTCCTCCTTCAAGTAGTATTTGTATGGGACAATATTTCTTTCCTGAATACAAACACCCTCTCTGATCCAAAGATTTTCATATAAGCGACATTACCTCCTAGCTGTAAGAAAACTTATTTCCTCCACTTCTGTCTCAGCAGTGAACTATCTTTAGTAGCTTTGACACTGATACATAGAAGAGTGACCTTACTTGACAAAGATATAAAGTTTGATTCAGTGAAAGCTTAATTAAGAGGGCACTTGGATCAGTAAGATCATAGGAGCCTGACTTTTTTTTTTTAAGATGGCAAGATTCCACTAAAAAGAATGAGAAACTCCCACGTGTATATGCTAACTTAGACAGTTTCACATACAGAATCAGCAAATGCATTAAACAGGGCACGAATTTTGGTCCTCTATTAGCAAGAACTTTTCTATTGATTACAATAAACCCCTAACGTACACACATTCAGCGAGATAATGCAAAACACCAGTGATTTTTTTCAAGGTGACTGCAACTCTTAATTATGGACTTAAGCAGTGGTCATTTACATGTGTACAGTAATCATTATTTGCTCCTATAAGTTGTCAAATAAAAATTTATCACTTTTTCAAATGAAAAAGACCTATTAAAAAGCAAATTTTGAGGATTTTATTCTCCTGTCACCACTCTGGAAAAATCGTCAGCATAGCTTTTGACATCTCTGGGTTTTAAAATACCTTCAAGTCTTTTTGAGTGATATTTCAAGTTATTTTATATAACATAAAGAATGAAATCAAGAATTAAGATTTGTAGGAAACAAGGATACATAGGAAATTTCAAACTCATGATCTCCCATGGGACTCACTGCTTTGAATCCACCCAAACCAGTGATCATTGGAGTAATAGTTCCATTGTGCAACTTTTCCATAATCTATCACAACTTGCTCCCAGAAGGGTTTTATTTCCTATTTAATCCACCTTTACCCTTAAGTCTCATTTTATTACTTAGGCCAATTCAAGCAATGCCTCAAAATTCTTCCTCCTGCAGAACATTAGTTGGTTTTGCTTCTCTGCATTTTTCTGGAGATGCTGTGCAAGGCCTCCACATGATACAGTTTGCCAGAGTCCAATTGATTTGAGCAGAGATCTAAGAGTTTGTATCAGCGGAATATCTGTCCCAACCTACAACCTCTATGACCACCACTGAAGTCACACATTGAAAAAGAGATTTATTCCTCTAATCCATGAGTTAGGGATAATATGAAACCACATCTAATCCTAAATTGCTGCAAGTACTATCTCCTGACCTATCTATTTTGTTGCATTTCAAGTTTTAAGTCAATATTTTAAATTTTTCAACTTTTTTTTAAAGGATAGAAGTGAAGAAAGATAAATTTCTCTTTGCAGACCATCATAATACAGCACTAACTGCACTTAACATTAACAGGTTGTTTTAACCCTTGTGGTGGATCATTAATCTTCAACTAGATCCAAGAAGTGTCCTTGGGACATGAACAATCCAGCATCCCATTATATGTATCTCTTAACTGAATAAAAACTAAGGATAACTGAGAGGAGTAAAAGAGAAGGAGGAACAACAGCATTAGAAAACTGTCATAAATGCCTTTACAAATAATAAATAAATTCAGAGAGTGTTTGGGACTAAAGACTAAGTTTCAAACAGACTTATCCTTTCTCTTTAATCTATCCTCCCTCTCTTTCCCTACTTTCACAAAATCTGAATAGTGAAGCAAGAACAAATTAAGCATTTTCACTAATTTAAGCAAAGAGATTTCAAATGAATTCATTTTGTAACAGTATGGCTTTTATGGAAACCAAGTAAAACGTGGTTCTAATAATCTCCATTTTGTCTACTTTACAGTGAAAAGAAAAATTAGTAATTATGATGACTGATATGGTGTCTGATAAGGAGAATTTTATAAAAGCATCATCCTTGTGCAATTAACCTTTGACAGGGTGTTTTGGGTGCTTGGACCAACTTCATATTTGTACTTTGTAAAGAAATTTACAATAAATAAAGGCACACTGCAGTTCCAGATCTGTGACCTTCCCACCTTCCACGGCCTTTTTAGAGCTGTGATTTCAGTAGTCCAAAATAAAAGCTTGAAGAAACACCAATACTGGTGAAAAAAACAGTTGGGTCCAGCTGCTAAGCAGAAGGGATAAGAATATCAGATGAAACAAGGCAGAACAAGTTCTGAGTAAGTTTTAAGACATGAAGCATACAGGCATTGGCTGATGTTGACACTGACTACAGGAATTCTACTTTACAATACATGAAGCAGAAATATTTTTAAAATAAGAAAGTGCAACAAATCCTTTTGATTCAGCCAATTCTCTCTACCATCTATTAAAGTAATTAGTCATGTTCTTCCGTTATAAAAACTGTATTGAAAGATTTTCTATTCTAAAGATGAAATTGTCATGTAGAAGAGCATATTAATACCCCAAAGAGACCCCAGGGTCTATTTTACGAGGCCATTAAAGGATGGCTTGCGCAGCTGAAGGCAGTTGGCAGAACCTAGAGTAGGTATTAACAGCCCGTAAACCACGCCCTGGCCTCTCTGGTGTCTTTGGGAATTGCAGATAAAAAAGTTATCACTAAATGAGATCATGCAAAGTCCTGCATCACTCCTTTACAGACACACATGTTAATTCTGAGAAGAAAATACTTGGAAAAGAGTGGGTGTTTTTTGTTCTGGGATTTTGCTTTGTTGCTTCGTTTTTGGGGTTTTTTTTGTGGTTTTTTTTTTTTTTTTTAAATTGATTAAATTGATTTTAAAAAACCTCCACTCCCACACATCAAATTACACACACTACCTTCTCCTACAGTAATGCAACACAAAGGGCCTGCCTGCATTAACAATTCCTGGAAATGTGATAGACTAGAAAAAAGGGCAGGAGGAATAAGAAGAGTCATTGCTTTTAATCTAAATTTTTTTGAAAAATTACACAAGATGACCTGAAGGCATTTTGCTCCTTTTTCAGTTTGTGTCCCTGTCTTTTTGGTGGCCCCCCTCTCCTCCACAAGAGACCATCTCTTTGTTCGGTCTGAGGGACTATCAGCTGACAGGATAAGATTTCTTTTCACTACCCCTAACCAAAACATGTTCTTGTCAGAGCTGCGAAACCTCAGGCAATGAAATGTCCATGGGAAAGTTGCTCGGGGCATCACTTTAATTCAGACTGAATCCTGCTTCCAAGCGAGGCAGCCATGAGAGAAACCAGGCATTGACATGTTATTCCAGATTATTGCCAGAACAGCTCCCCTACCTCATATAATCCATGCTACTGGTAGGTTTCCCTTTGCAACATAACCTGCTGTAGAAATGATTGTTGGACACTTAAAAACCAAAAATACCACCCCAAAACTGCTAGTCAGCGCTTTTCTGTTTAGGAATATAACACAACACATTCCTCCTTTACTTATTTTATGGCTGCCATTTTCCATGCTTCTACCCCGTGTATTCTCTGCTTGGACCCTGATGGTTGTATGAAAGTGATTCAAAAATAAAACTATATTTCTAGTATTTTTATAAGCTATGTGCCAACATGCTTTATACCAGATGGCACTCTCAGATATTACTATTTTTTTTTTCCTCAGTCTTATATGCTTTAACACAAAAACATTGTAAAACTGTGATCCAGTCTTGTCACAGTAATACAACTGGAGAGTGTGCAATCATCTCTAGCCACAGATGGAAAAGTCTATTTTAGTTGTTGTTGTTGTTGTCAAGGTTATGTGATTGTCTGGTAGCACCAAAGAGTCCAAATTAATAGAAAGGCTACAGAATGATTTAATCTGAGAGCAGGTACCTCCTATAATGCAAGTTGCCTATAACAATTTTTCCAGGAAGCATCTGAGTGGGAAGGTAATGTTTGATGATTAGTACTCTCACATTCAAAAAGGCCAGGATCCGGAAACCTAATGTGTATCTACTTGTCAATTAATTGATGTTACTTACTGCAACAATAAAAGCTTTTACAACACCTTAGAACTAATTCAAAGAGGCGGTCCTGCAAATTTAGTGCTAGCTGAAAACTTTCCTCTAAGCATACCTTGGATAAGTAAAGTTAGACAACTGGCAAAAGCTTCTGAAGTTTTTAGACACTTATTGGCTTGAAAAAATAGTGTATCGCTCATATTATTTCTGTTGCTTCCATTTTGGTGAATTTTTATCAAAGGAGTTAAAAGGTTATCAGAAACAACTTGTGCCCTTTCTGCCTTCTGCTTTCTCACTAGATAAAACATGGAGTCAAAAGTGCAAGTGCTGGCTGTTCAACAATGGTGGTTCTGCACTTGCTGGTTGGAAGCTGTTTGCTTTATTGAAAGGAGAACACTTCTTTCTCATTTTAAATTTGACTGTACCTATTGACTGGAGAGAAGAAATTGCAGCACTTCTTGTGCTGGTGGTCTGTGAGGAGCAGATGGGGAGGGGAGGTTTTTACCCTCCAGCGTTTTACCCTCCTCTGTTTCTTCCACCATACCCCTATCAAACTGCTCTTTCCTTATGTTACTTCTACTCAAAATATTGCAATTTGTGCCTGATAGCACAGACGATGTATGCACAGCCACCTGATCCAACTGAAATAACGATTGTGGGGATGAGCAAAAGGGAGGTGAGGATTCCCCAACACTGGAAATAAATCTGTTTTCAGCCAGCTGCTGTTGCACTTGGGCAAATTATCTCCGTGGTTTTGTTGTGAAATGCTTCACCTCAGTGCCACTATTACCTGGTTTGGGTTTTGTTCAACGTTATACAGTTTTTAAGGGACAGTGTTTGTTTTATTTGTATGCAAGAATGAATATTGCCCTTAAGACTACTGATGTGTCTGGTGAAGCCTTTCAATCATAAAATGTTTTTTTCGTAGGTCCAAAGTCAGCTCTCCCAAAAACAGTTGTTAGTGTTTCAAATACTCTTCATGATTCATGTGTTAATGACACTGAGAAAGACTAAGGGACAAGAGAGGGGAAACAAAGTGAGCCTAACAGAAAATAACACCTAGCAAGGATCATCCTAGAAACAATTGTTACCAAGCACAACATCTGAAAATCTTCACAGCATCAAAAGCAAAGTCAACACATTAAACACATTGGAAACCTATTTACAGGTATTGCACATCAACAGACACTGGAGAGAAAACAGAGCAGCAGCAGTAGCAAAGATGTTTTTGCAGCAGGTTTGCAGTCCTGAGCCCTGTTCCAGGGGAGGAGGGAAACCGAGGGTCTGATTTTTAGGTCCTTGTCAGTTTGCAATATGCCATTTTGTGCTGAGCTACAGCATGCAGCCTTCCCAAGCTATAGCTGATAATCACCAGCATCTCAGTTATCTGGAGGAAGCAAAAGAAAATTCCTAGCTGGGAAATACCTGATTTTCCACTCAGATATGTAAAATTAATTAATTATATAAACTTACATTACATTCCAGAGTCATGCCGTCTTTCCTTCTGTTACATTTGTTAAATAATTGTTAGAAATTATTTTACCTGATTTCTTCAAAACCAAAGTGTTTGAGTAAAAACTTAATCTTTATCTCATTTCCATTGGCAAGTTTCTGTTTCTTTAAGGCATATAGGCAAAATATGGCTTTAAACAAGGCTAAAAACCTAAAAGAATTTTGGATTAATTATTAATAACCACGCAAAATGTAAGGCAATGTGACAGTCCAAGCAAGACTGCATGTTAGGCCATGCAAAACAAACACAAACATTTCAGTAAGACAATTTCAGGTTTCTCAACTTTAAGTTTGCTTCCTATTAGAATTCAGAATAAACAGAATGACAAAAGTAGGAAAGTATGTTAAATAGATGTGCAAAATGCATGACAGATGACTCTGATGTGGTAAATAAAATATAATATCCTCAATTGCTACAGATTACTCATTCCATGAATATATGAAACACAAACTAAGAGCCGTGAATAAAACAGCAAAAAAAATCCCTTTTCAGAATGATATGACTTTTATAAAATAACCATTAAAGGTGTGGGCAGGAAGCAAGAGGTTTATGTTACAACAGGAGCCTCTGAAGAAGAGGAGGTTAAACACGTGGCTCTGAACTGATGATTTTACCACTGCATCTTGTCTCGTGTAGCAGCCAGTTCAGTGAAATCCCAGAACTGATTCTGGTCCAGGCTGAGAGGGACTTTTGGGGCAGCTCACCCAAAGCATGGCAGGTGCAGCCAGAAAAGGTTGCTCAGACTCTGCTCAGCCACATCTTGAATGCCTCCAAGGACAGAGACCCCCCAGTTTTACTGGGCAGCCTGGGTGGAGGCTGCAAGGAGGAACAAGGGGTAGGAAGGGAGGAGGCAAGAAGAAAGAAAAAAGGGGGAATGAAAACGAAT
This sequence comes from Daphoenositta chrysoptera, assembly GCA_013397915.1. NCBI lineage: Eukaryota > Metazoa > Chordata > Aves > Passeriformes > Daphoenositta > Daphoenositta chrysoptera. Next base: position 84,120 of record VZRO01002815.1, on the reverse strand, counting down.
ACAACTAATTTCTCAAAGCTAGAGAGTGGTTTGTTTTATGCAGTTGTAACCTGATAACTTTGCCTGATAGAGGACAAACCAACTCTACAAGGACTGATGTACAGTTTTCTTTGCTCCCATATTCCTTTTATGGGAGGTTTTCAATATCTTACATTTACCTCAGCCTACTTGTGCTACAACTAATTTTGTGGCTGACAAACCACCTGGCACTTTGTTTCCTTGGTGATTTTTTAAAGCAGGGCATCGAAACAGCCTTACCCTGCTCAGTATTTTGTACTAAGGCTAACAGGGTGATCCTTCACTGTGGCTGAGGAACCACTCAGGCAGCTATTTACTTGTGGAAGCAGCAGGTATTGAAGAAAATTTTCCAGAGATTAAAAACAGAAAAGTAGGTTCTCTGTCAATGAAGTGGCCCAGAAGAAACCTTGCACTTAGAATGCCCTACTAATATCCTCTTTATATGAAATCAGCAAAACAACACAAAGCCAAGGCAAGAACTACAAGAACATAAGAATTTGAAGTCAAGAATGATGCAAGTGACCATAACTAGGATAATAAACAAGGGAAAAACAAATCAGTGATGGGAATGAAGTAAAACTGCAGAGAAAGTAGAGAAGGTACTTGGCACTGTAGCCCAGTCTGCAGTCATTCAGTATCTCCTGCTCATGCAGCCAAGGCAGCAAACTGAAATGCATACCAGATCTGTACTAACTAGTAGCAGACATTAAAGCAGACCTGCTCAGGAAATAAAACTAAACACAAACTCACCATATGTAGTCCTTTTCAACCTGAGCTGGCTACAGACAGAAAATGAAATTAAATCCAACATCTTGGTTTCTGCCATCAGGGTTTATAATAGACACAGGCCCCAGTACAAAATCATCCAAAGCAGTAGAAAGAACACTGTGATAATCAGTTAACATAGTCCAGCACTATGATTTTCTCCACAGTAAAGCCAAGGTTTATCTTTTGGCAGAGATATAAATCTGGGAGGACTGGGGGCCAAATCCATTAAATAAACCCCCTCATCGAATGAGAAGACCATTCTCCACAAAGGCTCCTTCTTGGCTATGTTTTCTCTAACAAATACGAGCAAGGAGACACAGGCCAGTTCTAAAGTCTAAACCGAGATACTTTGCTGAACACATTTTCACTGTGGGAAAGGAGTAAGAGAGCAAACAATGCCAGATGTTGGACACACTTGGAAAGTCCTCGGATACTTTGGTGATGAATGAGTGTAACCACCTCTTTAGGACACAGCAGACTGTTTATTGCCTGAAGCACAAGATACCGTTCCCCTTTGGTAATGCTTGTGTACTGCAGTATCATACCAATGAAGTTACAATTGGGCCATTGTTTACAAAATCATTTTCAAAAAGCTGTGAGATAAAAGATTATTCAGCATACCAGCGAGGGCATTATTTTCCATAGTTTATAAAATGCATAATTGTGCTAACATACCTAATTGTCAAGCCACTCTTTTGGCAAGCTAATATGTGAGTGGGTGCCAAACAGCAGGGAATACAAAATGGAGTGAGAAAACAGTTGAGATTTGATGTTATTCTGCCTCCCATCAAAAGTGTTCTTCCATGAAAGTATATAAAATACGTATGAGCAAGCATTGTAACTAAGACACTGAGAAGCATTCATAAATCTATTTTTTATATTGTCTCTTATTTTTCTGGAGTTACTATTGGGGAAAAATGCAATAGCAGGATTTGTTTAGCGCTATTTTTTCGTATTGAGCCAGATTTAGGAAAAATGAATTCAAAAACCTCAGAGGTTCTTTTAAATCTTCATCCAAGACTATTGCTACATTATTTCTGTTTTACATTACATATACACGCATGTTTGGTATTATGCCTTTATTCTTGCATGTACAGAGGTTGGTGATAGAGGTAAAAATCTCTGCCTTTGTCAGAAACAAAGCCAAGCCATCTGGATAGTCATATGTTAAGGCAGCCTATTATTTTTAAAGGAGTTGTCTATGCTTAAAACACCTCACTGCAAACATCAAGCCAGGTTTCTAGTCCTACTTTTTAAGGTTTGTTCATTTTTACTCTACCTAACGAACATGACAGACTCTCTAGCCATTTTTATTCTTCTCCCCTTCGGCTCTTTCAATCACACCCATTACATCTACAGTGGTAAACTGATCCCCAACACTCATCAAAAAACGCCAGGCACTACGTGGGACAGCTACAACTCCCATCTGCCAGAACCACTCCAAGGAATTTGGCAATCTTTAGACAGTGTGGCTGCTCACAGGCTGGTTCAAACCTGTGTGCTCCCCATCTTACCCGTTAAGATGGGTTTTGCTGTCAAGGCTCTTGAGCCCCAATCCAAATGTAACTGATAGTCTGAAGCAAGCAGAAATCCATGTTTTACTTCTCTAACTTTTCAGAGATTGCATTTTCAAATATCTTTATTGAAGCACTAGAGAGGAATTGTATTAACGTTACACTTGCATTCTTTGCATCATTTCACAAGTGTATAAGCAAGTATCCACCCAATTCATTCCTACCACAAATACAAACTTACATACAGAATTGCTTCCATTAGTAAATGTTGGTTTACTAGGGAAAGGGTGAAGAAGCTGTTAAATATTGGGGTTTAGTGATAAGGTTCAGCATTGCTTGGACTGGATCAGTCAGGAATAGGCTGGTTTCTCTGTCTTCTCCACACACTTGCAATTTGAATGGGTTGCACCAATTACTTATTTACACATGTACAAAAAACTGTTAGTTCTGTAAAACCAATTCACCTATTTTGTAGTCAGTATTACATCAGTTTCTCTTTATGAGGTTCTAGTGCCAACAGTGCTGTAAAACAGGCTATGTCTCCCAGTTTCTTTGGGCCCTTTTAGGAAGTTTGGGTGGAGGGGTTTACTAGTTCAGTCCTCCTAGTGCTCATGTAGTAATGCCAGGCTTGCTCAAGTATACTGTTCAAAAGGCTTGAAATGCTTGTATGTTCATCACTTAAGTAATACGTTTTGAAGCTGCTACTTTGAAATTAAATCATAGCTATATTACCAGCAGCTTTATTTTTGAACAAGCTACCAAATTCTCGAAAGCAGAAAAACAACCTTCCTCCAATCCAGCTAACAGCAAAATGAACATATTCTGCCATAAAATATTTTACTTCTATTTATAACTTGTGTAAAGAAGTGAAACCAATCAGAGTACAGAACTGATTTGTCCAGAGGGATCTCTTTTATTTTAATGAGGATAACAACTATGCTATGAGAAATAAACAATCATACCAAATGTTCCACTGGCAACCTGTGTGAATGCATCCCATCAGTCAGCTACCACAGAGCCTCTCAGTTTGATCTCTGCCCAAGCTCCTGCAGCATCTCAGTGACTGACTCTGCCTCCTAGAAAGTAATCCTGAGTCCTGAATAATCACCTCTGAGCCCTGTTAGCGGAAGGGTTGAGCTAAGCACAGCTTCAATTGCAAGCGCAAAAGGAAATCCCCAGAAAAGCTGCTAAGCCAGCGGCGAAGCCCTCCAGGCAGAGGAAAGCCTCACGTACCCACTCCAGTGCCTGGATGAGCACTCTCGCCACTGGAGTATTGCACGAAAGGACAAACACTGCTCAGCCTGACCCCTGCTCAGTGGAAAGAGAAAGCTGCCAGAGCGTGTTGGGATTGGGTTTGATCCCACCGGTGTGCCACGGGTGTGCTCCGAGAGCCCCTTCTGCACCTAGGAATCCTTAACAGGCTTAGACAGAAACAGATCTGGTGGGGGGGATTATAACTCAAACAGGCACGATGGCCAGAGAGACTGGGCTAAAAAGAAGGTGGCTGCTCCTGGAGTTTAGGATCCTACAGATTCAGGTGGTAGGTGAGCAGGATTGTGCTGTCCTAACTTAGCTACTTTTTACCAGAGTCCTTCCTTTCTATTTTTCCACAGTCATCTTTAAAGACACAGCTTTGACTATTTAAAAGTGTAAAATGAACACATGCTTCTAACTCAACAGAAAAAAAGTTTTCATCATCATCAACAAAAAATAATTCCCACAGTGCAGTTTAGCAGCTGACTACAATCTTTAGGTTTGCTATTATTGAATTGGAGAAAAGATACAAATGACTTTTCCCACTTTCACCAGCATGGAAAAACAAGGCTTTTAAAAGAATCATCCTTCTAATCCTTACAACCACAGATGCAAGAGTTGTTATTTTTATTATAGTTATTAAATTTATTAAAATAGCAATATACCCACATTTCTAGCTGTACATTTATATTTGGGGAATGTATTTCAATCAATACTCCTCAAGCTCTCTTATTGCACAAATCGATATGCTCTTTTCATAAACTTATTTAGTTCAAAAACTCTAATTGATCATATCACCCAAAAATAATTGGCACCATACAAAACTGTATTCTAGTAGTCCTTAATTATTTTTAACTAAGTTCAGAGTTGTACCTCACTACGGCAAGTGTGTAAATCTGCTTTAGCCACAAGCGTTAAAAATACTCTGTGCTAGAGGGATTGTGTTGGAGGGCTTTAGAGACCAAAGCACTGGCATCCTCTGGCTCAGCCGACCTTTGAAGATCCCTCCATGTTGGTACTATGAGGACAGTCCAGCCAACTCTTCAGGAATAAAATTTCCTTTGGCAACAACATAGCTAGGCTCTAGATACTTCATTTTGAAAACTGTAGTTACAACTAAGAACATTACAAGATGCTCAAGCAAAAGCAGCTCCTGAACTTTAAGTTAAATTATAATTAGGAGAGAACAGAGAGCTGGACTAAATGTTTTGGAGACAATTTAAATAATGAGGTTTGTTGATTTGTTGGGAAAGTTACTGTTTCACTAATAAGAGGGTCCTCTCTGAAGAGAACTGATTTTGAAGCAAGAGGTGGACATAAATGTGTCTCCATTCAGTGATGTGAAAACAATACAACACCCTCAGCTCTTTCCCTGCTCTACACCATCCACTGTAGTGCAATACCTTGGCAAGTGTCCATCCTGAAGCATGTTACTCCAAAGTTACCTGAGGGTAACGGGGAATGCTTCTGTTAAAACACAGACAACTGCTGCCATGAACAGCAACAGCCAAGAAAACCCTGTGGAAGGAGGAGATCACACACCTGCGTCCCAGGAATGCCGAGAAAAATAACGTGGATTTACAGGGGAACTTTTTTCCCTTTTACTTTAACCAATCAAGTCCTACACTCATCAGAACTTCATTTTTGAAACACCAGCTTTCTTCTCCCCCTGAGCAGGAAACAATTGTTCATTTTACAGGACCTTCTACGCAAAGTCAGTGCTGAATCACACTGAAGGCGACGCCTTTAAAAGTGGTTTGACTATGCATGACTCCTGATGAATCACTTTCTTTCATGGTGAGGTGAAAGCCAGGCTTTTGAACCGAGTTTCCAGCCATTTGCACGCTCTCAGGTTCTAAATTGCGCGATTTTTCTGCTTCTGACTTAGAAATGGAACAGCAACAGCAAGGCAGACACCTCCATCGCAGGGTCACCTGTCACCCAGCACCCCACGCTAACTCTTTTTGGTATCGAGTTATGGGTGTGAGGGGACTCTGTAAATAAAGTCTGACAAGTGGGGGTGGGAGGGGAAAGTCCACCCAATATGTATTGAAAGTTCCTGTTCATTTCCCCTTTTTGTCAGCCAGTTTTGTAATATATAATCTTACAGCTGACAAAGAAATTTTGTTGAAGATTGCTATACATATCTCCCATCAGTTTGCTTTAAATTGATCTTATCAGCTTACTAATTTGGCTATTTAAAATTTCTAAACCCATCTTATTTCTCAAGTTAAAAATTGGGACCTATGGCAGCTATTAAAAATGGATTACAAGCTTCGAAAGGGACACTCCTATGGCACTGAGAAAAACAGGATGGACTTTAGGGAAAAAAAAGAGACCTCTACATTTGAAATTCCAAAACCTTTGATGAAATCAAAACTCCTCTTTCCCACTCCCATGCCTTTCTTTTTTCTTTTGCCTCTCCCTCTGTATTTTCAATATTTAGCATGGGTTAAACATTTATCACAATCATTATAAAAACTATTTTTGTTCTTATTTTTTGCAGTTCAATACTTAAGGTTTTGTTTGTTTGTTGTGCTTTTTTTTAAAATGGTAAAGGATAAAAAAAAGAAAAAATCTTTGCTTGATCTGCTTGGTAAGCATTGTCTCTCATATACACATGATACATTTTTACAATTTAGAATAAGATATTTGGTATGAAAACACCCTGAAGGAAAGCAAATAATTGTTCACTCTGAGAACACAGAAGCCATATGTAAAATCATGCCTCTTGTATGCAACAGAAATGACTGACATATCATCAGAATGAACCAATATATAGATGAAAAAATCTTCCTCTGGAGATCAACCAGAGGCAAGTACATTAAAAACCTAGGTTTTTTGTGTGTTTTTTTTTTCCAAACAAAGTCTTTTTTTATTCCAATGGCTGCTTAATATTAAAATGGAAAAGAAATTCACTTAAGAGGAACCAGAAATAATAGCTAGTTTCCATCTGGCCACATTAATCTTTCATTCTTGTCTCCTCAGTAGCAGAGAAAGAGAGGAAAATCTCTTTTCTTTTACCCTGTAGATGATGTTTATTAGTACATCCGTAGGAGATGCACATTTAAACACTCTCAGTTTCAATCTGGGTCTCCCCTTCCAATCAAAGTCCTTTAACTCCTGTGCTGTTACAAGCAGGTTAGGTTCCTACCACGACTTCAAAACAAAATTGAATAAGAAATCAGGTTATCAGTCTGTGGTGGCCAGATTTTGAACACAGTCATCTGCTGGGGTCTCCAGGGGAGACCGAGGCATTACCCTGCCATTTCCAAATTCTACCCTGAAGTCATTAAATGAATATGCAAAACTGTGGAGATGTCTTTTCAATCATTAATTTAGGCATCTAGAGTCACCTTGGCTATTTTTGAAGGCAGTTTTTGGGGCATTTCTGATTGATTGGCTGGAGTGCATTGCAGGGGTGGTAGCGAGTTTTTAGTATATTATTATTATCATCGTTATCCCTTTTCTTTTCTCATCTGGAAATCTACCTATATTTGTTTTGTTTTTCAGACTATTCCAGCTCATTTGGAAGCACCTTCTGAAGCTGAAGTCTTGATTACTTTTCTGGGACCTCACTGGCTAGGGTGTACTACAGAAATATCCAGAAGCACAGACCTACACAGCCCATTCAAGGTTGTCCAGTCACATTGTCTGTAGGTTCCCCACAGTAAAAGGAGGGCATAGCCATGCTGGCAGCAAGCACAAAATGAGCAAACACTTCTGTAAGACACACCTGTGAGTTAAGGGGTTTGGATATATTGTTAAGAATATCATTGCACCACGCAAGCCTGCATTCAGTTGTCTAAATAAGAGTGATGACGTACACAGAGCACCAGGTATAGGCAGAATGCACACATACCTCAAGATACGTAGTTACCAGTTACTCTGAAAAAAAATAACAATGAAGAAATTCTTGAGCTGATAACTTTCACAAAAGCTTTAGAAAGCTACAAACTAATAATTTAGGAAAAGTTACTGGTGAAACAGTCCCCACCTTACTTCCAAGCCTAACAGCACTGGATACACAACTACTGTGATGCAGAGGGTGGAATGGACACACACCCTTTCTGCAAATACTTTTCCAACGGCCGAAACGCATGCTTTGAAAACAATCCAGAGGGAGATCGCAAGTCAGAATAAAATTGAACAGGAAAAAATTACAAATAAGCGAAATAATAGAAGGAAAAGCACTGACAAAGTCAGATCCAACCTGACACCCTGTTGGGGTGGTGGCAGCAGCCCAAACGAAGCAGCTCGGTTGAAGCAGGGGTTCTGTGGAAGGTCTGGTCTCCAGCTGAAGGTTCAGGGGTAGCTCTTGTCCTCTGAGAAAGGCAGCAGACAGGGCTGACTGAGGTACTTCCAAACCCTGATTATATCCAGGTGGGAATGCTGGCTCCTCCCTCCTGGGTGGGGCATCTCACAGGTGTGGGGCATCTCACAGGTGTGGGTCATAACAGGAGATTAACAGCTAATGGCCCACAGCTGGGGGTAACAGAACACTTCAATACATCTCTAGTGGAACCTAAGACAGCAGCACAGTCTGAAGTCAGAGCCTAAACTATGGCCCTTGATTAAAGCCTCAGAGTTTTAATCCACCTCCCAGATCCATATATTTTGCATCTCTTCAGCCCATCCTTGTCTTGCTCAGGGATGGTCATGGTGCTTGGCAAAGGGAGACTTGCTTTCCATAAACCTACTGCATCTGTTCTGGTCTCCCTTAAGTTTACTATTTTATATATACTGTAAAGTTGCACATTGTGAAAAGTGTCTATTAATTATACTCACAGCACGTCAGAAAACTTGGTGAAAGTCACACCTACACACAGCATGGCATATTTTAAAAACATTATGGAGAGGACCGAGTTTCACACACATTTAACACAGGTTTCCTGACAGCTTGGGGGAAGACTCCCCAAACAGCTCCCGTGCCGAGTGCTTTCAGCTCTCGTGCAAGTCAGGAGGACTTAAAGACCCCTCACAACAGTGCCAAGATCAACACACCAGAAACCATGTAATCATTTCTCGTGCAGGGATAATTACCAGAAGGAACTGGAGCTTAGAGCTGCTCTGCGGAATCTTTTAGATACAAACTTTGATGTCAACTTTTCTTCTCACTGAATAATGTCACTATTGAGCAGACAGAGCCTTTGCTACAGGGTTAAGAAAGATCTGGACCTAAATATAATTTCAACAAGGCTACAGAATTTTGATAACAACAGTCACTTACTAATATATGAATTTGATAAATTTTCTATGACCCAAAAGAAACATATTATATTCAGGCTGATTTAATAGCAAAATTTGTATGAGATACACTATTTTCAATACATGGAACAAAAGCAAGAAAAGGCAACAGCAGCAATACCCAATGACAAAATCCCTCAACAAGTATGTTTAGCAATACTCAGAGCTAAATTACCAAGATACTACAATTTGAAACCTGACAAAACTGAGAATTCTTAAGAAATTTTGGGTTCTTTTTTATACACTAGCATAGAGGACATCCTTTCTTCAAAATGCCTCCCTGCAAATGTTTCCTCAGATTCTGCTTGGAGAACAACAAATTCCACAAGTTCTTTGTGTTTGCAAGGATAACAACAGCAAATTTAACATGCAATCCTTAAACTGAAATAGAGAAACAATACATTCAGAAAGGGTCAAAGAAGAAAGACTGCAAGTTTATATTTCATCTATAAGACATTCCTTTCGTCACTGAGAACTCTTTAACAAAAAAACCGAAAAACTACTGTTAACTGCATCCATACATGAGATTTAAACCTGTGCCTGGAACTCATCTGTGACTTTTTAGTATCGTTTATGGGGTTTTAATGAGATCACATTTAGGTAACTGATTAAAAAGTAAGCAGGAGGAAGTAATGTAGGTACTCTTAGCATTGTAATGCGGTCAAAAATTCTTGAGGCAGATCCTTGCAGCACAGGCTTTGGAGATAGCTCAATTAATCACCTTTCTGTTGGGTTTAGGCTGGTTGCCACAGGGAGGTGATGCAAAAGCCACATCCTCATCCTCACTGAAATAGTAATTAGCCAACTTTAAAACATTTAACGACTCAGGTAAAGTACTTGTACTTAGCAATTACATCAAGTCCTTCATCAACAAAGCCTCAGGCAGAAAAATGAACATGTTAGGCTTATTAGTGAATTTGTTTCTGGAGATGCTTAGTACCAACCAAAACAAAGACTGTGTGGAGAACTGAGTACCATATTTCCTCATACCTTCCATGCCTTGTAAGCATTTCATACTCAAAAACTTAGTGATGCATTGAACACCCCAAATAACTCAAACTGCAAATGCTTAAGGAACCAATGCCCTAATTAATTCAGTTACCTATGTCTGCAAGAGCCCAAAAGAGAGTTATTTTTAAATGTGTTTCTATGTGAAAGACTGACATTTTGTGCATTTTCCTAATAATTTTTCAATCCCATAGAGGAGAATAAAGCCCAGAAGTTATAGGGAAAAAATTTACTTAACATGTTTTATTTTTGAACTTAGTAAAGTTTCACCAGAATATGTAGGAGGGGAGGGAAGAAAAAAACAAACACCCAGAGAAGTGCTTACTTTATTTTCCAAATATTTCTTATAAAATAAGCTGTAACATATGCTAGGTACTTAAATAGCCAAAAAATCAAACAACACTTCTCACTTATCTTTCTAAAAATGCTGGTCACTGCTTAGGTCTTCATATCCATTTGTGCAACAAGCCTGAGTGCCAATATAAAAAGTAATACCATATGTCAAAATAAAGGTTTAGAAATAAGGCAAGTAGAGGGGGATATCCTTCATCCTCCTAATTTCAATTGAGCAGAGACTTTTCTTACATCTACTTGGATAATTATGAACATTCCTTACCTGGCCAACAAAAAGATGAAGAAACATCTCAGGTAAATTCTTGAAGCCAGCGGTAATTTTTAATTTACTCTGAAATTCTATTAAATTCTGGCACTAACAGTGTATCCAAAAAGAAATGAAGCCCAAAGGGGTACTCACCTTGTCAGAATCTTTATCAGAATAAAATGCAAGATGAAGATTTTTTTTTTTGAAGATGCAGACTACAAGAGACAATAATATTTGCAAAATAATGTAGCTATTTCAAACTTAGAATTAGGTAATTGTTTCAACAAATGTTTTCAGCACCTCATTTTATGAAAGTCAATACACTTCTAACAGCTAAATATTTTGATTTTTCTCACTGGACATAGTTAGAAGATCTCATCCAGTTAAAAAAAACAAACAAACAAAAAAAAAAAAACCCAAAAAAAACCCAAAAAACAGTGGGGTGGGGGATTTCACTCAGTGCATTTTATTTCCCAGAGTTTGAGAGTATTAGACAATATTGCAACACCCGTGATAAAGTGGCAATCCCAGTGGACCACTTCCTAGGAAGGGAACGGGACTTCTTGTCTGAAAACAAAACTGCTGTCACACAACTGACTCTTACACCCAAACTCTCCCAAGAAAAAGGAGGAATGTCCCAACTGCTCTGGCTGGGAGCCCAGATGCTCACACCCAAGCAGCCCACACCGATCCATCCTTTGGATGACAGGGAACACAAAGGTGCTGGCACCCAGCCCTGCTCACGACCATCACCTGCAGGTCTGGGGGCCAGCCCTAGGGCCAAGGATTTCCTTGCTCTCCCCCTCCTGGAGATCCAGAAATGCAGCACATGAGGCACGGGCAGTGCTCTGGACTGATGCTGTGCTGACAGCTCCTGCCACCCCAACATCCCTCTGCAGTGTCTGCTCCTCCTGGCATTCCGCACCTGCCCGGAAGCACCGTCCCTGCCCTGGCACTCCTGTCAGCACTCTCTGTGAGACTCTCCGAAATCAACTAGTGCAAACTCAAGGGTAGGCATTGATGCCCATTTTACCCATCCCTGTTATCCAGCTAATGGCTGCTATCATCTGCAAACAGCTCAGTTTATAGATGAATAGCCTTGATCGAATTGGTACATCTGTTACCATTTTCCTTGCAAGCACAAATGGGCACTTTTAAAAGTGTATTTAAATATCACACTCCAGCTCCTCTTTCCCCTTCCTGGAAGCACACAAAGCTCCTTTTCTTAGTGTGCACAGTTTCAGTGATTGCTGCTTTTTTTCTCCACATACTTTTATGTACACACACCCCCCCCGCATAAGACTGTCAGTGTCTGTAGTTTAATAGTGTTCTGAGCCAACTTTACATGTAGAATATGTACTGATAATATTTTTTTTTTCCTTCCAGAGATAACTTACAATGGATGAAAAAGCAATATCATTTAATAAAAATCAAAATAAATTATCTTACTGACCTCAGATCATGCTGTATTGGCCAACAGGGATAGATTTCTCAGCTGCAGAGCAGTCCCAAGTCCCAGCAGGTGCCCTGGTCACTTCTCAGCTCCTTGTCAGGACACACCCTGGACACGCACCAGCTCTCCTCTCCTGCAAGGGCAACCACATGCCAATGACAGACAGAAACAACAAGAGCTCCTCTGCTTAAAATGCCCAGTGCATGACAACACAGACTCCTCCATGGCTTGCACCTCCCCTGAAGCCTCAGTGCCTTGGACTGCCCAACACAACATTTATCACATTACGGTACCATTTCTGCACTGTGCACACAGCCAGTCCAGAAAAACTGACCAGAGGGACAGCTCACCTCGGCTGAGCTTCTGCACTGGTGGCCTGCTGATTAGTTTTGTTTCTGTATTATCATTATATTAAACTTTAGGCCTTAGAAAAATATATTCTTCTTTCATATTGTAATTTTATTAACATCTCTAAATTTCAGTGATACCTGAAGAAAGAAAACCCAGTAGTTACAGGAATGACACGTTCCTAAAGAATAATTTTTGTCTTTTAACATGATCTATATTGTCTCTTAATATTACCTTAATTGTTCTATGCCTATGAAAACCACCTGAAATCAGTTTAAAAGGCTATTCAGTCCTTTTCAAACACAGCAAGAATTCAAGATGTTTGTATTCCTACGAGAGTTTAACTACGATATGCCTACCTGCAAGAAAAACATGTTGGTATAAAATTTGTTTCTTCCATTTTACCTTCTAATACACCCTCATCACATAAGTTCTCAGATTTTTACTTCCCTTGAACAAGAAGTAATACCATTACATACTTTTTATTTTTACCTGCTCACTATTTTGGTACCACTAGTAAATAATTGCATCATACATCTTCCCCTGTTTCTCTTTATATTTACAACATGGATAGACTAGAAAGACCAGTAGCATCCACATCTCTAAAAAATGAATGTGTACACTGGTTTATAGAGAATGTTTCAGCTGTTTACTCTTCTACTGTCTATTCTCAAATGCTGACAGCTTTATTTAGTTCTAACCATTTATATTGACAAAGGGATCAGAAGAATAATATGTTCCAGGGGAACAAGTATTCCACAGCTAAGTACCTGAGGCACTTTTTTTCTTCCCCACTTGAACTAAAATTATACAGCCAAAATTTCTAAAGAGTTAGAAATCTGGCTTTGATTGGAGGCTGTTTGCTTTTTTTTGTTTTCTTTTGTTTTTCTTGTTTTGCTAACATTGTCAGTTTGAAAGTAAGGCTGTGGGGGCTGTCCAGAGGATCCCTTCTCAGGCCACACAAGACTTGTGTTGTTGCTCTGTGAAAGTTCATCAAAATGGTCAGTTTAAGCAAACAGCATCTTTTAAACATGAATTTTGGGAAGGAAACTCCTTTGTTTTCTAAGTTTCTTAATTCAAATTTAGTGCCTTTTATTGAACTCTTAACTAAGAGACTGTGGCTCTCTCACCTGTCCTACAATGCTATAAAAAGACCTGTGTCCAAAATTCTGGGCAACCTTTCCATAACATTATTGAAAAGTAGGTTTGAAATACAGATGCAGTGTAGTTTATTTACATTTGTAGGCAACACCAAATGAATATTTATCCAAATGATTCTGCAGCTCTTCAATGAAGGGACTCTATGAGCTCTGAGAGTAAGTTATTTCTGTTCAAAAACTTTAATGACAACTGTTATTTGTCTTTTACTATTTCTTCAGTCTTCTTCTTCTGCCATGGATAGTTTCCCTCTGAAATCCTTAATCAATTAATTTAAATACTTCATTACATAACATTTCCCTTTGCCATATCCTCTTAAAAAGCCATACCTGTAAAATTCCTTGAGGGGTGGTTTTATATTGGTTTTCTGTTTGTTAATTTGGGTTCTTGTTGAATGATTGACATTTGTGTTTTTCTCTAATTCTCTACTGCTTTTGGTCCTCCATTTTCCAAGATTTAAAAATTCTACTGTTCTGTTCAGCCCACATATCCTTCCAGCTTCCCATTCTTAAACTATTTTTTTTCAAGAAAGATAGAAGCAGATTTAGAGATCTCCATTAATGGTTTCTTTCCACTTCTGAGATAACGGGTATCTTGGGTATCTTCTCAGAACTTGGTGGATTGCATGGGCTGCTCTATTGCTTAGGGAAAACAGATTGAGATAATTAAAATAACATTTTAAAAGGAAAGTAAAAGGTAGATCTAATGTATGGCTGTTGCTGGAAGCATCTGTGTTCCTCTCTAATGCATCTTAATAATTATTTGTGTCTAGTTCAAAGATATTTTCCATGTTGCAGCAATATCTCCACAACCTAATTTACTAACACAGTGTTTTTGAAGTGACTGGTAAAAATAACGTTGCTAAAGGGAATTTTTCGTTTGTTCCAGTACTAAGAATCTCATTCATATTTTCTGTTTTGTTGGATATGGTATCAATCTGTTATTGCTTTACTTAAAAGACAGGCAAAAAGTATTAAATTTCACAGTATATCGGTCTTTCTGAATAAGAAGGAAGAGCACACTAACAGTAATAACAAGTGTACAGGATACAAAAAAAAATCTGTTATTGTACTGAGGTAAGCATTATTTTCGGAAAATACTTCAGTAATTTTGCTTCCTAGTACCTGAGCCTTATGGTATATGAGGTTTTTCTACTAAAATACTTTTTTTTTTCTCTTTTATAAACACATTCTCTTGTTTCAGGAGAGTTAATAAAATATTGCCATATGCTTGCAATCACTGAAATAAAAACTGAGGAAATTTAAATACTGTGCCACGTCTGGTACCCCATAAATTTCCCTCCCTGCCCCAAACATCACACGACCTCATCAGAAAGTTCAAGTTACAGAGCTCTTTGAAAGGTACTTATAATTTATACAATTCTGATTACCCTGACAGTGTCAAGAAACAGTTTTGGAAAGTCTGCAATTGCTTAAAGAAATGTCAACAGCTTTGCCTCATGGGAGGAGATTGTTTAAGCTTTGAAAAACAGAGAGTAAAACAGACTCAAAGAACCATATAAAACATAAAATAAACTCATTGCACTAAATCAAGCAACATTTGAGTTTGGTACGTTTTCCTTCATTTATGTATGCTTGGAAAACCAAAGTCTAGCAATTGTCAGAAATGCATTTGTGTTTTCTGCATGTTACTTAACTGTAATGAAAATACTCAAATAATCATCTTTACACACAGACATAGACATAAATGAAATTAATAAAAACCAGCAACCAGTGTCACACAAATGACAAAGAAGGGTCTTCCAGTTCACAACAGGAAATATTTCTAGAAATAGAATGGAGGAGAAATATTTCACATCAGTAATAGGGGATTTGTCACATCAGTATTTTTTAGCCTGGCAACAAAACAGTTATTAAATATTTTAGCTAATAAATGGTAATTCTTCATAAACAATCCCTGACTTCTGCCAACACTTATGTACAGGGTGAGTGTTTGTGTTCTCACACATATTCAGCTATACATAGCTGTAAATTACTTTGATATAGGTCAGTTTAGGTTCTGACTGCAGCTGATATTTTAGAATTTTTTTTAGTACAACTTCACAAACAGTCACTCCAACAAATCAGGTCCATTTGCTTTATTCCCAAGTCATTTTAGTGACTAGCCAGTAAATATGTTATTATTCAAAAACCAAAGGGGAGCCAGAAGTGGATCACAATAAAAAGTAGGTGTGTCAAATGACAGACACATTCTGAAGAGCAGGTTGTCTCAGTGTCTTTCATTTTGATATTCAACCAACCTTATTCTCCCTGATTACTCAGTGCCAGCTATCAACTGCCATTTACCCAGGTGGCAAACAACTTACAGTGTAATTAATGGAAGTTGTCTGTTTAATTGTAGTGAAGATCTGATTGAAATACTGGCAGGGACTGTTGAACTTGAAGATATTCCTGGAGGATTTCTCCTTGTTAGGCATGCTGATTTGACTTCATCATCACGCCTGCTCCAGGGAACAAAAGTCTTAGGTGAGAGCAGCCAGATTCTTGAGCAAGGTGTGTCCAAGTGAGGTAACACACTGCGAGGTGTTAGGTTACCCCACACACCCACTTCAATCCCCTTGCCTTCAAGGGGGAGTAGGAGCTCAGGGTTGCAGACAGCACAGATCCATGCAGCAACACTGTGTTAGCCTGGATTTAGATTGATGATTTAGCCTGAATTTCTGTGAAAAACCATTTTTTCCAAACCATAATTAATATAGAATGTTTTCTGCCGTTGGAAAAGCATTTTACGTAAGAACTTCAGGAATACAGTAAAGGATGTTTTGGCCGGTTCTACTGTGATTTCATAACTGAGAAATACGTCAGATATGAAAAGAAGAGTTGAAGCAGTAGCTGAAATATAGGTTTTGCAGGTATTTCCTGTCTCTTTCTCGACTAAAAATAAAATCATATTAGAGAATAGTATTTTGGGAATCATTCCTTTCCTGAGTGTCTGATTAAGAAGGCAGATAAATCCACACCAGCAGGTTGTGCCTGGTATGAACCAGACTAGTTTAGCTGCTGTTCTCCATTCCTGGCAATTTTTTTAAGCCTTCCTGGTTTCATACAGAACCCACTTCTTCCTGAGAGAACAGTTTAAAAAGCTAGTTAGATGGAAACACTATTAGAAAAGGAGAAATTATTTCCTAGAGCATTTTGTGTGAGTGTTGACATGTTTCATTTGTGTTTGATGATCAGTTACACATACACAGACAGGAACACTTTTGCCATGAATCTCTCCTAATTTGTACATGACCACATTCGAAAATCACGTGCCTCAGCATTTCAAATACAGAGCTCATTTTCTAATACAAGGCTCACATTTGCTACACTATAATTGCAGGGGGATATCTGTCTACTCAGGGAATGACACAAACTGCTTTCCCTTGCCTTCATTTTAATAAACCAGAGTAAAACAGACACTGAGATGTCTCAAACACAGTGATGACATTTGCCTCATTAGGTCTGGAAAAACTATCTGCTGGGCATGGAAAGGTTTCGAAGGAAAGGAGATGCCAGAAGTAGCATGGGCAACACACAAAGGAAAAAGATGACATAACTGACAAGCACATGAATAGATGCCTTTAATGGCCTCATGCAACATCAAGCAGCTGTATACAGCTTGGCATTTCTCTGGACTAATCTACTAACAGACCAAAGGATAGGAAAAAAAAAATTCATTGGTCTTTTATTTGGAGGGTGTATTTGCAATATAGCTATTCTTTTGGTATACCACCAACACCAATAAGTGTTTGTGGAGAGAGAGAGAGAGAAAGAGACAACACCAGTCCGTAGCAGAAATAGATTGTCGGGGGAAATGGTAAAGTTTTGTTCACACTTATGTCAGTCAGGTACTAGAAAGGCTCAGAGTAGGATGAGTGTGGAACAAAACAGAGATTTTGAGACAACAGGAAGTGGTCTCAACACTTCCACTGTTACGAAAAATTGGCATGACTTGCATAACACTCAAAAGAACTTTAGGAGAAAGTAATGAAAGAGAAGAATAGGCAGAGGCTCAGTTATCTTTTCATACACTATTGCTAAATTTCACATGAGAGCCAAAATCACTTGTAAGATATCACAAACAGAAAGACTACCCAATGAGATGAATTAATGAAGTTCAGGAGTAGATAGGCTCTCTCCCCATTGCTGTAAGTGTAATTTTACATCACCATTACATAATTTTTTTCATTTTTTTTTTCCTCAATCGGTTTCAAACCTACATAAACAAATTCAGTCCCCCTCATGCCCTGCTTAAGTTGCTCATTTGCATAGTTTCAAATGTGATTGATTAGTAATATACATGCTTTAATGCCTTGCTTTGTTTCTTAATTTATAAACCTGGGTTGGTGGAGGTTTTCTCTGGTAAAGTTTTCTGGATCTTATTGCCTTGTATGAGCAAAACAGTGGCCATTAATCAATGTGGTTCATTTAGTTGCACTAAGAACTCCCAGTTGTCCCAGCATTTGGGCAGGCAGCAGGTTTTTAGGACCAGCCTTGGCTGCCTGCTGCAGAACTGCACCCAAGATGGGCTGGGGCTCGTGTCACCCTCATCTCCTCCAGTTCAAAGTGAACAATGTGATAATAGGGCAGCACAGTGCAGGTGGACAAGCAAGTCTGAAAGGCTCAGATGAGGGTAAAAGGAAGCAGACCCCGTTTTCCATGCTCCAGAGGGGTTGTTCTCTCTCTCTCTATAATTCTATTTTAAATCATGCCTTTTTATCTTGAATTCAGGGTTGTGGAAGCAGAAGGAAAAGCTCCCTCCCATCTCCCCCACCTCATACACCGGGACAATCTTAATGTTAAACCTGCTTTTACTGCACTGTCAGAACAGCTGTCTGAACCATATCAGCATTTTGCATGCATTGTGAACTCGGGGAAAAGAAAAATAAGTTAATTGAAAATGTGCTGCAGTTTGTGCCAGTCTTGCCCATGTCACGCTGAAAGAACTTCCACCCCTGACACACGATTCTTCAAGTATTTACAATTTATCTGTGAGACTCAAGATTTTCATTACATAGAAAGTGTCGTTTCTTTACAAATGCATGGAAATACAAAATTTCCCACTTTTTTTGTTACTGGAATAGGTCTTAAAACCAAGGAAGATGGTTATGAAGTAAAATTTGGATTAAATGAATTAAGATTAGTTTGTCACCTTGTATAGAGGGGTAGAACCAGGTGACATTACTGTGTACAATAGCAAGAAAAATATTTTTGCTGAACAGTTTGCAATTCAACTATTTTAGACTCAGTCAAATTCAAACTGCAGCTTCATTGCTGGACTGGTATTAGAGTGGTTACTGGTGAAGCACTAACAGAGGGTCTATTGCACAACCTGCAGAACACTACAGAAGCCTTTCTGACAACTGGGGAACTGCAGCTCAGACATCTCACCCATGATACAGAAAAGATAAACAGTGAAATACAACCAAATAAGCCTCTCCAAAACATACTGTCCTTAACAATAAGAGTGCCCAAGGGACTGGGATTACTGGAAGCACCTCAAACAGCCATAGGTTTCCCCAGCAGTTATTATATCACCAGATATTAACCTGTCATCAGTGGATCATAAAGCTCTGCCAACCTTTTTCTTCCTCTTTTCCCCACTCCCAAGCACCAAACAAATCCTATAGAGGGCTTTACTATTCAGAATTTCCCATTCCTTAAAACGAACCAGCCAACCAATGATGGCAACAATCCTGTAATTAAATTCACAAGATGGTACTTAAAGTTTTTGCTGAAGGAATGAGATTGAAAGGGTTGTTCTCACCTAAACCTCTCAGTAAACTATGAACTCTTCTACCGTTATGGTTGGTAGAACGTACCAATCTTCTTTTTAATGTTCCTCCTAACCATACTGGAAGATGAAAATATTGAAATATAAAAATAACCTATATTAATATAAAGTTTTCCTGATGGGTCTCAAAACAGAAAGATGTCCAGAAAAATGAAATTAAAAAATTAAAATTGAAAATCAAGTGATTGTTTTGGAGGATAAAATATTTAGAATTCCAAAATGGACTAACGGTTATCATTAGCATTTATAATTAGCATTAGCATTTATAGTTTTCCAACAATCAAGAGGAAAAGATTCACTGATGGAACCACGAAAGACTTCAGCATTTTAATGACTACAGAATAATTACCACATGTAAGGATATAACCAAACTTTGCTCATTTACAAATTGGAGAGCAGCAGAGAAAGATGAATGGTGGGCTCGCTTCTGCTTATTAAAGGCTTTTTTGTGTCAACGTGTCAAAGGCAAAGAAACTAAAAATCCAGTAGATATAGGTCTCCAGGGAGCATAGCAAGTCAGGGATTTTCTGATGAAACTTTTTTCCATAAAAATTGGATTGCCTGAAGGAATGTATGAACCAGTTTAGATGAGAAGACCCTTTCTGGTTCAAAGAGGGAAAGGGGTGGGGGGGGGAAGCCCATTTCCTCCTACCTCTAAATAAGTAAAATCTGTAAAAATTAGAGCACTTAACTGGAACACAGAACACCTCACCCAACTTCATCCCAGAAATCTCTCCTAGCCATTAAGCTGCAAAGTAAGCTTGATAGGTTTTTTTGGAAAACGGAATTAAAACAAAGAGAAGAGAAGAAAGTAAGAGACATCTAAGGAAACTAACTGACTTTGGTCACTATGCTCATCTTAGACGTGAAAAATTAAATCTCCAGTACACCTAATCAAGATAGAGTCAGTCCTTTAAAGTTCAAGCAGGTACTCTGCTAACTTGAGTAATGACTAGTCTGATAAATATAAGAACTGGTCTCTTGCTTTTCATGAAAAAGTTTGAAGTTTCCTCAGTGCATAATAATATAATGATAGCAACAAAGTCTTGAAAAGCACCAGAAGACAGGAGCACCTAAAGGCTCACTTTTCCACCATCATTGATATGCATACCCAGTGTGAGTCATACTAGAGACCACTCTTAAAATTCAAATTAGAGTGGCAGTTTGGCTACAAGCTTCAAGGGTGATTTTATGCCAGTTCTGGTTTCAGACAAAACTACTTTTGCTGTCATTTTACTTTGTAAGAAGGCAGAGAAAAAAGGGGCTGAGGCACCAAGGTAGTGTATCTGTTGAGCAGAGCAACCCTTGACACATACCCCACTGGTGTCCCCTGCTGAATCCATGGTCCATTAAGAAATTACGAAAAAAATCCCCTTATTTCACTAATCCCAGATGCCCATTTGCTTTTATTTCACTCAGTGCAGAATACCAACATATGGAGATGCTTTAAAACATTGCCACAGTGATTTCATTCTTCCCAAATGGACTGAAACCACTGAAAGCCAAGCCGTGGCTGCCTCCACATTGGAGTAAACAGAGAACAACATCAGAGCAGTGAGACGAGATGCTCTAAATTTCAAATACGCTCAGCTGAAGTAAGACCATCATCCTTAACTAGTCTAATTAGAGTATAGGATTCAATTTGGAAAGTACATTTTTAATAAACATATGTTGAGGTGCATTGCATTCTTCTTGAAAAGGCTTCAGAAGTACGATTATACTTTACAGATCTGTGAAAAAGAACAGATATGCCTCGTCTTTGGAATGGTGTTATGTAAAGTTTCTTTCTTCTCTAAAGTAGCACAAACAACAAGATTAAAAGCGTTTCTGAAATAATCCAGGATGCGCACAGTGTTGTCATTTCTACAGCCAGTATCACGTTAAACCTCACCCAGCAAAATAATTAGCCTGGGGTTTGTGTTTGTGTGTGTAGTGTTGGTTGTGGGTCTTTTAAAAAACACTTCAATATCGATCACCAGATCTGAAGCAGAACATAAGATGCTGATGATGTTAGAGTAGCCACTTTGAATCATGCCTAATAAAAAGAGCTAAGCCTCAAATGGCTTGCAATTGTTAAGAGATTTCAATGTCTATGAAAAGACAGAATGACTGATGATGATTCAGAATTAGTTGCAACTTGGTGTCACAACACGCACTAAGTACAGCACTAATACCAACAGAATAAAACCTTTATTTGTTGTACCCTATAAATGAGATTTATTGTTGTGCATACAAAAATCTTCAGGAAAAAACATCTAGCTGAGCAATTTTTAATTTAACAGGCATATATAGTGTTTTGTATAAATATTATTCTCTTTTGACTCTACCCCCAACAGCTCAACCCACCAGAAGACTAACACACCAAGAATTTCCTTTATGAGAGTGCTTGCTGACATGAACTAAATTGTCAAATTAACGGCAAAATCCATAGGGAACCAAAATCACTACATGGGAGCAATCCCTGTACAAAGAAGCTTTAGATGAAGACCAAAGCAGTTCATATTACTTAATAAACTATTAATGTTACAATTTTTAAAATGTCAGTACAATGGTACATTATACACATCTCCTTGCAAGAATTTCATCAAGCTGAGTTTCTCTGATACTGAAACAGTACTTCTGCACTCTTTATCATTTTTAGATAGATAGATAGATAGATAGACAAAGTGGAGCATTTCAACCTCCAGAGTCTTTAATTTTAAATAGATGTTTATGTTTCATCAGATTAAAGTTGGAGAGGAAACATACATAATGAGCTTACTTTAGTCATCAAACTTTATTAAGAATATTTAAAAATTCTCAAGAATTGCTGGGTGTGGGGACCATTAATTTGGGAAAAAAACTAAAAGATTAGATGTGTTACATTTCAGAGAATCTTGATTTTCCTCAGGAGTCAGTGTGAACTATACATTCAACAACAGGTTGTGAGAGAATGAGGGAGGATGCAGCAACATTCACATAAATGTTAGAATTTTACTTTTGAGTATTACCAATTTCTTTCAATTATAATCCTTTAAAACAAAAAAAACCCAAACCATAAACAAACAAATAAACATATAAACAAAGAAACCCCACAAAAACCCCAAAACTGTTCTTCCGTTCTTTCTCTGTCTTACTCTGAAATTATTTGATTCCTTAATATTTCCAGCTCTAGGTAAAATCCTTGTCGAACACTGAAGAGAATCGTGAAACTACTCATTGTAAAACGTCTTTTTCAGATTTTAAATTCTTTTGGCATTTACAAGCATATAAAGTGCTCTTCATTACCCACTGTACAGTACTGGGAAGCTACCAAGACGATAATTTTGACAAAATGTGCCAGGTTAAACTGAAGACGAGCAGTTTGAAAAAGGAGTTTGGCTCTGCAGTTCTACGGGCAAAGCAGATGCGCAAGTAGCAGGACTAAGGGAACCCTTTGATCTCCCCTGCCTTTCATGTATAATGGACAGCTGTAATTCGGTCTCGGGGATGACGGAAAGGCAGCTGAGACGTTCTGTGAGATGCCTGTGTACAGAGGAGCAGCATATGCTGGATGCAAGCGGAAAGGAAAGCTGGAAGCCAGAGGAATCGGCGAGTGCTGCCCGGCACAGCGGTCCAACACAAAAGGGCGGCCCGCGCAGGCCTCGCCGCCGCAGCTGTCCTTGGGTCAGGCCCCGGGTCACTCCTTTGGCCCACACGAGGGACAAGAAATGCATTATGTTGAGAAACACCCAGAAGGAGGGGAACAGAGCCAGGTTTCTTTACAGCAAGCAGGGACGGAGCACAGAGAAGGCACAGCGGGAGAACACTGTACCCCGAGAAACACCAGCTGAATACCCTGATATTTGTTCTTGGTTGTGGGTTTTTCAATGGGTAAGAAGCAAAGAGATAGAAGTTGTAATCTAACAGATCTCATGGACGTTTTTCCAAGGCAGTAGCTCTGCTTTGATTCACCCCTGGCTGCTTGCGATGAGCACTGAGAGCCCTACGAGTCCTGCTAGCAAAGGGCTGGAGCATGAGGGGTGTGAATTGGTGGGAGAAGGATGCACAGCTTTCACCCCGTCAGGCCCTTCTGGCTGCACTGGCCCACTTCTGCCTCACCCACCCCTCCAACACACCTTTCAAACACCAGCAAACAGGCTGTAGTGGCAGTGGTGTGGGAGGCAAAGCTTTGGGGTCAAGTAAGATGTAATCACAGAATAATTCCGTTTTGAAAAGAACTCTGAGGTCGTCAAGTCCAACCATTAACCCAACACAGTCAAGCTCACCACTGAACCATGTCCTTAAGTGCCACAATAACGTGTCTTTTTATGTGCTTCCAGGGATGGGAATTCAAGGATTTCCCTGGGCAGCCTGTTCCACTGCTTGACCAACTTTTCTGCAAAGAATTTTCCCTAATAGCCCATCGAACTATCCCCTGGCACAGCCTGAGGCTGTTTCCTCTCATTCTGTCACTTGTTACCTGGGAGAAGGGGCTGACCCCCACCTGGCTACAACCCCGTCTCAGGGAGCTGTGGAGAGTAAAAAGGTCCACCCAAGCCTCCTTTTCACCAGGTTAAACAACCCCAGTTCCCTAAGCTGGTCATCATAATTTATAAAATAAAGCCTTTATTCATTCTCTGGCAAGACTAAAAAAAATGTAGAGGTGTTGACTTTGGTCATCTAAGGGAGGAGTTAAGACACTGGCACTTCGACATTTTGGTTACAGGGGCTAAAACTCAAGTCTCACATGCTTTTGAATAAAAAGTCGCCTAAGTAGAAATGGGGAGAAGAGTTAAAAATTTACTTACATGCAGGCAAGGTAACACTGTAATTAAGTTTTAGAGTGAGCACAGCCATAACATTCCAACAATGGGATCACTTCAGTACATCAAAGATAGCACAAATCAAAACTTCACAACACAGATGGGTCCAATTTGCTGCTTTTCTCAATTTGCATAGGTTTTTTTGTCTCACAATAAAAACCTTTAATGCAAGAGTTTTTTCTACCATGATTAATTTCTGCTAATCCACACTGTTGATCTCTACTGTTTTCCTAGTATCACCTTATGAGAATAGATATTATTATTACAGGTAGAAGAAAAAAAACAAACTTTCATTTCCTGTTAAATATTGGCAAAAAACCACTCAGTAAAAAAAAGGTGCCTAAACCCTGAACTTATTTGCAAAGAAACAGGAAAACACTCCAAGGTACATAGTGGCAGGGAAAGGCTGTCCTCCAAATCAGGACCTTGTGTGCCTAATCCTGAGGGAACATGAAGCATGAGGGCTGAAGTCCAGGATACCTCTGAATTTTCTCGATGTTTCTACAACCAAAGTTTTTTCTCCTCGTTTCAGACACTTCAGTGAATTAATTTTTTTTTCTGGACTTAATTTTATGGTAATATTTCCACACTGTTTTAATTGCTGCTAATGCTTTCTTCGGTTGGGATGTATAGCCCCAGGCAAACACCTACAAGCCTAAGGTCTGTAGAAAGATATTAAAACTGTTTTGTGTGAGCACAATTCGCCTTGTGGGAGATGCATTCTGGGCCTTTGCACAATAAGCACAAGCAGCAAACCAGCAGATTCCTGCTTCTACCACAGAATGCTGGTTTATCCTCATTGGGAAAGATTTTTACCCTCCCTCTTTGCCCAGGCTAGACTCTGGGGAAAGTCACTTGTAGTCAGAACAGAATTTCACTCATGTTAATGTTCTGCATCCACAGACAACACAGCAATAGGAATGGCAGTGAGGTACGTGTTTGGGGAAAAAAAAAAAAATTAAAATGAGAACTACACTGAAAAGAGGCCATTAAAAAAAAAAGGGTTCTAAAGCTAAGAAAAGAGAAGAAGATGCACTAAAAATGTCAGACCCAGGTAATAGTCGAAAACTGCCTCTCCTCTCTGTGCTGCTAAAACAGACATGTGCAAATGACACTGGGTGATATCACATTACAGGCTCAGTTTACTGACCACCGGTGTCACATCAGCCCAGGCAGTATTTTGTGAAGTGCTGTAAGCAGATTCATGAAGCTTGTTTATCCTCAGGAAAGTCAGGTGTCAGGATATATGCAGCACAGGGATTTCTTCTAGCTCCAAAGCAGTTCTAAACCTCAAAATCCACAACATATACAATAAATCTGTAAGACAGATGGCCATAAATCCCTAATGAACCACTGCCAATGTAAATATTGTAAAAAGGATAAATAGCACTTAATTACACCATTGGCAAGCAAGTTGGGTTTTTCCTCATCTTCATTCTGCTGTTCACCAGTTTTCCAGGCTCTCTCAAGCACACAGTGTGCACAGCACGGTTTAGTGGTGGCTCCCCACTCTTCCCCTGCATGGCACTTACTCTCCTACGCCTTTGCTTCTCTTTTTTCCTTATTTTAAAAAAACAAAACACAGCATTGTTGATTAGAGCATTTGTGGAAGGCACAGTTTTACACATAGAAGTAGACAGAAAAGATGAAAAACTACTAAGGGCAGGAAAAACCGACAAAAATAAACAAGCTACTGAGGTTAAAAGACCAGAAGTAGGAAAGTTCAGTGGTTGTAAGCAGGTGTAGGGAATGACTTTCTTTAAAAACCTTTCAGCTCTTTTCCAGTCTGTTCTCATGCTCTGCTGCTGAAGACAGCACGTATGTGTTACCTTTCACTTGAGCTAGCCTGTCATATTTAGTCCTGGGTCAGAATTACAGTTTAACTCATTCCTTTTCAGCACTCTGCTATTCCTTAACCACCTGACTAGCCATGAAGGAAATAGAACTGAAGCTTTTTCCACCTCTTTTCAGGCTAGAAGAACCCTAAAAGCATTATGAAATCAGTAATAGATTTATTTCTCAAATAAAAAAGAAACTATATTCAAACAAACAAACACCAAAAACAACAAAAAAAACCCTACCCACAATTTCGTATCTTTGATGGTTAGGTTTTTCATTTATCTCTCACTCTTGGGCAAACAGGCTAAACCTTTACCTATGAACCAGAAAATCTTCTTGTAATCTCAAGAAACCAGAGATACTACCTTGCTCAATATGCAGGTAATTTCCAAATTCTCAGTCAGGTGACAAGTCCACAACTTCAATCTAGTAAAATGCCCTTCAGCATCCCCTGGCAGCACATTCAGATTGCAGTATTTAGTGATACTGAACTTCTTTCTTCTTCCCATACAGTATATAACCATTATTTCCATTCCTTTAAAATCTGCAATTTATTTTAATACACATATCTGTCATAGCCAGCTTCCTTTATTTCTACAGATGGTTGTAAAAAGTTGCTTTGTTTTGAAAAAAGAAAAAAAATTCCAATGCTGTAGTAGTAGAAAGGATGATTTTCTTCTGCTTTTAAACTATATTTTAACCAACCCTACAGCTATTGTAAAGTATAAAATAGCAGGCACCTTGTAAATGCAATATTAAGCATCTTGCTCATGTGTAGTGGACATACAACTTAGTATTTTCATATAGCATTATATATTGCCTTCAGGATTTCATATAAATGTGAATATTGGTTTAGTTATGGTTGCCATGTGTGAATGAGCAGTATTGGCATTCCTGCACCTTTGAGGGAAAATTTCAATTCAGTTGATTAAACCAAGAGAGAATTGTGTTTTGAGGACTAGGCACAGCTGAAAGGTCTTAATTCGCAGCAGATTCAAACAGATGTAGACAATCCTCACTTTTCAACTTTTCCTCTGCAGTTTTCAGCAGTCTTGACCAACAAACATTGGACAAAAATAAACACAAACAATAAAACAAGTGGAAGCTTGGTGATCTTGCTGAGCCCACAGCCACTTGCTTAGACTTTTGCTTGGCTGAAAGTTGTCTCTAAATAGCCAGAGAACTAATGACCTCATTTAGCTGGTAGGCAAATTTTCACCATTGTCAAACAAAAACGTGAGTAACAAGGCTGATTCTCGGAGCATTCAGACAGAGCATTCAAGGCTCAAAGTACAAATATGTGTATGTAACTCTAGAATTGCTCTCTCTGCTTTTACGAGAAAGGGAGTGGGTTTTTCCTCAGGGGATTGCTATATTCCAGACCTGGCAGTCCTAAAAGTGTGTTACAAATAAAGCAGAAAAAGACCTCCCTATCGCAACAAGACCATTCACTTTGCATCAGTGCCATTGTATACATGTGTCCCACGTGTATATACCTGAATCTCCTCACTCATGGTGCCTAGTGACACCTCAAGACTGTCCTGTTCCCTTACTCTATAGAATAGTTTAGATCAAAGACCTAAAGACTACTGAAAACGTGAAAATCAATTAACACAAACTTCAAAATCACCAGATATGTTTGTAATTCAATTAGTCATTATAGATTTGATGCACTTGGTTGCAAAGAGTGCCAGAATGGAAGAACACAGACACAGTAGTTTGGATATTAGGGAAAAATTCTTCACCAAAACGGTTGTCAGGGATCAGAATAGGCTGCCCAGGGAAATGGTGGAGTCACCATCCCTGAGGTATTTAAAAGATGTGTGTGTGTCATACTTAGGGACAGGGTTCAGGGGTGAACATGACAGGGCTGGGTTAACAGTTGGACTCAATCTTCAAGTTTGGAAAACACCTCTGTGATTCTAAATCACAATTACTAGAAGTAAAAAAAATCCCAGGGTATACTGTTAAAAGATTAAAGGGTGAAGAAACATGATTTCTCTGCTGTGGAGAGAGTATCACTGAAAGATAAGCAAGCAGAAAAGAATGGAAAAGAAACAGTGACATTCAGAAAATTAGTCTCACTGGAAAGTGATTTACTTCTCGTTGCTGTAATGACATCAAATTCTGTTTCAGGTGCATTAAATATACGAGGCTGTTAGTGTTAGTCATCAAGAGTGAAAGGAGTGACACTACTTATTAATCTTGATAGATTCCAAGCTCCGGAAATAATGATTAAACTCCTTCACAGAGGATGGTAAGAAACCACTGAAAACTTCGTCCCAGGAATTCTTTCAGTCCAGCAAGTTTTGCACTTTTTTGGTTTTTTTTTTTCCCCACCAGGAAAAAGCAGAGAGTAACTTTATCTGCCATTTTAAGTAGGAAAATGTCTCCCAGCAGAGCAATGCTTTCATCATCTGGCAGTCATGTCCTTAATGAACACACAGTCAATATTGCCACAATTCTCCAGTGAACACCTTTATGGTTTGTTAGATCTGGTAGCTATTAGTCCTGCTGTCCTCTAGCTATATTTCTCTCTGATCTCCCAAGTTAAGCATGTGTAGGTTGGGTGCGAGTTTTAAAGAAAGTGTTCCTAATTGCCTCCAGTTGCTTCTGGGCTTGGCCTTAGTGATTCAGACTCTTTTTAAAAAGTTGTCTTCAGTAGTAGATAAATTCGCCATTTTCACCTTGGGATAACAAAGATGTAAGATAAATCAAGGAAAGGTAGAAAGAGCACATTGTGATGGAAAGAGCCACCTAACAAAAAAGGCTTCTATCATACCTTCAGATAAATTAGATGAGGTCAGCTTTGTACCTTGCTCCCCCACTGGGAGGCATTTTTGTTTCCTGATTTCCTAGATGTAAAACTAAAGCCTCTTCTCTTCTTTGTACACTTACTTTGCCTTAGGAAAGATAACATATGCTAGTCATCTTAAAATTAAGGGAAAGGTCATGGGGCAGGGTTTTTCTTCTTTTTTTTTTTTTTATTTTTTTAATGAGTAAGGACTATAAGCTAATAGGGAAGCAATACCTTCCTGAAATACAAAGAATTTTTTGATTTTGAAGATATTCTTAATATTCAAGACATCCTTTGAATAAAGACACCTTAAATCTGACAAGATGATACCTCAGCAATTCTCCTAAATATCCACAATACTAAGCCCAGGGCATAGAAGGGATCCCCTGTCAAAAAACCCCAAATTTCTTACAGTTAAAAATTGCCAAGACTGAATGGTATTCCACTTATTCCATCTAAACCTCCATAACATTAATTAGTATAACTAGCTTCTAATAAATTAGTAGCTATTATTTTATAGCCTAGATTTGACCATAAATAATTACTTTCTTCTTGTACAAGTAAGAAAGCTACACTTCAGCAGCAATTCCTTTTATCACAAACTCACCCTTAGGGTCAGTTCAAGTACCCTGCTCTGCTGCAGTCCTTTCCACTGCACCTTCCCTTTTACCTTGCCCCTCCACAATTCTTAAGAAGGATGAGGTTTAACCACCCACAGGTATTTTCCAATGGGTAGAGATACAGAAGGGATGACATTGAAACAGAGCCCAGATTTCCACGCCCCACCACCCCTTCACTAAAGATGAGTTCCTTCCCTGCACTGCTGCTGTGGTCTGCTAAACACCTTCCTTTTAACCTGCATGTATCATAGAATGGTTTGGAGGGACCTTAAATATCATCTAGTTCAAATTCCCCTTCCATGGGCAGGGACATCTTCCACTTTATTCAGGTCCGGGTACTTATCCTTACATAAATTGCCATTAAACAAATATATTCACATAAATTTGCCTTATAACTGAAAGCATAAAGTTGGATAAAACTGAGGAGAAAGATCACACACCTGCAGGTTTAAAAGACCAAAAAAAAAAAATATCCCTAACAAACAAAACCCAATAAACAACACAAAAGATACCCTTCCTTCATCTTTTCTAATAAAAGCTTATTTTATTCCACATTATCACTGTGAATCTGAATTTTGCAGGAAAAGGCCTAACACCTACATTATATTTCTTTGCATTTTGTTCTGCTACTCCTTGCATATCATGATGTGTAGTACCTGTTAAAAATACAAACATTTGAGGTTGTTTGTAATTAAAAACAACACTGCTGACAGGAATAGTCACTTCCTAATTAACATGTGCTTTAAAAAGTAATTAAGCTATAAACTGTCTTTTCACACGTTAAATGGACACCCTAACTCTAATCACTTGCAATTAAATCAATCAATCAGAAAGTATTTTTGGAAACCACAATCACAGATACAATCAATCTAATTGCTGAGTTTACCTAAGAAGTTGCAGTGATCCCACTGACACAGGTGAGCAGGAACAACACAAGAATTAAACAATCCATTTGTACAAACTGGTTCTGAAACCTTGTAGAGTTTGGTCAGCATATAAAATACAGCCCGAATCAAATCACTTGGGAGTACACTGCTGGAAATCCCCAAAACTTCCTTGGCTGGTTTCCTCCGATCAGTGAGATCAGAATGGAGAGTGAAACATAGGGAAAAACACCATTCTCCTTCTGGTGAGAGTTGCGTGAGAAAAAAGAATCTCACTTGATTTCTTTCTCAACAGCCTTGAGGTTTTTCTTTTTTAACAGAGTGTATTTATTGTCTGTAGGGTCAGAAATGGGAAGACAGTAGAGGTGCTCCATTCCCATGAGGACAGGCTGAAAGAGTGGGGCTCAGCCTGGAGAAGAAACGCCTCTGGAGAGACATCTCTTTAGTACTTAAACTTGTATAGTACTTACACTTTACTACTTAAAGTACTTATAGGAAAGACCGGGATAAACTTTTTAGCAGGGCCTGTAGAGGTAAGACAAGGGGTAATGGTTTTAAACTGAAGGAACATTGATCTAAGATAAGATAAAAGGAAGACTTTTTTTTACAATGAGGGTGGTGAAAAACTAGCTCAGGTTGCCCAGAGGGGTATTTCCATTCCTGGAAAAATTCAAGGTCAAACTGGATGGACCTTTGAGCAACCTGATATCTAGTGGATCTATTCCCTGCTCATTGCAGGCATGTTGGACTAGACGGCTTTTACAGGTCCCTTTCAGCCCAAACCATTCCATGATCGTATGAAGTTTGTTTTAGATTAACTTCAAGCCATATCAGTATTTCATTATTTAGATTTAACTGCTTGGTTAGGTATATGCTTTCTTTACATGAGAAAATTTATAAAACATGTCCTATTTCTGCAATGAAAAATGATACTTAGCTACCTTGCACCTTGCAGTCTGTTCAAATAAATTTATCTTTTTTGAGATTGATTGATAGATAGATAGATATATAGACAGATAGATTCAATGAAGATATATGCAGATGAAAGCATCTGGTACTAACATCAAAGTTGTTTTCATGTTTTCTCAGGACTCACAGACAAATTTCATGCATGCCAAAAATAACTACAGCTTGTGGCTAAAAGATAGCCAGTCCTCGTGCAACCACCAAGTTAATTTTTCTCCAGTATAACTTAGCACAGGTTTATGAACCGAGAACACAGCCCATTGTTCCATGACTTGCATTTGACAAACTCTGCAACTGAAAGAATTCAACTGCTTCCTCTCTAAAGCTGCTGCTACCAGAACATCTCAATAGTTAAACACCACCCCTAGGCTACACGTAAAAGAGGATGTTGAGAAAGACAGAAACAATTTACAGGTATTTCACATGACACTTGTTTCAGGCTTTCCATAGGCTCATACTGAAAGTCAGCTGCACTTTGCCAGTATTCCAACAGCTCCAGTAATGAAACAAAAGACAAACACTTACTTGGAAAAATTTCTTCAATGCATACTCCTGAAAAAATAATTTATGTTTGCTGCAACTGTCACCCTTTCTGTGCCAGTGATGAATCCATCTGGCTGAAGTTAAGATTTTTGTACATAAAATTATTCAGTGTGCATTACAGAAATGCTATGCAGCACACAAAAGGATGCAGGAAGGAGAGGAAATGACATTTTTTAGACGAAACAACAGAGCTAAAAGTTTTCTTCCTTCAGCAAATTTCATGTTTAAGTTCCTCAGCAAGAAAATAAGTATCAGGCATAATACTTGCCTAACTAAGCCACTGATTTATGCAGTATTTGAGAAAAATAGTTTGCTGGAAGCCTAGTCAGGAAAATATATTTTATGGATCAAGACTAAACCAGTTGGTATTCCTAAAGTACAAGCAAAAATAGACGAATGTATATGATAGAATGAGTGTGGCTTTCAGGCACTGGGCAGTTCCTTCAGTGCAGTGGTGTTGATTTCCACCTCATTTCAGTTCAGGCTTTCTTCCCCAAGGCCTGACCTAGAACATCACCAAACATGACACACAGCAAATGCAAAATAGAGGAGAGGAGAGACCCAATGATGCAAAGGTTTAAGTCAGTTACAGTTTGTTTAATATATAAATCTGGAAAACGAAGCAAAATTTGTTTCCTGGGAATTTTATTATTTTATGAAGGGATTTTATTTTGGGTGTATAAAACCTAACCATAAATTGCAAGTAAATGAAATATAGGATTTTCCAAGCTAGTTAACACTCCAATCCATGTGAAAATATTGAATATTGATTGTATATAAAACAAGGACATATTCAAACTGAAACACAGAAATTGGGGATGATGGTGGTAAGCTTTAAGAGTTTTACTTTAGCAGGGCTGCCCAAAATGAATTAAGTCTATGAAGAATGGGAAACACTGAAATGCTTCAGAGCATTAGAGAAGGCACAAATACAATGAGTATGCAACAGCTGTCTTTTGGCTCCAAAAGTTAAATTTGGTTGCATCCCATCCAGTATATTTGCTGAATGCAAAGTTAGTATCCTATTCTCTAAAAAAAATCTTAAAAATATAGAATTTCCTTCCACCTGCTTCAGACACTGAAAAAAAAGGGAAACAAAAGAATCAGTTTGAGCTGTACACCATATAAACTTACTCTGCTTAAGATTCCAAAATATATACCCAGTGACTCTGTAAATTAATTACATTTATTGGTTTCTTACTTCTTAGTCCAACAAATTAGTAGTTTAGCTATCTGCTCAAGCAAGTTTACTTGTCATCTCAGTTATAAAATTGAAAAATTCTTTAATAGCAATTTAAAGTAGTTCTAGAGAGATGGTTTGTGCAACTAGCAATCCAAGTGTATGAAGAGTGTTATTTAAATAAGTTATGTATCTACTAACAAAAGAAGAGCTCAACATAATACTGGAGTGAATGCCTAGGTTCAGCATTTTCTCTTTAAAAAATGTCAAGGCAGAAGTGTTGGCTTTTGGAATAGTAGAAGGCATAATGGGAGAGGGGCTGAGGAGTAAATTTGGCACCTGGATAAACAAGTGTGTTATTTAGCCCAGTTAAACACAGTGTAATTTAGTTATACTCTGGAGATAACAGTTAATTGTGGGAATTCAGTACAGCCTATGTAATTTTATGAAAAGACTAGAAACTAACACATTTCACTATTTCTACATATTCCAGCTCAAAGGTCAGTGACTACCAAAGACATTGGTCCACAGGTGATTACTATTCACTTTCTTACACATTAGGTACCTTTATTATTGTGGAGATACTTAAACTGCATTTTGTGGCTGCATTTGGTGTTGAAGGTAATGTTATATAATTGTATTTAATACAGTCATAAACCACAGGGTATTCAGTTTACACTTTCTAGCTTATTAAAAATTTTTAAACAATTTTCCATTTTTATTGCCTTCCTATGGAACATTATGGAAAAAATGCTCAGTGACTATCTTTCATAGACCAAGTGCAGATTTATTTCTCCCTCAGGCCCAGCTTCCTGAGACAAAATATACTCACCCTCACTGCTTTCTCTACTTTCCACCAAAGCTGAAGCAGAACTGTGTGTTTTTCCACTCCTCAGCCACCCAAATTTGGAGACAGGTGCCCTAACCCAAGCCAGTTTGCTCACATGCCTCCGAAAGAGCTCCACAGACAAATTGATGAAGTATTGACAGGACTGTTTCCCCTGGGGAAGAGCAAGCTTTGGGGAGGTCTTGTCACAGTGCATAAATACTTAACAGAGCTGAGCAAAGACAACAGTCTTTTAAGCAGGGCCTAGTGACAGAGCAGGGGGCAAAATATTACAGAAATATATTTCTATGAAAAGCCCAACTCAAGTTATAAGTTATATAAAGTTCAACTCAAACATTTTTTAATTCTTTTTATTATGGTGTTTGTTTGCTTGGTTTTTTTTAGACTGTTGGGGTAGCCAAATGCTGGACCATATTACCCAAAGAGGTTGCAGAGCCTCTATCTGTGGAGAGATCCAAAATGCAACAGGACACAGCTTTATATAGCCAGAAAGATCTAGAGCAGGCTGTTCACACGTTATCTATCATTAGCAGCATTAACACTGGGGGTTCTTTATTTATTTTCTAATGGCTTTAGGTTTCATATTCCTAAAAACAGCTTCTGGTATTAGATTGTTACATTTCCTTCTTATCCATTGCTTGCATTCAAAATAAATAGCTGGATTTTTTGCTTAAGCATCTCAAAACCACTAAACAGTAGGTATTTGTAGGATGTTAGTGCCGCTTCCAGCTTGTCTCAGCCAAGATCATAACCCAGTTATCTGTAGTCATCACTCACCACTGAAGCCAACTTGGCAGTTCTTCAGGGTTTCTATTGAAAAAGGACTCTAAAATAAATGAAATGGGAATCCGGGGGAAAAAGAAAAAGAACACTCTGCAATTTTAACAGAGATAAAACCAACTTATTTACTTTTCATTGTTGAAGTGCAGCTGTTACTTCATCTTAGCAGCATATAGTTATTTTTGAAGAGGTAAAGAAAGAGGTAGACTTTTCATCACATTGTTTCTCCTTCTATTGTATAAATCTGAAATTCATTAACCTCCTGACAACCAAAACAGAAGTTACTTTGTAGAAGGAAGAATTGCAAGAGGAGGAGAAACTCTGGATTCTTTCCTAGACAAAATTTCTGCATGTGTTTTCAAAAATTTTAAAGTTCTTTTCAGTCTTGGTTTATTGGGGGAGGTAGAATTTGCCTTTATTATTGCAATAAGTTTTAATACTGGGAATAGTCACCTTTTGATTATCGTGTCAACAAGACCTTCCTGATGAGTCAGGGCAGGCATTTGTTATCCAAACTTATTTCATAGCAATTGCTTGAAGTTCACCTGGGGCAAAAACTAATGTCTGACTTTTAGACACTGTTTTAGCATCAGAACTGTTTGACCAAGAAGAAAAAGAGTTTTGCTTAAGTGTTACAGGTTTCCTAGAACACACTTTGATTTCACTCATGCTCAATGTCATGCTGACCTTGGGAAAGCACAAAATTCATGGAAGAACAGTACTTATATGTTTATTGTGAGAGAATATGCTCCCTTTTCTTCCTTATTTGGGCTCTGCCCTATTATGCTCATGTAAGACCAGAAGGAGCTAATTGACAGTAGCAACAGACAGGAATTAAAGCCCTTTCAGTGGATTTTCTTTTTTTCTTACGACATCACAAGTTATGTTTTACAGTGCAGCCTTGGGACACATTCCTAATCATTTCAATGGTTGCATTTCCACCCC
The DNA here is from genome assembly GCA_013397915.1 of Daphoenositta chrysoptera. Taxonomy (NCBI): domain Eukaryota; kingdom Metazoa; phylum Chordata; class Aves; order Passeriformes; genus Daphoenositta; species Daphoenositta chrysoptera. The sequence continues at coordinate 48,770 of VZRO01002815.1, read as the reverse complement.
ACAACTATTTTATTTTTTCATAAAGGATTCAAAGCTGACAGTGACCTCCACAGGTGGACATTTCAGCTCCCGAATATGCAGGGAGGTGGGCCGTGCCTCTAACCAACAGATCACTGCAGAATCTCAAGAGTAGGCTCAAACCATGTGCCACATCCTGGGGACCCACCTAAGAGAAGTGCCTGGCCTCCAGAGCCACAGTCAAACACAGCAGCCAAGATTACAAAGAAAAACTGTGAAAACTGATAAAGAAGTACATAATTTACTAAGTGATTAACAATAATTATTAAGTACTATTTCTATGTCGAATGTTAGGTATTATAGGAGGAGGTAGTGGAATAGCCTTCCTCTACAGTTTTTAGAGTCAGAGGTATCATTTTATTTTGTTTTAAAGAAATGTTCCATTTCTTAGCCAGAAAAAAAAGCTGTTTGGCAGTGCTTTGGAGCTGCCCCAAATGCAGCAGAGGCTCTCACAACACAGCACTGTGGTGCTTGTATCGTTGTAATGCCATTTGCATTTTGCTATGTATCATAGACAGGTAATCGGTGCATCAGTGAAAAGAGGCAAACCCTAGGGACAAACCTAAAGCAAGCCAGCTGATAAATTTAGTCTAGTTTAGAATAAGGTAAACTATTCTGGGCTTTATTACATCCATTACAATGGTATTTGATACTTGCATGCAGAAATCCAAAACATCTGGACACAGTATGCCCTTCTGTCTATTAAAAAAATAAACCTTTTTTTTTTACCTAAAAACAGCCAAAAATTGTTTCAGCAGCCTTGCAAAAGGATTTTATGGGGAGTCATGTGGCAGCAGAGGCATTTCAATGGGAGTTACATTAGCAACACTGAGGTTCTGCTCTTCTTTCCAGGTGCCATCCTTCCAAAACCAGGAAATTAGGGACAAGTGGAACACGCGATGTTTAAACTTTTTAACTTTTCACAAAACCGTTAAAGCACATTCCCTCCTTTCACCAGAATGGGGATATTAATGACACCACCATCATTTGGAGCACAAATAGCATACTGCATCAGTTGTGAACAGAAGTTTGGAAGGGGTGTTTTTTGGCATCACAATACTTATTATTGGGATCGGTTACAGAGCACCTTAGAAATAGATATTTCCATGTTATTGACATAAATGATTTTCTAGGAAAACAGCAAAGAAAGAAAGGTATTTTAGTCTGTAGGGAAGTTGCAGAGTTGAGTGGAAGCTGCCTTTTTCTGCATCTTTAATTTTTTTTTAAGACTTCTACTAAAAGCAGGTACTTAGTAATTCACCAGTAGGCTGCAGCCAGAGAAAGATAAGGAAAGAACAAGAAAAAGGAAGAAAAAAAAAAGAAAGACGGTGGACATAGGAAAATTCCATCCAGGCTCCTGAGAGAAAGGAGGTAGCTTGGGGACTAGAGGCAAGATAAACTTTTTGGCACAAGCATGCAAAACGGTGATAGATGCTAATGGAAGTAAAGCTATTCTTCATCAATCCAGGTAATCAGCAGGGAGCACAAACCCCGGAGTCAGCACCGAGGGCTGACACATCAGGTGAGGGAACCAAGCAGAGCTATGCAAATGCTCATCCATGATTTGATCTCTGTTTATGGAAGCTGACAACAGAGCTCTCCATTTAGAAAGCATTACCTTGCTTAGCTTATCAATGTGTAAGCACCAAGGGAGGAGCTGATGTCTAAACAGGACATCTCCTCGGGTCAGAGAAGGACATTTAGCTCATACTAAACCAGCAGCTTCCCTGGAACAGGAGCTACTGGCTGCAAGCAGGCTTGGCTGTGAGCTGGACCAGCACAGTTTGGACTGCAGATTAGCAGTAAATGGTACAAAAATCCTGTGATTGGTCTTTTTTGGGGAGGAGGGGGAGTATGGAAGTGGAAAAGAATAATCCACTGAAACCTGCATTGTTTCAGCTTGGGACAGGATGACACAAATCGCTCATATGTAGAGCAACCCGTTATTTAAACTCCAGTATGGCAGATTGCGGTTATAACTCTTATTAGTGTTTCCACTAGAAAATGTATTTACTCCAAGATGCTTGAGAAGCAGATCACATCTTACTTGCCTTCTTTGAAGTGGATTTTGGTCTTGAGGTGGCCCAGCCAGTAAATCCTTCACATCTCTCCCCTTTCCATTCAGATTTAGTTTTGATTCCTCCTACTTCACCTTCTTCTCAGGTCATTTATAGCACACAGGATACACGCTTACACCTTTGATTTAAAAGCAGCACACCCTTTATGTTCTAGAGGTATTACACATTTAGCACCATTTTCATCAGCTGTATAAACCCTCGCTCTTCTTTACTCAAGCAATATTAATCGATGTTCAGCAGTACTACAGCAACGCAAATTGCAAACAGAAACACAAACAGAAACACATCTTGGAAAAATACACATACAAAAAAAACAAACACATAAAAAGCACCCAGACTGTCACAATAGCTGTATGGAGACACATCTGGGAAACTATTTCTCATGGAGGTCTATAGAAAAATAAATAAAGCTTTTTCAAACACTTGTGACAGGTGATCAAGGAAAGAAATAAATTACCCAGGCTCCCTCTTAAGGATAAATAATCACTAATATAAATCACAATAAAAAAGAAAATTTTACATACTAGGCCATATTTACAGAAGTGCATCCATTTGTGGAAAGGGTTATATATATATATATACATATACTCACACACACTCACATATGTATATACAAATATGTAAAATTTCATTAAAAACTCACTTGAAAACACATTTCATGTGGCAAGGATGAACGCAAAGCTAGCAATGGAATTCAAATTTTGTTTAAAGAAAGGCTTCATCAACCTGTAACCTCACCCCATGTGCAATACACGCTACAGTCAGTTTTGCAATTTTTAGGTTACCCCCAGCGAGCACAGCCTGCCAACTTCTGCATTAAAATCTCCAGGAGCCCAGCTTCATTCTCCACAGAGAAGAGCAAGTGCTCTGAAGCCTGGAGAAAGGTGGGTAAGGTACCACCCATAGCTCCAGTACACAGTTTGTAACACGGTCTGCTTTTGAAGCTCTGTGTTTTTATGTCTTCACAGAGCCATAAAATCACGTCCTCTCTAAAGAAAAATCCAAGTCAGAATTTATTTTCAGATAAATAGCAGAAAGTCATTGCTTCTCTTGACATCTAAATGAAGGGGTAGAAGTAACCTGTCCTGTTGGCATACAACTAAGCTCCATTATGTTCAGAGATGCTGTAATTTCAGTTGAAGCAATATCCTGGAATTTCTCTCTTCATTTTGGGTACAGTAGATATTGACCACATATTTTTACTCCCAGGCTTTTTGGTTTGGTTTGGTTTTTTGGTTTGGTTTTTTGGTTTTGGTTTTTTCTTTTTTTTTTTTTTGTTTTGTTTTGTTTTGTTTTATTTTTGTTTGTGACTAGGGATTTCTCACACTGAGATAATATTAATTTTGGAGACCTTTTTTACGTGTTTACTTTCAGTGAAATGCATTTTAGTAGAAATGCACAACTGTCTTTCTGGGTTTTCTTGGGCTTGTTGGATTTAGTCTTAAGTGACAAACCTCGAGCCACCATATCAACTGCTTTGCTCAAGCATGAGAGGATCCCAGAGAAAACAGTTTAAAAACATGAGCAGGTTTAGGTTTTTTCCGTTACTCTTTGTAATTGAAACTTATTTGCCCGTATCCATGATGTCTCTTCATGGCTGCCCTCCTTCAAAGCTTGAATTAATGTTGATGCCTGAAAAGAATGATTTCTAAGAGGAAAACTCTGTTGCTTTTCAAAAATCTGGCGTTTACCTCCAATGTCTAAATCTTAACCCTTAATGAGTAGTAATGAGTGTTGGAGAAGGCACAAGGAGAATTTTTGATGTAAGATCAGAGGCAACTCAGAAACTCAAGGACACTTGATAAGTCAGAATTTACCTAATAAATGAGCTGCATTTTTGATGTATTTTGATTATGTTATGCTTTGCTTTAGTTCAGACTTTCATGACAGTTGAAAGCAAAGTTATCGTTATCACAGAAACATTTAAAATGAAATTGGCTTGAAAAACAACTATGTATGATATTAAATTGTAAATCATTCTGAAGTTTCTCAAGAACAAAAGGTCAGACACATAGCTCATGTAAATCAGTGTTGCCTTTTTGATGTTAATGGCATTGTATTAGTCTCAAGCCAGGATTTGGTCTGTAGTGCCCTAAACTTCAAGTTTAAAAATACTTTCTTGAAAGATTTGCCTTTCTGTAATCCAGATCTGTCACATAAACTTAGCAGGGAAGACACAGATACTAAAACAAGATCAAAGAAAGCAGACCCGTAAATCCAAAAAGAAAATTTCTCCTTTAAGCCTTTTTCTTCATCATCCCTCACTTATTATTTTTTCATTTTAATCATTTCTAGCAATCACCCTTCTCCATACATTCTCCAAATGTGAATGGAATTCCTAACTATCAACTTTATATTATTACTCCATCACAGTTCACAGGAATTTTTTTATCCTTCCTATTTTTGTTCTTTTTTTTTATTTTTAAGAAAGTTACTCCCGGAATCCAGTCACATTGTGAGTCATGCAAAAGTGTTCTGGAAACTTGACATTAGATGTGATACAGACATTAGACACTTTATTAGTATAAAGTGCCACAGACATACAGACCACTTACTCTGAAAGAATTTCTATGATCAAGAGAGTTGCTGAAAAAAGAGCAGCTGTAAATTTATTTGACATTTGATCTGGTACAGGATACAGTAATTGGTGGATAAAGTTGTTCCAAAGACTTGCTAAAAAAAGCTGCATATCTACAAGCTGTACATACTTTGACCTAGCACAGTTAAACAGGCTTGCATGCTACAATTACTGTGAAAAGTATGTAAACATCTCAACAAGAACCACATTCCAGTGGAATTGTCTCAGAGATTTTAATGACAGCAGCTAAATGAAGACTCAAAATTTTATGTCATTTAATTACAGGAAAAGGAGACACAAGGAAGAGAAGCTCTTAATGAAAAAAAGAGGAACCATATCTCAAAGCTATTGCCTGTTTTTTCTTATCAATGGTTTTGAACAAATACATTCAATGATCTTTTAAAGGAGTGCTTTGCTATACATTTAATAAAAAGACTTCACAAAACCTACCTGCTGTATATCAGCCCTACTCCTAGTGTGAAGTTCTACAAGAGAGAAGAGTATTTCTGATTACTTTGTGTCACCCAAGGCTCACTTTCTCTAGAGTCAGCAGACACAGATTTTTTACACAGTAGGTATAAGGAAAGAGAGGAAAAGGAGAAAGAAGGATAAAGAAAACAGTTTGAAAAGACTGAATTAAATGAAAGTGTGCTGTCCAAACCTGAATACACTGCTGTGTAAAAGGTATGAACAGACAAGAATTACCTGAAAGATGGATGGCATCCTGTTCACTGCTTCCAGTCAGAGGTTTACATTTTACTAAGACATTTGTCAAGGCAACTCTTACGTTCAGCCTGCAGCCCACTGCTCTTCCCTGCAGATCTACCTCACTAGCTATTCAGACTTCCATTTGATCAGTAGAAACTCTGCTGGAACTACCTCATCCTTAAATTGTTGTCAGTTCACATAATATTCCTTTCAGGACACTTCAGCTATTCTGTCTGTACCTGCCATTCGTCCTACAACAGCAGTACCTGGTACTTTGGTAGAATAGAAGAATCACTGAGCTTACAAGTTATTAACGAAAGATATGGAACAGAAATGAGTTTAGGAAATGCCCATGAAAATCACACCCTATGTATATTTGAATTTGACAGATAGATACTCTCAGACTGCGCTTCTCCTAATTACTTCTGAACTTACGTATATATAGTTTCCCTAATAAGCTTATGAGAGTATCACATCAAGTACTCTAAACTTTACAGCTTCTCTTTGATCTGCAGGGCTCATTACCCCAACACAGGAAGAAATTAGATGGACCTGGCATAGTTTAATCTCAGAAACTCCACATTATCTTCTTAGTGCCTAAATTATACGAATATTTCACCAGAAATTGAAGGTGACTTGACTGCAACTCCAAGACCTTTGCTCAAACACACAAAGTGCTAATTTTAAAGAAAACAAAAAAGGAGAAAAAACACAAGCATGAAAAATTCTTCACTACTTTTTTCTTTCTATTCCACTTTCTAGGGTTTGTTTGTTTGTTTGTGTAGCTAATCATGAAGTGGTTTATCATCACCATGGAAAGATCCTTCTTGTAACTATTTACACTTATCCACTACTGTTTCAGGATTCTTGATCAGGCCCTACTCTTTAGGGTATGCAAAAACTCCTTAGAGATCCTAAAATTGGGCTAACCCAAAACCCCACAGGGCCACCACACAACTGGATCATATTGTTTATCAAGATTATAATTGCAAATAACAGCTCATAGTGTCTGAAAGAAAGCATTACTTCCTCCCTTGACACAAAGAGCATTGCTACTCCCTTAGTCCAAGAAGGACAAAAAAAAGCCTTGGCATCCTATATTTTCTAAGGAACAATGCACTGGATGTTAAATGTCAGTCTTCAGGATGAAAACTCATGGTTCTGACACAAGCTAGCATATATTGGTCCTTCCTTTCCTCCAAGGATCTAATTTGATTTTACTCAAACTTGATTAATTGTTTAAAAATACCTTCAATTCAGTCAGCTATATATTTGTGCTAAATGCACAACATACAAAATTCCAGCTAAAATAAAACAACACATGAAATTTCTCCTCCCTTAAAATTTTGCAAAAATAACACTTTAGGATCTTAAAAGTAACATACAAACTCTCTACAAGTGAATAATTTAATGCAAAGGGTAAATTAAAGTTTTAATAGCAGAAATAAGCTCGAAAGAGGAGGGGGAAGGGTAAGAAATAAGCATTTCATTTTCTTCATGCCTGGGTAAGAAATTTGACCATGTAACTGAAGTAATTCATAATCCATATTTCCAACACCACCTGTGCTCAGGGCAGCTGTTCAGATCAATTGTTTGAGAATCTCTAAGAAATAGTCATCTTAGCCGAAGAAGTGACCCAAATAATTCTGATGTTAACAGATACTCTGCTTCCAGAAAATGTCAGAACTGTAGGAGCCTGATTTTTACCTCCTCACTAGTATCACTTTTAGTGCTGGGAGGAACGAAGTGGGCAGTGTACTTGATAATATCTCTTAATACAAAATTGATCTCGAGGATGCCACTGGTGATACAAAGCCAAATTCTCTTCTGAAAAAAACAAACACCAGGAATTGTCCCAGTTCCTATATCATTGTTATCATATTGCTGTTCACATATAAGTGACAGAACACGCCCGTGGATTAAAAATCATCTATGCGTGTAATAACCTTCAACAACTTTAACAACTACTGGGTACTGAACTTACTACTTCAGTAAACTAAACAGTTTATGAACTTACATGACAGCAAAGGCCAGAAATTTCTTGGTGCATGTATAAAATTTATTTGTCTAAAATAACTGATAATTATTAAAGACAAGAGAATAGTACCTATGGAACTCCTATTAATAGGTTCCTCTATGATGAAAAACAAACCCAAATCATGGTGCTCCCACAGGCTCAAATTGTTTGTTATTCAATTCAGACTCAACTTTTTCCTCACATGCTGCAAAGCATCAAATGTAATACAAATACATTTTTTAAACTTGGGGAATTTAAAGACTAATCTAATGAAGAATTTGGACAACTGTGTTTATTAAATAGAGAAAAATAAGCACTTAGGTATATTCCTCAATAACTATGCAGATGTTTTAGACACAGTCAAAATTTCAGTTATCTAAGTCAAGATAGAAAAGAAGTACCACTTCTTTCCTCATGTATTTTGCACCTCCTAGCTAATAACCAAATATATTCCCTTTTTTGATTATGTTTTATGAAGAATAAAGACATGTCTGACTTTGTACTGGATCTGTCTGTTCATTTAACAGCCCACTAAACTAAAGTAGTGGAAGCCATATATTTTAAGGTCCTGATTTTCAAGCTTACCAAAATTGCTTACTGCATATGTACAAGAGTACTTCTACGACACACTGAAATCATAAGTTTGAATTTCCTCAATAAATAGATTGGCTTCTGCGTCTGTAACAAAATGGTTAATCAGCAATTAAAATATCTATATGGTCAGGAAGCTTACAGATGTGCAAGGTGTGTCCATCATAAATACTATTACTGTGAAAATTCATATTAAAGGCTTTCATACACAGTGTTCCCTTCTTTAAATCCAAGAAAACTCAGAAGCTAGATTCTGCTGACAAACTGATTTCTGATAATTAAGAAAACCATGAACTTGATGCACACTGTATCCTGACTTTCCCTCCTACATTTGTAGCCACATGGGAGGAAGTAAGATAAATATTGTACTTTTCTTCTACAGCAATTCAAAAGCTCATTTAGCTGTGATGCTCCCTTCTTATGATGCTCCCTCTCCTTTAGCAAAAGATAAAAAATTATGAGCTTTACACATTTGGATTCTTTTGCAGAGAGGCTCTACTTAATATTTTTTTCCCCTCTCCAGTTCTAGACGAAGAACAAAAAGAAAGGCTTTAAACTCCAAAGAGACATTTGATACAAGTATTTCTGACAATGTTTGTCTGGAAACACAGCTGAAGCTGTGAGGTGGATGCTGGAAGGCCCCTCAAGTTGAAAGCACAGATGTGATGAAAAGAACTACAATAACATGTCATACTGTGGGTTCTGTGGTTTGCATAAAATACCAGATTTTGAAATAATCCCTTTTGTAATGGGTAAGGACACAGTTCAGTCATGTTTCCCAGCAAACACCCTCAGTCAGCACCCCAGATTATTCCCTGCTGGCCTTCACTCCGGGCTACAGGTCTGCTCCTCATTTCCCTTAGCTTTCAAGGAAAGCTCGAGATCACATTCACACTTCCATGATTATCCATGTCAACAGGATCAGAGGTTGCAAGGCTGAAAATATACAATTATCCTACATAGGAGGAGGCTGAGGGAAAGTAAATGGCCCATCAAACATCCATAGTTGTGTTCTACCTGCTCTCAAGCAGGTCCCAAAACCACCCCCGCACAGCTTTTTGTGACACTAAAACACATCCCTTGAGTGTGCCACAAAATGTTTGCTTTTCGAGCTCAAAGAAGGTCATACTTGAAAGAGGCAATTTAAACAATAGGAACGTTTTTCAGCATAAACAACAGAATCTAGGAAGCATACACGACATAAGGCAAGACGAAGTGTCCAGTTGTACTTTTCCCACTGTAATGTTTGCTCTCCATTAGTACAGGTAGCTTGCAAGGCTTCCTGGCTAAAACACTAAAAACATGCTGGCTACACTGTGAAACTCGATGCAGTTTTAATTTGGGTTTGATTTATAATAATTGGGTTCTTTGTATGGCCAGAGAAATTTTACCTGAGCTAGCTTCTTATTTTTTGCCCTTAATAAAACTATTATATCGTTGCTGATATAGTATGGACTAACTCATTCATTTTTGTGGGAGAATATTGCATATTTCTGGCAAGACTACAATGGCCAACATTCACTGAATTTATGTTGCATCTTCTCGGGCAAGTAGTACTCCTCAGGGTTTAGAGGGAGTACATTCCAGACTGTGCTAAAACTTAATTCCAGGCTGCATCCTTCTATGTGTCTGCATTAAACTGGCTATAATCTGGAATTCAGAGGTCTGTATATCAAGCTGGCTAAGGTGGTTTGAAGCGAGCCTCCTTCTTCAAAATGAGCTTAATAATTACAAAAAGATCTAAAGACATTGAACTATCCTCCAAATAATCTGCTTTTCTCTTCAGTGATACTCCATACTTGAATGCCAGCAGGTTCTAATCTCATATACTGTAGGGATAGATGCACATCAGACAGTGTATCTGTAAACTAAGAGTACATATATGCACACAGTATAAATACTAAAAAAAAAAGTTCCATCCAAAGTACACACACTTTTAGGGGATCCAAAGAACCCAAACCAAAACAAAAAAATCCAAAAGCTGGTTGCATAATGCAAAATAAGTAGTATAAAGCTATTACTGAATTAAACATTAGTTACACTTGAAAAACTAGGCATTGCTGCTGTTACATTTTTATTCTAGTTCACAAAGGATCCCTGCAATTCTAGTTTGAACCCATCCTTATCCTCCAGTTTATCTTTAGCATTAAATCAGCATAACAACTGCCTGTGATTTCACTACAAATTTCATGATTTTAACTCCTGCTTCATTTCCCTGATTTTCAGTAATCAAGTATAAATACTGCTTTGGTCAAAGCATCACATCAGATGCTCAAAATTTCTATAATTTTTCTGGGATTTCCATCAAGTTTTTCTCCAAAGAATCTTTATTTCAGACCAGGCAGCTTTCCCTCATAAACACAAGATACTTTCTGTATTCCTACACATCAAGCTTAACATTTGGCAGCATTTAAAGAGATTTTCCAATAAGCTCATCTAAGAAATCCCATCTAATTAATTTAGATTATCATTGCAGTACATCACCTCAGCTCCCTTTGCAAATGCTTGCAGCAATTATACCAGTGAATAAAAATCCTGAATAGCATCAGCACTAAAATTTACTGAAAACACCTACAGTCAGGTAAGAACAGCTCCTCATTGTGGCTTCTTACACTAGAAGTCACGTTTGATCAAGTCCAGTGAGCTGAAACAGCCAGCCCCACATTAAGGATCTTCTTTGCTGCTCTTAGGAGCTATGATGACAAAGTATTTTACATAATTCAAATAAAAGAGTATTTCAAAGCTAAGTTAAAACTTTCATCTACCAAATTTACCTGAAGCCTTCCACTCAGTCACACCCCCACACAGTGCTAAAGGCTGCTTTTCACTAAGGCCACCAACCCTTCACATCACTCTCCCTCTAACAATTTCATCACCTTGGGATTTTAACTCCTCATCAGAACAAAATGCCTCAAGGCCTCCATCATAGATCAGTTCCATTTACTTTTTCATTTTCCCTGTACTTCGCTTTAGAGAGAGCCTGCTAAAAACAATAAAAACATCCCACACCAGAAAATCCTTTATCTCATTGTCTCCTTTTTAGCAATATTCTTTCTGCCTTTCTTTCCCCTGACAGAAAACCCCTCCAGAATTGCCAGGTGCTCCCTGCCATTACCAGGGAACCACTGCTGAAAGCCCCCCTCTCCTGCAAGCAGGCGTGGGTAAACAGAAATCTAACTGGTAGCTTAATGTGTTTTATGATAACTAAATTACTATGGGTATCTATGGGCTGATTTGTTTTTCTGATATGTTTTGAATAAATTCGTGTGCATTAGCACATTAGTCAATGCAGTTATTTTCAATGAAATTGTGGTTTCATTAAAAAAAAACCCAAGAACATCCAGCGCTAATTTCCCATAAAATTAGATTGATGAATGTGAGTTTCACTACTTACTTTTATGACTTCATACCTCATATCCCATCAGCAGCACTTTTATAAGCACCAAAGCCAACTTCCTACAGCTCTGAAAGTCATCCAGGTAATCTTTTTCAGAAACTTTCAGCTTTACAGACTCGCATCACTCTTTGGTGAAACCTCACCTCAAATCCCCAGCCCATAATTCCTTCATTTGGCCCACAGAAGGAATCTGGATCAGGAATTCTGATCCCAGAAACTGGGATCATCCAGGTGGGCAACCACTCTTCAGCTCACCTGAATCCCTCCATCACACATCAAAAAAAAAAGATTCCTCAGCAATCAGAAAGAAAACCAAGTTAATTAAATTTCCTCTTCATTAGTAATCTCCTCTATTTATGTTTTATCTCTAGTTTGTACTAGAGATTGCCACATATTCGAGGATTCATTTAATTAAACAAGATTTATTTTCTTGAATGCAGCTACACCTGGCTTGGACAAACCTGACAAAATATTCTTATCCATTCAATATATACAGAGTATGCTTACACATTCATTAAACATTCTTACAGGTGACAACACATGATTTATTTTCAATCAGAGTTTTTTGTTTAGGGTTGTATGCAGCTCTTTTAAATTAGGACATTTTTGCTAATTAATTCACTAGATATTACTTGTGGTTTGATTAAATATATGTGTAGGTTAATATGCAATAAAAAGACTGGAAAATTTTCATCACATAAGCTTACGTTCATCATAAATATTTCGTTTCCACAAAACTATCATGGAAAAAAGTTTATTTTATTTCTTAATCTACCTCTGGTTTATGTATTGGAAGGGTCAACTACTTTATTTATTGGAGGGGTCAAGGAGGGTCAATACAATTTATAAAAAAACCAGGAAAAAGCCTGCTTCTATAAACACTTTGCTAGGAAGGAATTGCTCTCTTGTTACATCTCATTCGGAAAAGAATTTGGGAAGGAGCTGAGGGAGGAAATGAGAGAGCTCAAGTGGTTGTTTTAGTTTTTCTTTTACTCTAGTTTCCTTCTATTCAAGTCTGAAGGCCTTCAATTTTGATTGGAACTCCCCCCCCTTTGCTAACTTGTGTAGAGAAAAGTAAAAAACCAATAATGAAACTGAAATACTTTGAAGAAGCATTTTTAAAACAGGGTCATGAAGCTGTATGAGGTGCCTTTTAAACATGATGTGATTACATCACTATTGGTCTACAAATGAACACAAAAGGCAAGTGAACAAACAAGCAAATGGACATAAGAAAATAAAATCAGGAGTAAAAGTGTGTTTTCATGTAATTTAATCTGAACTCTCTGCTTTTCTCCAGAACAGACCATCCTCAGCATCTGAAAATTCAAAGTAGCTAGGCCGTTGATAGAGAAATAAAATAAGCATAATTTCTGAGATAAAATAATGAAATCACATAAGTTATACAACAAGACACAAGCAGTCTATTTGATCACAAAACACATGTTTTTATAGCATTTTTTGAAATGCGAGGAAGTATTTAAGCTTAAACAGTTACTTAAGTAATCTCAGGTAGTAGTGGGCCATACCTTTCTTAAATATAAGGTTCCTTTTCACAGCCATGTTTAACCACTTTCTATAAGCAGTGACAGGGATAAGCAGTAGGACAATGATAAATTCATATCACTTTGGCAAATAAATGGAGAAGGAATGTTTGGCTGGGGGATTCCTGAATCCATCTATTGCACTTCTACTCTGACACTAAAGTGGGGTCATGCAATTCTCTAGTTACTTAATGTCCACTTCTGTACTTTAAATATGTTATTTCTTATCAGACTGAGTCCTCATGCTCCAATTTGCTCTGAAGAAGCAGAAATTGCATTTGGAAAATAGGATTTTCTTTCCTTTCTTTCTGTTCTTGGCACTCACTATCTTCATTCAACATGTAACATCATTTTGACACAATGCAGCAGGTAATACTGTAAAATCGAATGCAATAAAAGCTACCCAGCATACACATATAGGAGGGGAAAGCCTATCATCACAAAAATACTGTTCCATTTCCATTGGCTGCAGTTCAATTTCAAACTATTCACCCAGCTTCAGTAAGTCCTCTCAGATCCCAGCTCCAGAGGTGGCTGCTTGCTTCTGAGCATCACACAAACACAGAATTACCTTGCTGACCACGACCACGTAGCGTTTTAGCCTAACATTAATACTTTTTATCACAAAGAAGAAGGTTTCTATTTTATCACCAAGAATCTCTGTGCTAATGTAGAGTTTTAGGGAGGCTTGCATGGGGAAATGCCTCACCAGAGCACAGCCAGGCTTTGATGCAGCCAGATAGCTTTGAAAGGGACATAAAGCACCAAGGAAACATTCTTTGGAGGAACAGTTTACCACTTCAAAAAGATGTACAATCTACAAGGGAAACAGACAGGAGAGTGCAGGATATTTTCCTATGCCAGGCATATATAGTCAGTTCTGTCCCTTCGTGTAATTTACTCCTAATAGTACCAGCAGGTAACAGCCGCTGCACTATTAAATTTATTTTGGAAAATCATTGTGATAAAATGCAAAACCTTCCTTGTCCTAATGGCTTTTCTGTTACTGACTCAAACTCTGAATGCACAGGTGTATAAAAAAATTAAACAATTTCAGGCAGAAAAAATACTTTCTCTTCTTTTCTGAATCTTGCCATTTCTTTATTTTAGTAGAAATGGAACAGGTTTAACATGCAGAAATTCACATAATTTGACAGAATTCGGAAATCAAATCATTTGCTATAATCGTCATCCTCCCATAAACAGAGCAGCAAAGTATAATTCAGCTGAAGAGATAGCATAAGATAGTTTTACAAGCACAAATAAAGGGAATGGAAGAGGAGAGCAAAGTGAAACTGTAACATAGTTGCAGGGAAAAACTATTAGTAGGTGACAATTTGAGAAGAAAAAGAGTCTCAGCTTTTTCTGTTGAAAAACACTGTAATTAAATAAAATAATGTCCCTGATATTGTTTTTGTGCTGTAGAAAGAATTTTCCAGCAACCAGCCAGAAGAGTGGTAACAAATTTATCATGTAATGAATTTTGTTTTGTGGTGAGGAATACAGGAAAATGAACAATGATTAAGCACCAACTTAATGTAGTATATTTGTCACTCTGCGTGAATTAAAAAGCTAGAGGGACACTGTATAGTATTTGCTGTCTGTGTTTTGATTCATTGCGTTGTTGGCTCTGTTAGAACTGTTAATGATAATGCCTGCTAACTTTTGAAATTGGAAGAGCTAGTTAGGGTATTTTCAACTACAAACATCTTTAAAGTAGATTTCTGGAAGGTTCAGTATGTTCAGCATAACCTTGGATCACAAAGACTGAATACTTCTATCAGCATCATATAACAGTAACAATCTTAACATTATTTATGTATACGGCTAGATTTTTATTTTCATAGCTAAAGTCAGTGCCTGCAATGTCACTGGTGATAATGCATTACCATTTTTTATCTATGGAAATGGGAGGAAAATCACATTGACTTAATAGGAAATATTATGGTAATCCCTATATATCAGTTAAGATAACTGCATTTCAGCAGGGCATAAATTGCCACAAGCTCCTTCTGTATTCAGACAAGTGTGAGACTCAAAAGCAAATGCAGATATGTTTTCCTTTTCCTCGAGTCCATCAGCACAGTACACTGTGATTCAACCAGTGAAGAGGAAGGAGACACATGTGGGTCACAGGGAGCACAGAGTGACTGAAAGACACCATCACCAAGGATCATAAGTAATGTTGCTCAAATTGTGTGATAATGGTGGCTGTTAGGTATTACTCCATTGGTCAGGCAGAAAAATCTAAGGGGAAAAAACTAACCGAGGATTATAAACTCATTTGAACAACGATTTGGCGGGGCGGTTGTCTTTGCTATTAACTTTACTAAAATCAAAATGCAAATCTATCTACAGCCTAAAGTGTTATTTCATATCAGTGGTAAAATATCTGCCTATACCCCTTAGCAATATACAAACATACATACAGACGTATGAAATATGTTATGGTGTGTACATTCACTGCCTCGACTGTGGTAACTTCAAGGCTGGAAACACTTTATTTTAATGAGAATGGTAGAAGAGGAAGGCTGCAAGTCAAAGTACCTTGCAAAGGAAGGTGGCTTTCCTACACAGAATGAGGGGAGCATGGCCTTGTCCCATGGAAGCACTGGGGCCCTTCAGCCTTGGCTACAGGTCAAGGTCACATTGGGTTGCACACTGTACAAATTTCTCAACCAAAAAAAATGAAGAAAAATCAAGAAAATCAAGTCAGAGGCAGCCACATCAGCCTGGAAAAAGATGGCAAAAGCTCAAGGAAGTGATGGATGACGTAGAGCCCAAAACTCCTGGCAGCTGCTTTGGAGTCATGGCGAAAGTGGGAGCAAGAGAGCAGCACTGACTGGAGAGTGCCCATCCCATGGGTGCAAGGATCCTGGCACCACATTCCAGAGGAATGATGGGTACCAGAGCACCCATGCAGCCTCATCAGCGTGCCACAATTCTTCACCTTGTGATTCTATGCCTCTCATATGTTCTCCCCATCTGTGTGACAAATCATCTTATTGTGTACACATCCATCTGAAGGAAGGAGCCGATCACCAAACTCTCAGACTCAACTGAGCATAGCAGAACACATGTGGGATGGGGCAGGAGATGGAGGTTGCCATGGTAACCCATCACTCTGCTTCTCCTCTCTGTCTAAACTTTGATGCCAGATTGAAATAGCTGGTCTAACTTTTATTATTGGCAATTACTGAGAGTGTTTAGCCATGGTGTCCTCACTCTTTAGTCTTCTGAATATTTGCTTTGCCTTTTTACAACTGGTAAAAACTTTCACTCATAAAAATAAAAAAAGTTACATAAACAACAAAGTTATATAAAACCCCAGCTTTTAAGTCTAAAACTGTAAAATCTGAGTCAGTTGTGAGAGCAAACTGTAGGATTTTTTGGTGTTGTTTTTGGGGATTTTTGGTAGGGGTTGATTTGGTTTGTTTTGTTTGGGTTTCCTTTTGCTAAGTAGCAATCTGATAAAGAAGAGAATTAAAAAGACTTCAGGGTATTTTATTTATCAACCATTTCTTGTTTCATTTAATAGTGCAGCCTAACCAGTATAAAACATAAAGAAAGAATCAGAGATCTCAGAGTTGTTCCACACTAATCTCCCTTTTGTCAATGTTTTGGGATCAGCTTTAGGTCCCTGATGAAAGCCAACTTAGATTGCTTACAGAAGTAAAAATTATAGGAAGGAGAGGAAGAGAGGTCAAAGAGTATTTTGAAAGCCATCATTAAATATGCAAATTTTTTTTGCTAAATATCATAAAATTGATGTAAGGAATATATCCCTCAAGTATGAATGATGTTTTACACCTCTACATATGAACATGTTTAACCATGTTGGACTACACATGACATGTATTATATAAGAATAAATCTACAAAAATACTAAACTCACAAAACCAGACAAAAATATTTTGGTTACCAGTGTGAAGTCAATTTACAAACAACTTCCTTCAAGCACAGGGTTTTTTGCATTGTTTCTGTGAGTTCTCTCCTAAGTGTCTTCCTTTCTTCTCACTGGCTGGCCTTTGTTCTTTCACCTTGTCTTTCTGGTGGGCTTGAAAAGAGCCATTTGTTTAGTGAGGTTCAGATTTCAAGTACTCTCAAGCATGAGTGAATAATACTTGGCCAGTTTCACAGGTTTCTGCTTCACAGCAGTAAAGTTTAAGTCATTTGTTGACGCCAGATGCTTGTGCCCAAAGAGCAATCTGAAATGTCTTATACACAGCACCTTTTTTTGGACTGCTAGAAAACAGATGATAATAACAGCAAACTGAATTATACATAAAAAAGAGGAAGTAATAGTTTATTCAAAAATTTTTGCTTTAAGAATTAAGTCAGACATCGTCAAAGAATTATACACTGTGTTGAATTAACTTGTTTCTGCTTCCAGGAAATCACTGCAATACCTGAGACAGTAACGTGGCCAAAAGCAGAATTTACAAAGCAAAGGCTTCTTTACAAAGCAAACCCAACAGAGCTGATTTGCAGGCCCCTCTTTACGCTGAGGTTTGTGCATGATCTAAGGAGTGACACTGAGATTCAGGTAAGAACGTAAAATGTATTTTAACAGCATTCATAAAAATTAAAACAAGAAACAAAATTAGTTCAGATACCAGCCTTAATGTCCTGGATCTGTGTGAAGCCATGGATAACACAAGCTTTAGGGCAGCTCTGTGTAATTTTAAGAGTGACTTCCATTATATCAATTCTGAAGAAGTATACTGCTCTTTGATGCAGAGCAGTAGATTCCCTTTTCTGTAAATGCCACTAAGTTACACATCAGCTCTCCAGTTCTGATTGCTCCGGATACAGAGTGGACTGACAATGCTGTCCAGACAACAGTATTCCAAAATACTCTGCAAAGGCTGTGCTGAGTGTCCGTGCAGGGGAAATGCTGCCACTGCTGCTGCTTCCCTGCTGGCAGTCCCCAGAAACAACTGGGAGTCTGCAAAGCACTGGCAGCTGGACAGGAGGAGAGCTGGTGGCACAAGTGCCACCAATTCTGCCTGATTTCCAGCTGAGGAAAGCAGAACAGATTGCTGGGAAGGGAGGCAGGGTAAGAGCAAACATCCAAAGTAATGAACAATTTCCTTGGACTAAATGCAAATATCTATACAGCAGATCGGGATTCCAGCTTCATATTGGAATGCAACTAGATACAACTGCAATAATAGATGGAATTTAATAAGAGGTGTAAGACCATTCACAACAAATCACAATAAATAAAATCAGTCATGTCTATTTCCATGTAAGTGGTGGTTTTAATTACAAGAGGATTATTCCATGATTGGAAATGGGTGGGAGAATGCACCAGACTGATGATTCACATGACCATAAATAGGAAGTGCAGTCTCCTGCCTTATTTACCATCCCACACTTTCTACTGTGCAAGGAACACAGGTGACTAGAGTACCACTTCACAGGTCTTCCTTTCGAAAGGATATTCCCCAATGTGACCTCACCTCCAAATAAATTAGCCCAATTCAGCTGCAGCTATCACTTTCTTCTGCATACCTTGTTTCTCCAAGCTTTAAGCTGGAGTGTGAAATTTTTCATATTTGTATCCCAGGCATCAGCTTCCCATTACCTTCTCTAAGAAGATTTGCTCATCAATGGTAATGTTTCCAAAAACTTTTACAAAACTTTATTTTCCCCTTTTGTCATAACAAACTTATTTTTTCTATGAAAAACTGAAGTTCACTGAGCTGCATTAGCAGGCCGTGGCAGTTCCTCTGCCCCCTGAAGGACTGCTCAGGTCTTCCACCACCATCTTTTTGGCTCCGAGGAAGCTGAACAGAGGCCGTGTTACTGTGAATACAGAGAGCACATGGCTTAAAAACAGGTGCAGCTCTGTTTAGACAGTACTGCACCAGTGTTTAGCTGTCTTTCACAAATAGAAACACAATATTTTTGCAGGACCTTCAGTCCACCGTATGTTGTCAGGTCTCAGGTATATTTGCTGAATCTCTCATCCCTGATTCTCCTTAGAGTCTGTCAAATTTATCTAGTCTTTAATTAGTATATATGGGGCAAGGAGTGTCTGTCAGCAAGTCTGTGTCCTGTGATCTCAGGATTCTTGGACAGGATTCTTTAGCAGGTCAAAAGGGAGTATCAATATAGAGAACATTGATATGCTTTAGTCCCACAATCGGAGATGGAAACATCCCCTATGAAATATTCAGCACCTTTGCTCCAATAATTCCATTAAACACAGTAAGAAACAACAGCCTGTTCTATGGAGGCAGAATTGACAGGGGGAGATGTAAAACAGTTTGGTCTTCCAGCTTCTTTGTGGGAAACATCACCACAGCAATGACCACAGCTGATGGCAGATCAGTGGGGTTGCCACTGGGATCATTCTCAGGTCTTTACCAATATTCATACGTGAACACAATATCCCCTCTTTTTACCCCCATGCATTGGATGGGGGGAAGATGGAGAAGCGTAAAGACAGATTTGACACTGGATGGATGTTTCCAAAAAGAATTGGCAGCCCCGGTGCCTTTGGGAAAGGGAGCTGCAAGAGTGGTACAGTACTGTGAGCACAGTCAGAGCTTTCTAGACAATTCTATGTGTCCAGTCTCCAGACTTTAACCTAATGTTAGGATAAACATGATTTTTCAAGCTTATGGATAAAACATCAAACTGCACCAAGATTTAAAAAGTTTAATATTTTCTTTTCATTCCTTAAGGTACGATGGGGGGAAAAAATGCACACAAGCCTGAGATTCTAATCTCCAAGTGGTTATCTTGATAAGTAATAAATCTAACCTTTCCAAGCAGACGTATGAAGTTAAGGGGACTAATTGATCATGTTGGCACAAAGGTGTTGTTCATTCTGCAAAGGCCAAGTTAATCCACATTGATGTGATTCAAATTAACCTTAATCAGCTACTAGGCTGACTGTGATTTCATTACTGGATATGCTACAATTAGACATCTCCTGTCTTTAAATGCCCCTCAGCTTTATTGCAGCATTTTTTTTTTTTTTAATAATAAACACCCATTTACACATCAAATACTATTAGTGTAATTGGCTTTAAAATTGACTTTTTTGTGTAGTCACTTTTTGGTTCTGTTTATTCTGAAAAGGTCAAGTAATACAGATTGATGTGATCTAAATTAACCTCAAACAGTTACTTCTCCTTTCAGAATGATATGCTGTCATGGTAGGGAAGGATCAGACAGTTGTCTTCTCTTTCCTTTTTTTCCCCCCCTTCCAGATACATAAATCATATGTATTTCATTCCTGGAGGCAGGTGCAAAACACGTAGAAGCCTATAAATCATCTTCATAATAGAATTCAAAAGCAGTTGACTATTCATCAGAAAAGTTTAATTCTTTATCCCCATTGAGGCCGTGCAGGTATGCCACACACTGTACGAAAAAATTACACTTTTCAAAAATTAGTTTTACTTTGTTCCAACTAAAACCTGATCCAAAGTCCACTTTTTTAAAGCTTTCTGCCCTTGTATTCCGTACCTCAAGTAGACAGTGTGAACACAAGAGTCAACTGGAAATTCATGGGCAGTGTGTTTGATTGTGGCACTAAACAAGAGAAGCAAGTTCCCACACTTTATTTTGTTTCTTGAGCAAAGCAATTGTAATTTCCCTACCTCTTTTCTCCTTCAATTCTCTCTGGCTAAGAGTATTGCCTCTTTACTCTGCCCTGACCAAACGGAAAGCTACAGCAAGTGAAACACTCAAGGAAGGCCTTAAGAAACACAAAACAAAAATGTCAAATTTTCTTCAGAGGGAGTGAATTAGATGGGGAAGGTGAGGGCAGAAACGACAACCTAAAGCCAGCTCTTTACCCTGTCCACCACTTTCAGTCTCTGAAGAGATGTGACTTCCCCCAGGGCAGGAGGCAATGAGGAGACACCTGGAGAACCCCTGTCCATGCTGCAGGAAGGCTGCACTCACCTTCCAGGGGCTCCCTTGGGGCACCCCTGGCCCATCTGCTCCCCTCAGCTCCCCTGAGCTCCCCTGGCTTCCCTCTGAGCCCGGGGGTGGGAAACTGCCCCGGAAAGGATCCAGGGTGAAACACTTGTGCAGGCAAAGAGGGACAGCAAGCCAGGCCAATTGTCACCCTGTCTGAGGTACCACATCTCTCCCACAGCTCTGAACCCTGGCTGCCTATTTGGGACACAGATATATGGAAATCCAACCCGACTTAGGGAATAGCCACAACTGTCACATCATTTATTGATCAGAATAAATGTTTAATTTTGCATTTAGTTGAAGCCTGTGCTGTAATCAATAATTAATTTGCCAGTTGTGGTTATTTTACATGTCCAGTCACCTTTCTACATGCAAAATAACCAGAGCAAGCATATTATTTGTTCATTCAACTCTGAACCTGAATCTGAAGAATGGTCTGCACTAAGAGACTTCCCTTTCTTTTGACTTTGTTCTGTTGAAGTGCTCAGATTTGAAATTCAACCCTGAACAGTAGGTAAGGACTGTGCTTGGTGCCCAAAAAAAATAAAAGGAGCATTTTTTTAATCCTGCCAAATCTTCTAAAAGACACCAGAAGGATTGCAAAGAGAAACAGTTATATATACAGAAGAGAAAGTGATTCTGATGGTAAAGATGACTTCTTAAAAAGTAAAAATGATTATTGGATCTCTACCAGTATGGAAAATCCAGACTTTCTTTCTGAATAATGCACCAGCTTAAATAAAGAATTGAAAGAAGCTGAAGTTACTCTGAGAGATTTTCCTAACTCTTCCAGCTTTTGGGGCTGCAAAGGACAGCAGAGGCAGCTGTATCTTTGTAATGTTCACACAGCACTAGGGTTGCTCCCTTAATAAATCCTGAAGGAAAAAATACAGAAAAGCACAAATTAATTCTTTGCAAAATTTCAGGGTACCTAGTGCTGAACATAATTTGTACATGCAGGGAGGCTCTCCTTTTTCTGCCTCCTATCTGCCACTGCATTTTTTCAAGTGTGCAAAATCTGTAGGGATCTATTGATTTTTTTCCCCTTGTTGCTGAGTATGAAATAGAAAGGGTGTGAGACAGGTAATTGCTGATCCCATCCGCTCCACATCTAGGGACAAACCTATTTTTCTTGGGATAATGGTTATGTTGAGTCTTGCCATATAAGCAATATTTGAGATGTATTAAAGCCACCTACCCACAAAGAAGTTGAATGCTTCAGCAACCAAATATGTATGAGAAACTTTACTTAATATTGACATAATATTTCTAACATAAACACTGCGACTAATTATGAAATCAACCCTAGTCAAAGCCAATTATACTGTGGGTTAGTAAGTACAATCACAACTGCTATTTATAGTGACAGAAATACCATAAGTGTATATGAAAGACTATATACAGATGGTGAAAAAGATTATGTTTGGCATAGCTCATAGTGAAAAATTAAAATGGATGTCTGTAAACAAACCAGAGAAAGTAATATTAGATCGCTAAAAATGAGACTGATCTACTCTTCCACTTAAAGCCAAACGATATCTGACATGACTGGAGCAGCTTTACTTATGTATGTGTAAGTCAGTGTGGATTTCTGGACGTAACTGCAGTACAACTGCCATGTTTTTTAAATTTGGATGAAAACAGTCTAAAATACTGTTGGTTTCTTGGCATATATGCCCTTGGTCCTTCCGGGAAATATGAAATATTAGTACTCATACAGAGTAAATTGATTCAAAGTGGTTTTAATAAAGTTTAGTACGTGTTTGGCAAAAAGCAAACCTTTTTTTCTTTGCTACACGAGAATAACAAGAAATATGCAGACACACACGAAACAGATAAATGGCTTCATACACATTAGGATGTTATCAAGTCTGAATTTTCCATTTGGAAATTTTATTATGCCTACTTACATTTTTGTCCCCCATTATGAACTGAGACTAATTTAACACCATCAATTTATAAGCAACAAGATGTGTAAAGTCAGTTATCACGTTAATGCTGACTTCTGCTGTCTGCCATCCTAGATTGTCATTTACAGACATTTACTTTTACAAGAGCATAAAATGATCCCAAAGTAGACTGTTACTGCACAGCAATACAATATACTGTGGCTCTCATTACTCTGGTTCCCTAAATAAGTTACAGTAAAACTTAAATGAGCATGTTATGGTTTGCTGTCAGTGGTTTGCTGTTGTTAAATTTTTGTTTATGATTGTGCATCTATATTTATCTGTCAGACCTAAAATGTTTTCCTAGCTGTCCTCTGACAGTTGTTTCACCCAACCATCTCGTCCAGCAGCACTTCAAAAAAAGTACAAGGAAGGTTTTAGTCTCACTTTAAAATTTCCAATTTAGCATGTAAGGTGAAAGAAAACCTTGAAGGCAGCCAAGGTACCTTGTGAATACAAGAGCTGTGCTGGAGATAAACTCTACTGTTGCTCTTTGAAGGCAAGCTGCCTGTTAAGTTCTCTTGACCATGAGTGTTCAAACTCTGCAGAAAGATCTAAAGCTGGAAAAATTATATCCATGAGAATAGTAAATGAAAGTTCATTGAGGGCATATATCCAGTGTAACAAACCTGTTGTCAGCTGCTATAAGACTGTATAAGAGTCATTATCATTTAAAAAGTATTTTTGAATCCGCTCTGCCAGAGAAAGTAACAGTTGAATGTCATGAAGAATATGGTAAAAAATCTGTTTGATTCCCTCATGTTAATATCTAATGGTCCTCAGAAAACTGGGAACATTCCAGAGGTTTAGAGAGTTACCAATCCTTGAAAATTCTGAAAGAATTGAA
Source organism: Daphoenositta chrysoptera (assembly GCA_013397915.1). Classification (NCBI taxonomy): domain Eukaryota; kingdom Metazoa; phylum Chordata; class Aves; order Passeriformes; genus Daphoenositta; species Daphoenositta chrysoptera. The sequence goes on along the minus strand of VZRO01002815.1, from coordinate 25,099 downwards.
AGAATAACTAGGAACTAGAATAACTAGGAACAGACTGGTCAATCTGATCTTTATTTGATTACAATGTAAGTACTGCCCATCAGCTGGGCTTCAAAGAGGGTAAAGAGTATGTTTGATGGGATGGATTATGGATCTGAGCAGTAAATTACGTAGTATACTGGGATTTTTCTGAGGTGTTTGCTTTAGTGTTCACAAAGTGGTTTACAGAAAAGGTTAGACCCATATGTAACCAATAATAACCAAGGATTAAACAGGAAATTCATAGAACTAGATTTAAAAGAACAACTGGTATCATTACCAACACAGCTATGAATATCTGAAGTCACTTTTAGCAACATCACTACTGAATGAACTTCTCGGCAAACATTATTTCCTACCATGGTCTTTAGGATATAAAATCCTTCTTATTAAAGCCCAAGAAAAACACTGACAGGGTATGAGCCTTGCAGAAGAGAAGCCTGAGAGGACTAATGGTTCCTTCTGATTCTAACTTGCATGAAATTTAGAAACAACTATTTTGTCTGAATAAGGTCTCTGCATCTGACATTTGGAAAGATTTTTTTTTTCTTTTTTTGGCCAAAAAACATTAGACATCTGCCACTGCTTCCCTGGTATTAGAAAGGTCATTATACCATAGGCAGCAGGAATTGCTGAACTTCAGAAATCTTTGGCACTCACTAATAGGAATCTGAAAAAATATCTAAGAACTTGCCAAACATGGTCTTTTCAGAATAACAGGCTGGAAAAATGAGAAAACCATAGCCTCAAAAGGGGATCATGTGAAATAGGCAGGTTGGTTTATTGGTCTTGTAGTGAAGAACTTTCTTACTCCCATATCCCACAATCATAACTTTGTCAAGGGGCTGACTGCATTGGTTGTGTTCAGCCAACTGTCGGTCATTACTGATGGCAGGAGGGCTTATTACACATTTTGTTCACCCATGAGTCAAGCTAAATCCAATGCCACTTTTAACCTCAGGAAAGGAATTGAAACAACCTCACAGCCTCTAAGTCACACTATATACTAACTCTTGGAAGGGTCTTGATGACATTTATCTTCCCTGTCTCATGTCCTTGGGCACACCATCCACTTTAAAATCTAACCTTGTTACAAAAGAAGCATTCAAGATCATGACTTTTTTTTTAAATATAAAAAATAGACATATGTCATGCATTTTATATCTCCAAATAAATATTTGCATATATGTATTTACAACCCAAAATCTGAGAGAACTCTAACAGGAAGACTGCAGCCAATTTGTTCCACGGTAGCCATTCAATTTCCTGAAATCAAAGTATCACCATATAGCTGAATTCTGCTTTTTAAGCAGGATGAGAAGTAAAGAAAATACGAAGTATTTGATAATATACATGATCAAATTTATGTCTGGATTCGCAGTTGTGAAATATTTCTAAGAGATATCTCTATGTGTCTAAAATTGGCTGTTGAAGGGTTATTTTCACATTTCAGTGAAAAATTGTCCAAAGGTGCTGCTCAAATTCCAAGTCTGACCACGTTGTGGTTTAACCCCAGAGAACAACCATGGCCCAGGCAGCCCCTCTCTCAATCCCCCACCTGCAGGATCCTGGAGGGACAATGGGAAGGGGAAAGGCAAGAAAACACATCACTTGAGACAAAGACAGTTTAACAGGGAAAGCAAAAGCCATGCACACAAGCAGAGCAAAACAAGGAATTAATTCCCTGCTTCCCCTGGGCAGGCAGGTGTTCAGCCATCTCCAGGAGAGCAGGGCCCATCACAGCAATGGTGACTGCGGAAACAAACGCCATCACTCCAAATGTGCCCCTTTCCTCCTCCTTCCCCCTGCTTTATTCACTGATATACAATGACATCACATGGTCTGGAATGTCCCTTTGGTCAGCTGGGGTCACCTGTCCGGGCTGTGTCCCCTCCCACCCTCCCAGGCACCCTCAGCTTCCTCACCAGTGTGGCAGCACGAAAAGTGGAAAAGGCCTTGGCTCTGTGTGAGCCCTGCCCAGCAATGACAAAAACATCTCTGTACTGTCAGCCCTGTGTGCAGCACAAACCCAAAACACAGCCCCAGTCCAGCCACTGGGAAGGAAATCAACTCTACCCCAGGCAAAACCAGCACAAGCCCACTATTAACGTGTTCATTTACTTAATGAGACACTCATATACTTGGAGGACGTGATGTATATTAGATATACGGTAGTTCCCTGGCTGCATCCTTGACAAAACTTCCTTTCTGATGGCATACTCTCTTTTTCCCTTTTTCGTTCCCTTCCTTAAAAATTTGGATGCCCACTGCTTACATTGCCCTGTTTAGGAATGGGGTTCTCCACTTCAGCACTCCTGCTGCAACCAGATGCCAGTTCCCCTCCCTCCCCGAGCTGGAGGCACAAAAGGCAAAGAATCCGGTTGAGATAAGAACAATTTACTGGAAACATCAATGAGGTAAGAGAAGGAACAGTAACAGCAACAATATTAATAATAATAAAAGTGCACAAAAGAGTGATACACATGAAAAGAGCCCACGGCCTGACCACAGCCGCTGCTCCCTCCACCTCAGGACCAGCACCACACTACCCCACCCCACGCCAGCCTGACTGCTCTGTCACCCACACTTCCTCAACTGGAACAAACCCATTCTCCCTGGAAGAAAGTCCCTTTCCCCCGCCAAAAGCAGTGATGTGAGGTCCTATAAAAAACCTCCATGCGCCTTCCTGGCTACTGCAAAAGTTAACCCTGTCCTGGATGGAACCAGGACATCCTTCTACTCATATCTAAATTTTTTTGAGTAGACAAAGTCTTTATTAACTCTGTTTCTTAACCATTACCAGTTTCAGGACATATTGTCTTTTCTGGCTATCATAACTCATTTACGTGCCAGAGAAATTAGAAATACATTCTGCCAAGACATAAATATTCTTCTTTACTTATAGAGAAATTGATACATTAATATTACACAGAGTTTTTAACTGATACTTTAATCTAATTAAAAAAGCACTCTTCCTATTTTATTGTTTCAGACTGTTTGACAAGGATTGTCTCAACTATCCGTTGCAGAGATGAGTCATGAAATTTTTTGCCATATTCTTATTTCTATATGCTTGCATTTATTTCTTAATGGTAGATCTAAATAAGCCCAGTAAGATAGGGATTGCAGAAAGAGGAATGAGGGAGTGGGCAAAATGGCACCTTGTTTCTTAAAATTTTCTATGTACTCTTATTTTTTTCCCTTAAGTATTACTTTAAAAAAAATTATCTTTTTTTTCAGTAGTACAATGAAATTAAGTGTTTTCACTTCATGCAGTAGACATATAGATTGAATATTTGATTCAAATAAAAACCATAATATTGTATTAATGATTTAGTAATGAATGTGATTGTGAGAAGAGATGAATGAAGAATGAGTTGCGGTGGTTCTGCCGAAAACCTGCCCCATAAGGCAGCGGAGTATTAAGCATTTAGGCAGCATTTCTTCTTACTCCCTTTTATTTGAGGTGATAGTCCAAAGAGCTAACAGGTCACCCATATATGAACACTTTTGTGGATTCTTCCTCTCCCGTTTTTGGCAGCCTGTCAGATGTCCTTTCCCAATCACACGCATAGGTGCCTTGCTAATGAGAAACGCTCAGCTGATGGGAGAAGGCACACCCTGACAGATGCCATTTCTTCACGGCCTCTCTCTGCACCAAATAATGCCTCCTCTGTAATTGCTCTGCAGTTTTACAGAGGGGCTTGCCGGGAGCTGAAGACCCCAGCAAAAAATTACCCCTCTGCATTCATAGTTTTCAGCCTTTTCTATAATTCAGCTCCTGGATGCTGTTAGAGCCTAGGTATGGAGTTAGATCTCTCCCTTGGCCCACTCTGCATGGCAGCTTTGCTTTTGTGGCCTTAGTGCTTTGGTGCAGAGTAGGAGCTTGAGCAAATGCGAGTTGCAGACAGCCCTGCATAAAAAATCCTCTGTTTTGCTCAAAATGAGAGCATAAACCCAAAAGACAAGTTAGCCCTGACTGCAGAAGCTCTTCACGAGGCAAATTCCCCAAAACAAGTATGAAAATTAATCAAGGTTCTGAAGGCACCTAATATCACTGCAGTCATTGAGAATGATTTTTATTGTCCCTAATGAGCATTTTATAGATACTCATATTTGAGCAGTGCCTGAATCTTTCAAAATAAGAACCAGCGTTTTCCCTGGAGAAGAAGCATATTGCTGAATGCAATCTGTCAGCACGTCGGGGCTGCTCAGACTCCTACACTGTAGTAACAGATGATCAAGTCCCCTTCCATGTTTCATGAATTGAAGGTGTAAATCAGTTTAGCCATTAAATAAGTCAACATTCCTCTTATCTATCAGTTACTTTGATTTTATAGATAAAGGTATAACTTCTATTGCAAGTAATTAAAAAGGAATAATTTATTTCACAATGTAGTTTCTATCACAGTCTGCTTCAAGCCTAAAATGAGGGCAACCACTAACAGTAATTTTTGCTTTTCTAATCTATTCTCTCAAGAGAGGAATGTGATTTCACTTTGATTTTTCATTTCCATAACAAGTACTGTGAAGTTTTTCATACAGTTAAATATAGCTAGTCCTGAAAAAAGTCTAGGAACCTGACCCTCTCCTTCTACTGACATGGAAATAGTAAATTTCAGATAGCCTTCTCCTTTGACATTTTTAATGATGAAGAATAAAAAGAAGTTCCCTTGGAGTTCCTTCAAAATAATATTCTTTTTATTTAAAAGAATGCTTCCATTGAATAAGAAAGATTAAAAATAGAATTGAATTCACTTCATTCTAGCTACACTAATACTAATCTCCTAATCTTCTTCTTTTTCTCACTTTAAATGTATTTCCCTTTCTATAAACTATATATTGGCTGATCATTATTCTTACATTCCAGCAACATTTAAATTATATAAATACAGCACGCTATTTATCCATAACATTTCTGTGAATTTCTTTTGCTAGTCAATCATCAAGCAGGAGTGTAAGGCAGAGCTTTGTCTTCACTGGTACATCATCGTTGAATGTTCCCAGATGATTCCAGGCAAGAATCATACAGACATGTATTTTAAGATACTCAAACATGAGCATGTTTCATTTCTGCCCTGCAATAATTCTTGCTGCCTTTAAAAAAGCTTAACAGGTAGAAAGTATTATATACCTGTATGATGAAACAATACTATATTTCTGTAAGGCAGTCCTATTTAAAGCAGTTTTCTACCTTTGTTTATTCAATCTTCTACTTTTGATTCGGGGCAGACACTGCAGACGAGGATGCAGCTCCTGCTGCTCTTTGCTGTGGAATTAACCTACTGAGCTTTGTGCTGCTCTCTGGATGGCCTAATCATCAATTTACCCATTCGGTTGTAAATCAGCATTTCCCCCTCTTTAAAAATGTCCAGACAAGCACACTGCCACCTGATTTGCCCCGTTATGATCTGAAGTGAGGAAGTGTGTGGGAAGCCAGTTGTCAGGACCCTGGAAGGATGTGTGAGCACCCGCTGAGCCAAGCCGGCTTGGAGGGAGGATCAGCAGCTTCCAGCAGTGTACAGTGCTGCGTGTGGGCAGCTTCCACACAATCAATTAGATACCCAGGGAGAGGAAGAGTTCAGTTCTTAAACCAGCAGCTTTCCCTTCCTTACATGTTTAATCTCGGCCACGCAAACTCAATTCCTTGAGTACAGCGTGTGACAGGGGGTTTATCCACATACTTCACACAAGAAAGGCTTACGACTCCAGTTCTTAGCCAAAAGAACAAAAAATAAAAGGACACCCAGAAGACCCCTGGTACGTGACCGTATCCTTTTGAGCAAAAACAGCCTTTTGCATTTGTAAAGCCTCAAGGTGAAAACACAACTATACTCCCCTTGAAAGTATAAATGTGGAAAAGCAGGCTACAACTTCCTCAGATCTCATGGTGGGGATTCCTCTTGATAAATGTTCACCTGGAAGGGTATTCCTGTATTTGGAAAGTCTTTATCATGTGGAGAGGTAGTCTTTCTAAATGTTAGATTACTTTCATTTTGTGAGGGAACTGTACTAGGAAAAAAAGTATTAAATCTTGTATCAATTCATTAATACATGCTTTTCCTCCAGACATAAGATTTGGAATAGAACATTACTGAGGAATAGTCCCTCTTAATGCAAACAAGTCTGCTGGCATTATCTTGTGCCTTCAGCTCTCTCTCAGAAGAATCTGAAGATTCTTCCTTGTTCGTTGTAGAACCGATTTTCCAAAAGAGAAACACCAGTGTCACCCACCTAAAAATTATTCAACGATTTTTCACTTGGCTGGGCCTGTACCTTCTGCTGCTCGCTAATTGATACTTAGGAAAATACTATTCTGCTTTCTGTCTGCCTTTCATGAACAGGCAGCTGGAGTTTAAAATAAATCCTGTTAAGTTCCAGGAGTGGATGATTGCTTTCTCATTCTTCATTCTATATATGCTGGTGGTCAGTCAATTTATTCTGTCCTTTATCCTTTCTGTTTTAGATGTCTTTCCACTTATTTTCCTCCCACTTCCTAGCGTGAATTTCCACTTGCTGGCTGGAATTCAGAAACAATGAACCCGAGTAAAGACCTCCAGAAAGAGATTTTTGCCTAAGTGCATGATTGCAGATGCTGGAGCTATGCCCAGACAAAACCCTGCCCATGTTGCTCTGTCCCTGCCTGTTGGAAGGGAGTGATTAGACTTGTTGGTGGCAGCATTCACTCTGCCCCTGATGCCCCAAGACACCTCCCCGGAGGGATGCAGCCACTCCTGAAAAAAGGCAAGGTCCAGGAGTGGGGCCAGGGAGCAGCAGCCTGTCTTTTCTTGTTTCAAATGGTAATTCCACAGCAAAACAGCGACGACAAAGGTTCCCCCCATGCTGTGGTTTCCTGTTTCAGTTAAAATTGCCAGGTGTCAGTCAAGGCCGGGTGTGTGGGGAGTGGATAAAAATGATCTAGAGAATCTGTACCAGTGCTGATGCACAGAAATGTGTCTAGGACAAACACGATTTATTGGCCAGTGTTAATATGATGCACTATCCACACGATGCCATAATCTTCTATTGTCCTTCAGAGTGAGACACAGAGCCTCTTAGATCTGTGGTTTAACCTTTATGAGTTACTCTGATAGTGGCTGTGTTGGTTTCTCCCAAGATTACATTTGATACAACTAGTGGAATGACCTCTTTCAGAGGATAAAACTGAAATTCAAATGTTTTCAGAAAAGAGGGTGATAGGGCTCCTTGAGGGATGTGGTGGATGTCAATCTCTGGAGAGTGGGTGAGAGGAAAGAGAGGGTAGGAAAGCGGACCAGCACAGTATAAACTACATACTGAATGGAATGCAGATCCTTGAGGAAGGGAAACTTCAGAACAGAGTACAACGCAATTGAATAATGCACCATATTTCACCCTGATTCCTTGGATTAAAAATAAACAGACTTGAAATCTCTTTTAACCTGCAAAGATTCACTTCTGTATAAGTGACTAAGAAAAAGAAGAAACCAGATTAAAAGCACTTTAAATGTACTATGACTATAGATAGAAATTAAAACTTCCACTACAAAGGGCAGCAGCAGTTTACAAATGCAGATCTGGAACAGCACGCATCACAAACCCCATAGCCACAGTAGCTGAGAGCCTGCTTTGGGGAAAAGTGCTCACGTTGTTCCATATTTCTTCTTTCCAAGCACTTAATTCATGATGTTATCCAAACAAAATAGCCTGTACAGAGAAGAAAATGCAATAAATGCAGTAATGAGTGTTCACTATCCCAGGAAGGCAAGAATAAGGCTTCTTCTCCACCCTACCTCTGTTGATATTTGCATACACAAGCTTGAGTGTCTAGGTTATCAGCAGTAAAACAAAATTAAAGCAAGTACTCTCTTTGAGAACGGGAGGAATCAAAATACATATAGTACCCGAGGTGAATTTCAACAACAGGGTTAGGTTTGCAGATGTTCTTGTTTGAGGTGGATTATTTTAGCTCAGAAAAATAGCCTTGTGCTTAGTACTACCTTTCTTTCCCATTACAAAGTCCCCTGTTTGAGGGGCAGGAGGAAAGAAGAGACATTAGGAGCTATTTACGTAGTGAAAAAATAGAACAGACGTGACATAAGAAGAAACGTGCACCACACTGAGCTCTCAAAATGTATTCTTTGAAATTGTGGCTCTGTGTGGTTATATCATCTTGGCAGCTGAAGTAATACTCTGTGCAATTATCTGTATTAGGGAAACTGTAAAAAATAGAAATGGCTCTGTTTATAGCTTCATTTTAATACATTGAGTGGTGGACAGCCACAGCTCAATTGGCCGCTGGGTATCAAGGATCACTTCAGACATTTGGGTCATGCCAGATTCCTAAAAGCTTTATCAGCTTTCAGCTAGTGGGAGTTGCCATGCTGAAATCCAAACACGATTTTCAGTTCTCTGGCCAACCTTTTATGGGAATAAGACTGTGTTTATAAAAAAACCTCTGTGCAGTTTTTTTATGATGTTATGATCCCACAGACCGGAGAGAGGCTATGAAGGGAATGAGCTGTTAGTATCAGTAACAGTAAAATGGTTTTCAAGGGAAATAATTTCATTTGAATACTGTATTTAAAATTGAAATATGTACGTAAACCCTCCTGCCTTGAAATATATTGTATCTATTTCATGCCCCCTAGTTATGTCAAGTAACGGGAGAAAAAGCAGAATGAAACTTAGTCCTGTGTTGTGTGTCTATACTGACGTGATTTATATACAGATTTATACATGTTTATGTTTTTTGATTACTAGGTTGGATGCATCAGGCAATTGTGGTGTAAGAAGCAGGAGGTAGAAAAATGAGGATAAGCAGCATTTACTGATGTATTTCACTCATTGAAACAAAAAGTATCATAGAGCATCTCTAACACAAGATTGCCTAAAGCAAGCTAGGAAGGTAATGTGTCTGTAATGTGAGCTGAGGACAAATTTGTGACGAAAATTTTAAATCATCTTTATGAGTATGGCTGCCTTTTAGGTAGTTCACTGACCTTCCTTCTGAAGAGCATCTTTGAAAGCCAATAAGCCACATCCATCCCTGAAGCCTTGAGTTTAGGGCTTAAATAACAATTATGACTGTTTATGTATGTTTTACTGGCACACATCACCTACACAGAGAAACAGACCATGATCAGTCTGCTACCTACAGCAAGTTAAAAAGAGAACATCTTCCTCAAACACTCCCTCTTGCATGATGTCATTCCTAAGTGTTCTTCCAGTTGGGTGGTGTGAGGGGGGTGTGTGTGTGTACTCTGTTCAAAGTTCCTTCCTGTCGATGGGGGTTTTTAACCCTGAGGATATAGTGAGAAATAATCATCCATTCTAAGATTTGTAGAAATGCAGATCCCTCACTCTCACAGCATGGAACTGATGCAATTCCCAGAAGAACCATCTGTGAACTGGGAGCGGCCCATTTCATTTTGATAGTGTCAGTCAGAGGACAGGAAATCTTTTGGCTGTTTTGAAAAAATCCTCCCAAAATCTGTCTCTAGACAAGAGCACACTGAAAACACAAAGCAAAACTCAGGAATATACACACACACACCATAGAAGAAGACTTAAGCTTGGATTTTACACAAATGTATTTAAAATTCCCTGCTTCTTAAGGGAGACTGGAAACCTACTATAAATATGTTGGATGAAGAGGAGATATCCTCAAAACAATCCACCAGTCAGTTCCAAATGGGTTCACTGATGTTTGAACTAAACACTGATATTTCCTCAAAGGGGATTTACCTTGATGGTGTTTCTCTGTGCATTGCTTAGGAACCTTTCACAGCCAAAAAGTCTGGCAGGAATCTGCTTCACTATTTCATGTCACAAGCCTGGCTTGGGCCAGAGATTCTTAAAGATAAAACTTGCCTTAGTTTCACTCCTCTCCAAACCCCATGACAAATAATAATTAATATTAACTTGATAGTAAATTTAAAAACCTTATACCCAGCTTCTTTTATCTAAAGTAAGTGCAAGGGACCCATTATTCTCTGAGGTGGGGGGTACAATTTGCATGGCTGCAGATTCCCCCTCCAAGGCCCTTGTTGTAAAAGGACTGGAAGCTGGTTTTGTCCCCCCATTGCTGTATGTTCCACAAAGTTTCAACAAAAGCAAGTGCTGACATTCTCTGTCACAGCCGCCTTCTCAGTAATTTGGAAAAAGTATTTTCTATTTCTCCAGAGAAAACGCTTCAGTCTCAAAAGCTGTTTATTTTGCCTTTTGCTTCCTTCAGAAGGAAATAAAAATCTGTGAGATAAAATGAGTTGCAAATGTAATTGCAATAAATACATCAAAATAAATAAATAGCAGATATTTTCCATTTACGCTTTAAAGGAAACCACTTTACCAGGGCTCCATGACCTAGTAAAAAGAATATAAAAAAACAAAGCCCGCAGCAGTCTATTAAAAAAAAAAAGGCATTTGGTAGCATCTGAAAAAAAGAACAGTTTACTGAGCTTAGTCTAAACCCACAAAAAACCCTGTTGCCAGTTTTATTGCTCCTAGAGCATTTTAATACCCCTAATTACAGTGAAGCCCATAAGAACCCACTTCCTTTATACTTCTGTTAAGGAAAAGGAGGGGACTGGGGGCACAATTTCAGAAGCACATGGTTAGGCAGTGCTGTTGGCAGATATCAGAAGGACAGAATAGTTTCTGAGGGGCCATAAACCCGCTGAAATGACAGTGAGATCTTCCATCAGCAAGCTGGAAGAGCATGAAGGCTGTACTGATGGGCCACAGGCCAGATGCTCTGGGATCCCATTCTGTTGGGAGGGAAAATGTAAATTAAAAACCTGCCACACGCAAAAAAGACAACCTGAAGTGATCATTCAGGAGAGAAGTTTCAGAGCAGACCTCACAAAGGTGACACTGAAAAGTTTCAGTGTGTAAAAGCTTTCCTCTCGCTGCTTGAAATGTTGGTGGTTTCCATAGCATGATTATTTCTGTAATTGCTTTGTGTACCTAGCACTAATTTACCCACATAGCATATTGACCTTGTACCACTTTAAACTTTGCACAGCTATTAACAGATTATGCCACCACTTTGTAAATCGGTTTTCTGCTAGATTTTTCCCTTCCAAGAAGGCTTTTGTTTTTCAATATTTGCCCCTCAAGGTATTTCTCTTTATTCATCCCCCTGTTCAAATATACCAAGGGCCTGTCAGGCTGGCTTTTGTTTTTACTGCCTAAAAACAGGTATTAGAAGGATAGCAAATCCAACCCAACAGCAACATTCATGACCAATTTTCATTCAAAGCCGAATGTATTTTCCAATTGCTGAACATCAGTTTGAAGGCTGCAGAAGTATGTTAAAATCTGAACACTCTAGAGACAAATGTCAGTACCAGAACTTGTCTCCTTAGCAATAGTAAACCTGCACTCTTAAAACCTTCTTCAGAGTTTTGACTTTTCACTTCTTCTTATTTTCTCATGCTGCTTTTTCCACCCTTGAAAAAAAAATTCCCAGAATTAAATGCAAGCCCTTCTTGCCTCAAATCCATACTGCTCATCCTAACTCCCACTGCCACCCTAACACAACCATCTGTGGGTCCTAGAAAAGGTGAAGAAAGCCTTTTTTGAGACCAATTGTAAGATTTTAACCTGGATCAGTTCTTGACTGTTTTTTGTTTTTGATAGATCCATAATCGGAAATTATGGAGCTGAAGAGGAAATATGGGAGTTTAAAAACATAGCTGGTGAAGAAAGAGTGTTTCCTGTGCCCATCATCATACTAAAAGAAATGTGAATTAAAACACAGATTCCACTTTTTTTTCAACTAAACCAATACATTGAAAAACTGATATTGTATAATAATATGTGTTTGATTGACATGACATTTTGGATTAGAGGCTTCAGAGAATAAAAATCAGAAGAGCACTAAAATAATCTCAGCATGAATTGATTTATGGTCAGCATATACTCTTTTGTTGAGTTCACATTGATCAACTTGTTTGCTATTTACTACCCTACTAGCTCAAAAGGAAGTAGAAGTCAAAGGTTATAAAACTGTGACATCAGGACACATTTTAAGACACAATATTTTCCTGATATCTCAAAAGAATGAAGAAACACTGAGATGTTTGTGAAAGAACTGTTTCATGTTGCAATAGTAGAATGTTAGAAACAGGATACAGTGTGGATTATTTAACAGTTGCCAAATAAGATGATTAAAAATATATTCAGCTGAAGACAGTTCTAGTTCAAGTTTCTAAATGTGTTTTCCCTTGCTTTTAGCTTCTCACATATGACATGTCTTTGGGCCAACAAGAGGGGATTTCAGTGAAAATGCGAGTTTGTCTTAAATGGTGTGAAATATGAGATGGAGATCTCTTGTATCAGTGGGTAACGCTCGCTGTAAAAATATGAGCTATAAAATTTAATCTTGAATTACTTTATACTGCTAATGTTTTAGCCAATTTATTACAGCTGCACAGTTCTGGCACAGAGCACCTTGCTGCTCAGAGCCATTAACTCCTCGCTGCCTGTGTCCTACACCCAGCAGTGACTGGGATCTGCCAGCCCTACACAGGACATGGGGCCAAAAACAGTGCAGAGCTCTATTTGCTCTCGTCAGAGGCAACACTTCTACTAAGTCCTATTTAATCGAATTGCAGAAGAAACTCTGTGGCTTGTGCCACGGATTATTCACTCTCTGTATATAATTATATAATTAATCTGTATATAATCTATAATTGGAAAAGACAGGGACTTGTACAAGAAATCTCAGACTCCGAAGGACCTCACCAGAGAACAGGTGATGACAGGTTGTCCTGAACCAGCAGCTGTACTGGAACGAGATCAATAGTTGAGTTCTCCAAATTTTCTTTGAGGATCAATCTTATTTAATAATTTTACAGCTACCCTTGGCATACAAAAGTGTGCGATACTAATTACATTTCTTCATAATCCAATGTGGAACTGAATCAATAACAGCAAGACACATATATATATCATGGGGGGGGTGGGAAGGGATGGCACTGAGGATGTGCCACAGGTATAAAATGAAATACACATTACAGGCTACTATCAATAATTATTTGCTATTCTCTTTTCCAATGTTGCAGAAAAATGTAACACAGGGACACAGGGAAAAATTCAGCCACCTTGTATAACACTAATTTTTAGGTACTGTGTAACATGATCAAGCAAAAGAAAAAAGTAATCCAAGTATCTATCACACAAGGTATTTCTGGCAGAAACTGACAAATGGCAGTGCAAATATTTAAGTCACTGGTGAAACCTCATGTTTTTAAAATTTTACTCCACTTAACAACTACAAAGAAAAAAAAAAGAAATAAGGTTGTATTTAATATATAGGGAAGGACCACTGGGGTGATCAAAGGAATACATCAAAAGTGCATCTAAACACAAGTACCTTTCTGGCCTTGGCTTTTCAATCTAGCAAAATGCCAGAGGGGGGAAAACTGACCTACAAATATCCCAAGAGAAAAACAAGAGAAAGTAGAGGCATTTATTTGTAGTAAAGGAAAATAACAGAGTATAAACAGGTAAGCACAAATGGACTTTCGTGCTTTTTGTGACCAATTTAAAATTTGTGACCATTTTAAATTTGTGACCAATTTTAATATGGAAGACATTTGTCAGTATTTAGGAATGGGAACAATGATAGTTCAGTGGCTGCACCTTCCAAACTCCCAGTTCTGTGTGTGATAAATGGGGAGGATCTGACTGATGCTTTGTTCCTTTCCATAGAATGAGAATTTGGAATTACTTGGAGAGATTTTTTCTTGGGGTTTTTTTTTTGGTTTTTTTTTGGTTTTTTTTTTAAATAATAGGACACGGTAAAAGTCTTAAAAACTTCAATGCCACAAAAGAGGTAATTAAACCTCCACACCAAGGCTGTTATTCACAGTGGTAAATGTTATAATGAGGTAATGCCAGCAATGATACTGTCCAGTATCAATAAATCTTCTCAATCACGTGGTGGTGACCTGTTACACAGAAGACTGAGGATGTACACTCTGGTACTTTTTTCTAATGCCTCAAAAACTTTATTTTGCTAAAAAATTATTTTAGCTGAAGGGTATTCTGATGTTACTGCTTGCAATTAGCTCCTGCTTCTATGAAACACACCCCCTCATTTTGTGATAACACATTTCATATCTCTGAGAAGTTCTTCTGCTTTTACTCCCATTTCTACCCTCCTCATACTATGTATGAACAGTAAAAATACTCTGAAGAGTTTGCTCCCTACTATCATTCAATTCATTCCAAATATAGTCCCACCCAGCCAGAAAAGCTGCATTTTGCACCTCTCAGTAAGCAACGATGGAATAATAAATGGAGCCCATCCATATGCACTGGTTTCAGTTCATGATTTCAGAGTGAGGTAGATCAGAATGTCAGAAATACAGATAAGCATTCTGCTCCTTGGTTTGGATTTACAAGCTCTGAAGAAGTGGCTTTGATTCACAGATCAGCTCTTTAATAAAAAACTTGCTACAGCTCAAATGAATAGAAAAGTAGCAATCATTAGTTAGGAGAGAGAACAGATAAATAAAAATAGGGAAGGAATTACACCTGAAAATGTATTTTAGTATCTTAGAACGTTTAGCAGGTTATTACAGTCATTCCAAGGGGACCTTAGTTCTTCATCTTTATGTCCCCCTGAGGAATTACAGATTGTCTGCAACTTTCCAGTGGCCCTACCTATTGTCTAAAAATGACCAGGCCACTGAAATGTTAAAAATCCCAGTCTGAATCTTTCAACAGCCTTTGTAACTCATCCCTATGAGCCACAGCATCCTTGATCCTGTGCCTATTATTCTGCCCTTTCATTACAGTATTACTAGTCATTGAAGCTTTTTTTAATGAACTAAAGAATTCAGTCTGCAGGAGCACTGCACTGTGGTTCATAATTGAGATGCTCTCCCATACTTTACATTTTGATCATGCTCAGCTACACAAGGGCAATAGTCAAGTTAGCTTAATAATAGCCAGAAGAAATGCCTCTAATCCAATTGGTCACAAGGCACATATCACCAAAAACAATTTCTTTATAATTAAAAGGTGCTCGCGGGCACAGTGAGAGCTTGGAAGTTGCCCAGGGATTTTGGGGGAAGTGTGTGGATTTTTTTCCCATAGACAGCAACCACACTGAAGCAATTTCTGAAACACACTGATAAGCTTTGCCTTTGAATTTACATTAAAGAGCTCAATAGTTGCTACCTGTGAGAACAGTTCATGCTTCTAAACTGACTTGTGTCCTGTAGAGATTAAGGACACAAGGCCTCCAGGAGATTAGCACATCACTTGGTTTAAGTGACATCCAATCCATTTTATTGACATGGCCTCTATCCTGCAAAACAAGCACTTTTTAAGTGAAACATCATGAAAATTTGTGTGGCTTTATGGGCCAGTGTATAATGGCTTTTCATAGGCAATTATTGGCCACTATTGGCAGGTCTGTAAACGAAACCAGCAGCACTGGCTACAGATGCCTTGTCAGTCCATGCCACTGCATACTAATGCACTGGAGCATGCCCAGAGGAAACCTGCATTGTCTTTTAATTTTACTGGAGCCTCATAACGGACTAAGGACTTTAAAGCCCATTCATTGCATCAAGCAGATTATCACACTGAATTGTTACGATGTTGATTTCAGAGCACTGTTGAATCACAAGGCCACTCCAGTCTTCAATCACGTTTCGTAATTATTTCTTTTCAGCGACACAAACTTGAGCCTTTACTGCAAGAAGGAAAATTAGCATGTAGGTGAAGAGCTCTTTCACCTTCTTTTTTAATGTCATTCTAGTCACGGGGTGCAGTTTGGATGCGCCACTTGCTGCTGAGTAGGTGCATAGTGGGAATAATTATTGAATTGAAACTGTGTGCCAGCTTGGGAGATCTGACGTTTCATGAGCCTGCCTGCCAGCTACCTGGATTCCATTATGCTGGAGAAATAAGCTTTTTACTAACACTTTGGAAAATAATTTTTCCATTCTTTCCTCTTCCCTTTGATCTGTAGCATAAAGAGACTGCGTGTGCAGAGGTTGATACAATGCACGAAACGACGCTGTGCTGATGAGAAGAGTAAGCAGCATTAAAGCACACACACACACAGACAGACATTTTATCATCAGGGAGTTCCACAGCAAAGCCATGAACTACAGCTAACTAAAATGCAGTGAGATATGTTAATCCAAAATGAAAGCAAGGAAAGAATGCAATACAAATGTATGCTAAATCATTTTAGCAGAGGTATGGAATTATTAAATACGGAAACTGAATGCAGGTGGCCCTCTTCAAAATGTCTGTCTTAAATCAGGCCCTTTTTTTCTTGTTTTTCAGCAAAATGAAACTCTTTATTTTGTCATTCTAACTCATAACCAAGTATCAAAATTAGAGGATATCCAAGTGGATTCCTCCTGGTTCTGGAAATAACCTGACAGCCATATGAGCCAGCCGAAACTCTCACAACCACTGCATGCACTGCATCAATGCCACAGCCTAGGCAGGCAGCATTTGCCTGAGAGCAAGTCTTCAGGAAGAGTGGGTAGTGAATTCACATCTGCACAAAATAAGAATTAATCCACCTACACCCGCAGAAGCAAAAGTCCTTTTTCCAGATATTGAAATAGCTGCAAATCCAGGAAAATTTGTAAAATTTTTGCATAACAATTTGAAAAGTACTTCCAAGAGTTTTTCTAAACAAAAAAAGGCAACTTGTAATTCATCCTTGATGGCTGGAAAAAGGAGGAAGCAGAACAGGAGCATGATGAACCTAACCATTCTAAGTCAATCCAAGATTCTAAAAGTGACCACAGAATATAGAATATCTTGTTTTGTATTAATATTCTTTTTTTCCTTGGCTCCTGAAAAAGAACTATCCCAGCTATTTTTCAAATTTAAAATTAGAAGGAAATGAACTAGTTCAAAGAGTGACAAGCTTGCATAACGAGCTCTGTTAAGAAAATACCTTATTTAATCAGGGATTTTAATATCCAGGCCACGGAATTCCTTCTGGTTTTGGAGTGACTGTGCCAGGCTTCCCGAAGACTGATTAATGACAACCTCAGCTTTCTTACAGGGTGTGAAAGGTACAATTAGCATTGCATATGAGGGTCAGCCAGTGCCTGTTGCACCTCCTACCTGCTTGGTATTCTGATGCTGCAGATCAAGGTAAAATGTCTTGCCATGGTTGGGCCAGCTGGCTGACCCTACATTTCTAGTGGTTGCATTAATGTTTCTTCATTGCTTCTGTTCTTATTTGAAAGAATAGAAAGTATCTCTTCAGGGACTGAACAATGAAAACCTTGCTTTATAGAGAGGTCAGAGATAAAAATTTAAGTAAATATGAACCGACAGGAAAATATGTTCTTTTTCTTATCTCATTCCTTTTCTATTTAATTTCCTTACCACGCTCTATGCTTTGTGGTATTTATGAGTCTTTGTCACAGTTATTAAATGACAGAATCCTTGTCTTTCCTGGTCGGCTAGCATGAGCATTTTTATCTTCACAACCATTGTTACAGCATTTGTCCCATACAAAAATCTCTATTGCCTGAGCACTAGCGCCTCTGACTTAGAATGAACTCGTGTTTGAATAGCACATCAGAGCATCTTTCTCATGCATAACTCCAAAGATAGCATCACAGAATCGTTTATGGGCTGCAGGTTTAAGAAAAATGATCGTCAGTTTTATCGTGGAATCATAGAATGTCAGGACACAGTATGTTTAAGGCAGTGATGCTTTCGAGCTCAGAGCTGATGGAAGCCTGCTTGCACATTCAAAGAAAAACCTCCCTGGTGATGTTTGGCATTTTCAAAAGGAGAGAAGGAGAAAGGAAAGGGAAAAGGAAAAGAGAGAATGTAGAGTGGGAAGAAGAATGGGAAGGAGGGAGAATGGAAAACTCTAGTGGGAATCTCCCAGGGACAATATTGGAAAGATTCTCTATGAAGCATTTCAAAATAATGAGGCAAATCTCTAATTGGGTTTGTGTCTTCCAGATCCAGTATTTCCCAAGATCAGACACTTGCCTTCTCTGGGTGACTTAATCCTGTGCACATCTACAAGCTTATTGCAGCAGTTTTTCTGAGGGGCATCTGAAAAATTTTATTCCATTTTACAGAATTTCAGAAAAAACCAAAAAAACCAAAACATTGGGATGACTTATCTGCTGAATGTGGCAAACTCACATAACAAACTTGAGTATCACTACCTGAGGCCACCAGGCCACCAGGCTTCTGTGATGGCAAATTAACTGGGAGTCTTCCTTTCTGGCACAGCTACACACAAACACTCCTGTGCATTCACACACACACACACAAATATACATATATATATACATATGTATATCCAATGGGTGAGTAGATGTACTTGCTATCTGAATGCAGTAAATCCGTGCTCTCCTGTACCATACTGACTACACTCTTCAAAAATTCATGACCTGTAAGTCTATTATTCCTTACATAAATCAAAAAGCCAACAGGGGCCAGCTGTAACTTACAGAAGAGTAAGCATTAAAATGCAGCTTTAATTTACACATTCAGGTTTAATGCTTCTAATGTGTCTTCAAAATTGTAAAATAACTCCACGTCATATTTTAGATTTGCCAAAGATTTACATATATAGTAAGAAAATAATTACAATAATTTCACGTCTCTCCGTGCTATATCTCATTCTGACACAACTGATAGCTTAGAAGACCATCTCTTATCTTATCACACATCCTAGAGTTCACAGATTATTCAGGTCAGGAGGAAATACAGATCTAACGTACTTTGCATATCACAGAAATAAACAAGCATGAAATGCAATGAAATACGAATCACTCATAACTGTAAGAAAACTCAGAAATTTTGTACAGTCAACATGGCACAAATATCTCAAGTTCAGCTTTAAAATATGTCTCACAAATTCAATCCAGAACTGCTGTATTATCCACTAACATTGTGGAAAAGTACTCAGTAAAATGGCAAATATCATATTCTTGAGAAGGTGTGCAATATTTTTCCTCCTAAAAATGTGTTCATCCTGTTACGAAATTGCAAGGAAAGACAGGGGATATTGATTTAAAGCTCTCAATGACAGTCTATTTTCTTGTGGTATGTACATGAACCTTTGTAGTATTCTCCATGTATTTTCAAGGATTTCTGATGGTATGGGACAAGCTTAAAAATTCCACCTTTCAAGAACTTGTGTGGACTGAAATTAAAATACATACACACACAAATACATGCATAGATACACAAACACAAATAAATAAATAACAACAAATATTATAAACCCTAGCTTTTTATTGGCTCCCAAATAAAGAGATTAGATAGAAGAAATATTACCTTAATCTCTCAGTTTATCACATTTATTCCAAATACACACACTGCCTCTATAAATAAGAAGCTTAAGAGCAAGGAATATTATAAAGCAATAATAAACTTTCAAAGCTAATGCTGGGACAATTTACATGACAATTTAAAATCTGTCTCCATAGTTATTATGCCATCGTGCAATATTCAAAAAGAAGGATTTCAGTAAAATTTTATTGAACCCTCAATGTTAAGATGGAAGCAATAATGGCTACGGAAGTCTCAGAAAATCTTGTCTTTGCAAAGCATTAACAGAGGGACAGAAACCTGCCTGTGTGACGCTACCTTCTCTTACAGTGTAATTATGAGAAGCTTTGTTCCTGCAGTCCATCTCTCTCTCTTTCAAAGACCAAATGTGCACTTTGCATTGCATGAGAATTACACAGTGGCAGTCATTATTTATGAAACTATTACACAGATGTATTTGGCAACTATCTATTTAATCAATACCATAAATGTAAATGCTGCTCTGAAATAACCTCTTCAGGAACGAAGGGGAGCTCTTCTACAAGACCACATCAGATAAAAGAAATCATAGCTATAGAGTGTTACCTTCACTGTAAATTAATCTTCTTCTATTCCATTGCCAGGTAAACCTCAGAAGAGCTTATGAATTAATTGCAGAGCATTTTGATTCTCTTCCTCCCCAACCTATTCTAAAATAGCAAATCATTCTTGCATGTGACAACAATGAAAGAGTTCTATTAAGGGTACAGTTCCTACATACCAAAATCCTCCTTGATTCGTGCAAGGAATACAGAACATAGGTGATGGCGTTGAAGAGGGTGATATAATCTTTTTGGGAACTGATATCTCTAAGAGCCAGTTTCACCTTTTTTGAAATGCAGGTCTGTGGACATCACTGTACTAAGTCACTATTTCTTCCAGGGACAGCTTTCCCACGTGTCTGGGCTGGGACTGCTGGAAGGAAGGTAATGAGGTGAAGGGAAGGATGCAAAAAGCAGAGCAAGGTCAAAAGTTGTCTACAAATATATAGGAGGTAGGTCTGGTTTCCAAAATCAGTTCTCACAGATACGATCCACAAGCATGCTTTATTTAACACCTTTTTGATATGAACAACAGGAATTTATCCCGGGAATAAAAGGGAGCTGATGAATATACATTCCTGGAGTTATGTGGCATACC
Organism: Daphoenositta chrysoptera; assembly: GCA_013397915.1. NCBI lineage: Eukaryota > Metazoa > Chordata > Aves > Passeriformes > Daphoenositta > Daphoenositta chrysoptera. The sequence continues at coordinate 4,621 of VZRO01002815.1, read as the reverse complement.
TTGAAAAGTACTCTGCTCAGACTAAAGCTGTCTCTTACAATTGCTGTGCTCAAATTTTGAAGTTAATAAAGGCTCTTACCTTCATCAAACTCATACTTGGGAACTGCCTCGATATTTCCTTAAAATTCCATTGTAGGAAAGGGGAACAGAAGGATCAGACAGTAATTAAGGTCAGCACAGGCACAGCTATTCAAAACTATTGAGATTTTTCCTCTTTATTAATTTGTCACTTTTCAATGGCATGAACAGGGCAGGTTGCAAGCAAGAGAAACAGGAGCAATGAACACTTTTGCTTGAGATCTCTTTTTCACCAATTATGTACCAATGACTTAGTGATATCTGCAGTCAAATGGCAAACATCCTCATCCAACCCAAGGTTACATATCAGATTTCTTATCAGAAATTAAACCTACAGATCCAGTAACCACAATTCCTTAAAAACTGAGCAAGAAGGAAACAAATGAGATAGGGTACTGCCACAGAATTGAAAAAACTGCAAAGAGTTTTCCCATGATAAGCATAATAAACCAAAAACCAGCAACTGATCTGTATAATTTTATTCTTTTTTAATGTCTTTGTTTAGGACTCAAAATAGTTTAAGTCTCCTTTTTGAGCAAACTACTCCCCAGGGACCAGGAGTTCCAGAAGCAAGAATATTCTTGCTATACTTGCAGTGTATTAAAAATAGTGGGAATCTAATATGCAGCTTAATACAGCCCCAAGGCTACACTTACCAGCCCAAGACACCCTCTTAATGGGGTAAAACCAAGACAGTCTGGCATCTCAGCAGCAGGCAGCACAGGGAATGTGGTATGGGTGTTGCCACAAGGCAGGTTATTTGAAGGAAGACCCCTATACTTCAGTTATCTTTAGCTGAGGAATTCAGTAAGACAAATATTATATTAACACTGCACCTATAGGCAAGGTGATAAAGAAAAGTTCCAAGAAGGACATTGAGTGAGAAAGCTAAAATGGCAACTTTTATTTCTAGTCCTTTCAGCAAAAAAGGTCTACAGAAATTATTGATTTTTACTGAGTTCTGCAGAACTTTCTCACGCAATTTGTCAAGAAATAAAAAGATGAGAATTTTGCTTCATTGGGATTTTCAGACAATATTCAATGTGACTCAAAAGAGCATTTGTACCCATTTGAACTCAATTCAATATCCAAGTGATATGGGAGAACTTGTTACTAATGGAGTGAGAAAATGGACGTATTAGAAAAGAAAAACAGAGAGAAAGGAAATTAAATAGCAGAAGAAAGTGCTGGTTTAGATATTCTGAAGTAACTTGAATCATCTGTGGTGAGAAGTTTCTGATAAGCTGGAGTGAATTAAATAAGCTATCTCACTTTTATTTCTTGATGTCAGTCAACTCAGACTACACCCTGAACTGCAAGAAAACTATCCATAATGGAGATTTCTGTTGCAAATTATAATAGACATGAAACCAAGATGGAATTGAAACCCAAGAATTTCATAGGCATCTGCAATGGTTCTAGAAGATCCTCTGAAGTAACATTTTTATATAATTTTGAGTATTTGTATATTGTATTCTGTGAATGTATTAAAAAGTGTCAAGTTACCAGTTTCTAGTAAATTCTTCAGAACACGGTCCTAAGTTTTATCTGAAAAACCTGGAGTAACAGCCAAAGCAAAGTTATTCATAAAACTACAGGCTCATTTTTACTGTAGAATTTTATAAAGGAAGTCTATTTTTACTGGAATTTTGCCCAACTCAAACTCATAAATATTAGACTCATAAAATAAAGCAGATCAAAATCTAACTCCTTTTATGTTCCCAAATACCGTGAAGTGAAAATGAGTTCAGGGTCTTACACTGCTAAAGAAAACATTACTTAGATTATTGGTATCATGACTTGGTATATTTACAAACAGCCTGAGCACTTTTTAAGGGAGATGCAAAGGGAGGAGAGGTAGACAAAAATGACTGAAAGCTGAGAAGGGAAAACCAAGATGCAATGATGGCTCACAAAACCAGGCCCACTTCCTGATTACAGGTGAGATCTGCAAAAGTGGCTCAATTTTCGGAGGCAGACCTGAACCCCCCGTGGTGGTAATGCTGGAAGTTGTAGGAGGTAATCACACATGCTACAAAGGTGGGTGTTGGGAAGTTGTGAGGGAAATAACAATGAGATTCAGGACGTGAAAAATGCTGGAATGATTAAAACTTCAGGCCAGATCCTACTTGTTTTCACTTCCATAAGATTACATGGTGTCAAAACGTAAAGGCAAACAGGAAATCAAATGTTTAATATTCAGAGCATTCATCAAACACCGTATCTCTTACAGGTAATCAGGGGGATGCTCGTGAAGCCAATAAGCTCCTGTCAGTTCTCTGTCTTCCCCCTGCATTGCTATTTGCTCTTACACAGGGAGAGAGAGAAAAATTACTCCCTAAAAAAACACTCATGCCAGTAAACTCAGCTCATGTGAAGTATAACAGGCTTTGCCAGTTTTGATACATTTGGAGGAAGTTAATGTGTAATTAAAGATGAATCTCATTAGGTACACTTTTGATTTGGAATTTTACGAAAGAGGGATATAAAAAGAAATTAACATAGATACTGCAGCCTTGCATATATATGGAAAATTGAAACCTGCTCCTCAGGTATTTCTAAAATCTGAAGCTCAAATTCCCTCTCTTTTTGAGGCAGAAAGAAACAGACAGCAGGCTACTCTTGGCGTAAGACCTGAACACCAGGAGAGAAATTGGTTTTTTACATACAATACATATATTCCTCTTTTAATTGTTTCAGAATTTTGCAACTGACTGAAAATTTTGCTGAGGTCCGAGTTCCCAGTACAAGATCTCAAGAGAAAAACAGCTTACATTTACAGTGCCAACATTTGCTTCTTCTAAATCTTAGCAGGAAGATGTGTCTTCCTCAACGTGAAGCTCATGAAGAAAAGAAAAAGACGGGGTTGGATTATATCACCTGAAAATTCATTTATTCAAGAGGAATCGTCAGTTCAATCTTCAGGGCAATTTTCTTTCTGATTCATAAACTTTTCAAAATGATCAGAAAGGGAGCTTTTGTGTGAGAATTTTCACAAAAGCAGAAACCGAGGTGACAAAGAAGTGCTGGGAAAAGTATAAGTGAAGTTCTGTGCTGAAAAAAGGAAAACCAGTCTCTAATTTAACTATAAAATTGAATGTTAATATAATTACAGGCTGATTATACAAATGGGCAGTTTATAGGCTGCCTTTTCAGTTCTGATTTTGAAAAACAAAGAACTCAGACAACTCCAGTTGCCAAAAAGAAATGCCAACAAAACAAATGCATCCAGAAAACTTGGTTGAGATCCTTAACCCCTTAAGGACTTTTTTCCTAACACATGTACACATGGTGAATTTCATAGTAGAAGTGAAATTGCTAGATGAGGAATTCCTAAGCTTAAGCCTGTGCATTAGGAATGAATGAGAACAGCAATTAACCAGGGAAAAGTCTGAGAAGTCGAACTCACCCCATTCAACACACAGAAAATAACAGGCATTAGGCAGGACATAATTGCATGGGTAATGGGGGAGTAGAAGATAAAAACCCTGAATTCCAGTGTCTTGGGGAGCACAGGATAATAAGTTAGGCATTTCCAGGAAGGGTTTGGGTTCAGACAGGCCCACTGGACTGAGTGCAGTCACTCTGTTGGATCTGGCTGCCACGGACCCAATGAGCTCAGTGCTGTGCCCTAAGAGCCTTTATTAGCTATAAGGGTTTATTAGATGTGTGGAAACACAACCCAAATACGAAAAATCATTTTGGGACAGGGATAGTTACCCAGTTCAGAGCCCACTGAGTTGAAGGATGCACAGGAGGGTTTTCCAGCTGGCTCTCTGCAAGCACCATCTCATCTCTAACATGGCACATTAGACTCATTCCCAGCCATTACAGCAGACCCAGGCTGCCGAAAAGCTCCTGCCCATGCTTAGGCAAGAGATGAGACATGACCTGATTTGGAGTAGAGTTGCACACCTAGGCTCTCACACCACTGTACTTCATTAAGTGTCCCACAGCCACTATCTGAAGGCAGATATTTTATTGTTGGAAACAATATGATGTATATATATTGTCTTCAGTACGCATTTTATTGGCTCTAAGAGTTGGGAGGAAGCGTGCTGGGCCTATAACCCAGAGGTCACTGGATTTTGGGCCCTGCTTCCTCTTCATCCCTTACTAAGTGAATGGATTTTGTCTTGCTTTTATCCTCCTGTCCCTGAGGGTGCTGTCTAGTATCAAGCAGTGATACTAATAGCCAGGGCCCAGCACTCTGCATAACTTTGTGCCCCTTGAACTGTCAAAGCATTTTTTCTTTCAAATATTCTCCCACTTTATCAGGGTCCTGTATCAGGGGTGAACTTCCAAACTGTTGGAGCAGAATAATCCTTCAAAAGCTGGTCCATTTTCTCCTACCTTCCATGCCATTCATGACTATGCACCCTCAGGGCAGATCTTTGAAACACCCTCCTAAAAATCTCCTTTGTAACTCTAAACATGGTGTGAACAGCACTGAGGAGACTTGGCAGAGCTAGCAACAAGAACACGCTTTCCTTAACATCTCAGAGAAATTCTAAATCCTCAAAAGCTGTTGTACCAGGCCTGA
>VZRO01002814.1:55125-78855 GCA_013397915.1 Daphoenositta chrysoptera | reverse complement strand
AAAGGAAAGCAGGTGAGTCACAGATAGAAAACAAACATATAACTTGTCACATGCATGGCTTTACCTGGAAGAAGCCACAAGTCAATAACATAGAAGATATCCAAGAGCTACCCCAAGGCACATGTGGTTGGTAGAATTGATAACCAGTGCTGGCATGGAGAGCTTTTGCAAGACATGCATGGAGGTACTGCAGCAACACAAGGAATACATGTCCTTGAAAAACACATGTGAATTTAAGAGCTTATAAGCAGTCCTAAAATAATTAATAGGTCTTTCCTATTTCTTGAATTATAGAGCTATACACAGCTATTTTGGGCCTGTTTCACTTCATGTTATGACGGTTTAATTGAATAATTCAGATTATTAGAACTGAAAAGTGAAAACCAAAATCATGGCTTCACTAGCAATAATCAACAAAAATATAGCTTAAACAACAGTAATTGTAGTAAGTATTTCTTTCTTTGGATATCAAAAAGGAGTATCTAAAGTATTGACTGTCAAAAACAATTTGTCTTCCTGCTAATAAATGCTCTTGGGACCATTATTAGATTATCATAGGGTTGAAGGACTGCACTCAAAATCAGGTTTCACACAGGATTTTTCTTGCCTAGATTTAAACTATAGTTCAGAAATTCATTATCTGCTTCACACATTCATCAATATGACCCAGTCAGAAATATCTGATGTGTTAACATTTGTGACCTTCTCAGACCACTCGTGAAGAGAAAAAAAAAACAAAAAACAAATCCAAATAAACCCCAGCACCACATTTACATCCTTCCTTTTCACAGACCTACACCCTACACAAATTTTTCCTATCCCTGAGAGACCCTGGCCTACTTTTAAGTAAATAAAATGAGATTGCAGAGAGAGGTCATCTAGATTTGGGTTTGATCCATGGGAGATGGGTCAGGGTTTGTGCTGCTCTTGAGCGATGCCTGTGCAGTGCTGGTTCTTCCTGTACCCTGCGAGTGCAAGGGCTTTTCACACAGACGTGGAGCACACTATGGCAAGAATGACAGGATGGCTGAGGCTGGGAGCAGAGTCTGGGACAAGCTCTGCTCGCAGCTGCCAGGTGTGCAGGGGTGAGACCTAGGCTGGCATTTCATGGCAGGACCTCCTCTGGGCATCAGAAGAAAGCATGCAGTAAGGAAGAGCTTTGAACTAGGTTGCAACAGCAGAGGCCTTGGACTTTTTTGGGTTTCTGCATCCTACAGAGCTACAGTCCAACTTACAAGGTATTGCTATGGTGAGACTGAGCAGGAGTGTCTGAACTGGTGATTTAGTGAGGGCCTACAGTATCCACCTTGTAAATGTTGTACAAAGGTATTGGCCTTTATTTTTGTTCATTCTTTAACATTCTTAGACTTAATGACCCTTAGGGGTCCCTTCCAACTTGAATTACTCTATAATTCAATGGCTCCCACCTAAATCCTTGTGAACTTGTTGATATATTTATTACAAATAAGAATTTTGTAGACCGTTTCTCTGGACACATTGGAAGCTGCCAACGATCTCAATTTTGTATTTTATATTTCAATGAAATATGATATTCATAGAACTAAATAATGGAGGACACTTGTTAAGCTGTCATAGGTACTGGAAATCTATAAGGAACTTTTACTCTAACAATCAAGAGGACTCCCATAAGGATATCAAAGAAAATTAGCTTACAGATGTAATCTTCCTTGTAAGATAGTAAAAGACCTTGTTACAAGAGAAAAAAAAAAGGAAGTTTGAAAGTCAGGGAGAATCTGAATCAATAGTGAAAAAAAATTGCTAAGCATAGTTGGAACTGTAAAGCTGAAGCTCACTTTTATGTTTTATTAAACATAACTCACTTGTACATTGTGTGAACTGCACATCAAATTTGAAATAACAGACCCATTAATCATACATGAAAAGTTAGCAGTAGATTTAAAATACCTACCACTTGATGATCAACTCAGAATTTCCTGTAACAGGCATATACTGTTCTAAGACAATTTGGAAATGTCATGAACACCAAATATGACAAGTTCAGGATAGATTTATTTTAGAAAACAGTATTTAAAACCTCATATTTTTTTCTTATGGTGTATAACCTGCTCCTTTTTAAACCTTTATCTTTAATAGATGTTGCAAGTTTTAGAGCTATACCTAGCTATTGCTAAGTCATTCATCTAAATCAGACATGGTGTCTCAAACTACATACAAAAAGGAACTCTTTTCCAGTGGATTGATGAACTGTTAGGACTTGCTACATGGTGATTTTCTTTTAACGTTACAGAATCACAGAATGAGCTGAGTTGGATGGGAGCCACAAGGATCATCAAGTCCTATTCTCGGCCCTGCACAGGACACCCCAAAAACCACACCATGGGCCTGAGAGCATTTTCCTGTGGACTCTGTCAGTCTTGGTGCTGTGATCACTTCCCTGGGAAGCTGTTCCAGTGCCCAGCCACCCTCTGGCTGAAAAACATTTTCCTGATATCCAACCTAAACCTGCCCTGACACAACTTCAGGCCATTCCCTCGGGTCCTGTCACTGGTCATCACAGACAAGAGATCACAATCAAACTCTCTTCAAATTCTATGTCAACCAAAACATATTTATTTAGAATTAGAGAATACTTATAAAATGTGATCAGAGTTATCAAAGAGTACTGAGATTTATCACGGTCATTACCAAACTTGTGTTCTGTAAATGTGCAAAGCTGGAGCAGTGATACACCATTACATTAACCATAGCATAGAGGTATCAATTAAATACCAGCTTCTCTGGAGTGACAAGGATTAAGAAGATGTCTATATATCTACAATTAGATTTTTAAGTATATATAGATATAGAACATTTGAGATGTCAGCAAATCTTTGTCTATCTCTACTGACAGTTGCCTATTAAGTAGGATATTGTGGACTCAGTAGTCAAAGATAATTCTGCATTTCAATCTTCTGAGCAACTAGCTGAGAGGAAATTAAGTATGGGAGAATAAAACCAAGTGCCATGAAGATGTGAGGGTATATATTAAAAAAAATATGGATCAGTGAAATATTTTTATTTTTCTTCACACTTTCAATCAAATTGAATGTCTGGAATTTCTTTCCCCCAAACTGATCCTTTTTAAGTCACTATTTTCAGACTGTTATCCTGCCTCTAGATTTCTGCTAAGGGGAAGATCTGGTGACTAACATTTCTTTCTCCTAAATATCTTCTTCAATTTCAGTAATGATGTGAGAAGGAAGATGAGGAAAAGGTTAAAGAATGTCACTTTGATGTACAAACACAATTTTTTTAAGAGACTCAGTATTTGAAGAAAGCTTATTCTTTCTTCATGTTGCTTTCCATGATGACAAGCAGAATGTTCCTGCAGTAGTCACAATGAACAAACCCCTCCAAAGCTCCTGCCTTGCTAAAGACTTGTTTAGTATGCAAGTGATCCCTGTGGAACATTTTATTTCTTATTTCAAGACATTGGCAAGTCTCACCTTTTCAAAGACATCCTTCTCTAACTCCTCTATACAGCAAAAAAAATGCATAGGTTGGCAGCTCTTGGTGGTGGAGATTGGGGACAGAAGCATTTGTTATCTAAAGGAATTCTTCTTTGACATTTATTTAAAATGTATTTGCAATACTTCCTTCGCCCATTCGTATTTTATTTTCTAGGACTGATTTAACATAACCCAGATCTTCAGAAATCTCTGCAGAAAATAAAAATATGCTACAAATAACCAGAAAATACATAAGAAAGAAAAAATATCTCCCAGGGACTTAGCTGTGCAAGTATAAGCACTGCTGTTGTGGAATAACCCAAAGAGGAGTTTACAGTTCATTAATAAAAATGGTAAAAACAGGACGAAAAAGAAAAACACTGCATCGTATAAAATAATTTTAAAATCAACGCGCTATTCTTTAATTCATTTTTTCTCTCTTTTTCACTGCTGTTTAGCAAAACTACAAATCCGTAAAGCATGCATTGTTTCCAGGGTCACAGCACATGACTGCACAGCGCTGGGAGAACTGAGCCTGGTACAGATGAAATAAAATAGAGAACCTGAACCTCCGTAATGAACAAAACCCCTCTCATTTTACTCAGATAAAATTTCTCAACTGCTTTGGAGTAGTGAAATGTAAATTATCTGCACAGAATAGCAGTCACTTCTTTCATTCTGAAGGAAAACTAACTTCCATTTTCCTTTGATAGAATGTCATTATTTTCTTTCATTCCACTGTCATTCCTCCACACTTGCTTCTGTCTAGTTTAATCTTTCTTCCTATTTCAAACCTGCTTCAGCTCTTTTGTTTTTCTTATTTTTTCCCATCTCTGGCTTGCTCCCAGAGATAAAGCAGTACAAGACATTTCTGACTTTCCTTTATATTCGGTTCTGCTTACTTTTGCCTTTGAAAGATGGTTGAGCCTTGATCTGAATTCTTTGTTTCTCTCTGTATCAACAACATGCTAACCTGTGCTGATGTTTTAGTTCTGTATTTTCCCCTTTCAGCATCATATTTGTGATGAAGTGTTTATTTGGCTTGCTGTGCTTTTTCTATTTTGTATATATATTACAGAAGTAGAACAAGAATGGTGGTGTGCATAGTACACATTGCTGTGCACTATTACTTTGATATTTATACATTATTAGAAAATATTTGAGATATAGGTATCAAAAATGATTATTATAAGCCTGAAGAAAATGAACAATATGAAAATCTCTAATGACTTGGACAATATAAATAGACCTATATACTTTTCTGAATTCATTTGAATAGCAGAGGAAATGACCATTTACATAGAATAAGGGTGGAATTCATTTGCTTTTCCCACTGCATATTCAAATAACACATCATTATGGGAAGTTCTTTCCAAATAGGTTTCTGGATGATCCCATTAGTCCAGCTGAAGCTAAACACAGTGCAACGAACTCAATACTGGGTCAGTAAAAGCAAACATACCTATATCTCTGAGGAGGCTGGAAAGAAAACAGGTGAGATTTACTAACCTACCACAAATTACGAAAATCATTCTTGCTGCTTGTTTCTAGCGGTATAACTGAAGCATATAAACTTCCACATAACTCCATTCCAACTTCTTCTATTCTATAAATGTATTTGGATTTTTAGTCTGACCTATTCTGGCTTGTTTAGTGTAATCCATAGTCAACAAAGACAGTTATTTACTTCCAAACCCTAAAATTCAGGAATGTGTTTCCAGTGTAATGAGGACAATATTGAGGATGAAGTGCTATTTTCAATTTTAGTCACCCACACCAAAAAAATTACCTCATACTGTAAGAGCTACACAGAACAGCTACTAGAAAAATTCAAGAAATGCATAACCTCTTGTATAAGAGGAGACTGAAAAACTCTCTACTGTTCAGTCTAGCAAAAATAAGACAACTGGGAATATTATCGAGCTCTGCAAATATAGCTGAGGGGGTAGCTAAACACCAGGAAAAAAAGAAGGGCTGAGTAAGCTAGAAAAACAGTGCTGACTTGAGAATCCAAAAGTGTAACTGTGTGTGAATAAATTTAGGCTGTAAGTGTGTCACAGCCTCGAGCACCTTCCAGCTCCTCGTTTCTCTGGCTGAGCGCAAGGACAGCACCGTGCTGGCAGGAGCAGCTCTGAAGAGAGCTCTGACCGTGGTCTGCCCCTTCTTGCCCCTTCAGCACTGCTGCTGTGCCTCACCACTCTGCAAACATCCCTGCAGAACCTCCCAGATGGAGTCACCAAGGGAGGGAAGGGAACACCTTCATGGTGAAGTTTATGTTGAGCTGTGTCAGCAGAAATGAAGTCCCACTGGCCTGGCAGGTTCTGTCCAGAGAGTTGTCCCTGTGACAGGTAACAGTGCAATGACAAATACCATAACCAGTGGCTGCTGACAGATATTCCCAAGGAACCCACAGGGACACAGAGAGAACTGTGCTCAGAGGGAGTCCTGTAAACAGGCAAGCAATAGCTCAGTGCGCCCATTTAACATTTTCTGCAAGCATCCAAATAATTCATAAATTTCCTGTATTCATTTTTTATGACTGCTTATACCTTTTACAAATGGTGGATGATTGGCATTGCAGGAATACAGTCTCCATTTATCACCAATCCCCTGACCCCAATTAATCGAGAATAAGCAGTCCTAGCTCTTAAAAAAAGCAAACCTCAGGCACAGGATAGCAGAGACTAAATATACACTGTCCTCCTGTTCCCAGCTTATCTACAATTTCCCTTCTCTCTGTATATCCTTGTAACAAGCCTCCAGCAGGTCAGAAAAAGAGGCATTTAGTTGTTGGCACATAGACTCCAGCAGTGACAATGGTATACAGGTTGTTTGTATACTCCACCTACAAACAAATACTTGCATTTTGTGCTGAGAAGAGCACATTGTTTCCTCTAGAGGTGAATATTATCAATTCCAAGATCATATACTCTAGCCCAGAGCCTTCTGCTTTCACTCTGGGTTTTGCAATTCAGGAGGAAGATAATCTCATTCTGTTCGTATGTTCACTTTCTTTTTACTTCATCCTAGTGATTTTTCCTAATCCTATTCTGTGGCAATTGCCAGTATTGTCTTGAGTCAAGTCATAACGTGACTTGTGAAGTTGACAGACAACGGGAATAGCTGCAATTTGCAGCTGTGAGAGGTGGCAACAAAATATCTGGGGAACTAATGCGAAAGTGAGAAAGTATTTTCAACCCTGTTTGTCAGAGTATAAAACCACTAAAACAAGGATGTGCTATCCTAGTTTCATCATGGTATTTGGGGTGAAACACTATCTTTTGATAGCTGAGCCAAATTTCTTCATAACTGTACAATTTATGCCTGTCCTTAGCAACCCTTTCAACCTTTTTCTTAATCCATTATGTCAGTAGGGGATCTCTGCTGCCTCACAACTCTTAACAGACTAGACCATGGGGAAAAACAGAGGAGTGGAGCTCTGTCAGGAAGGTGCTGCATGAATTTTACACACAAATGTAAAATCAGGTGAAAGGATGTTTGTTTAGGCAGGGGGAGATAAAGAATTCAGAAGTTATGGTATTTTATACCCATTATGTGGAAAGTACAAATAATTACACTACCATAATGGAAAAACACAAGGAAATTTGGTTCTGGGGAGTAGTCCCCAAATATTTGTATTCTTGGCCTCTGGATATAAATAAAGTATAGGTTATACTCATGGCTAATGTTAGAAGGAAGTGAGGGAGGAGGGGGAATAAAATAATGACAATTAATAACCTGAGATTATATAAAATGTTAATTTAAGGTATTTTGTAACAAAATACACTGATGTACTAAGCGGGTTTTGATAGTCCCATTCAGGTTTCAATTTTCATTAATCAGAAGTGTGAAGCATGTAGTAGAGCTCTGTTCCAGCAGTCTTCAATTTATTATTTTTATGGCTGTGTGACTTTACTGTGACTGTTGCCCATCCCATAAACATCTGACTCTGTAGGATAATATATTGAGCTGTTCAGAGCCCCTCCTCTGATATGAATTCAATTTCTTCAAATAGCATGAGACCTCCTTTGGTTTTTTTCTGTTTCAGCTCCTCAAAGCTCTGTTAAGAGAAATAAACGTTTGTCTCAGAATTAAGCAGTTGCAATATTTGCTATTGAAAAATAGAACCGCAGTGAAAAGGGACTTAAAAACAAAATCCTTTTGGAAGAAATATTACAAAGGTTTTTGATCCATATTTACCTTTTTTCGTAGTGATAAAAATGGGTTTTCAGATGGTTTTAAACTTCTTTTTTTTCCTTAAGATACAAATAACAACACAAAGAAAGCAAAACACAACAAATGAACTCTATAGGGCAAGGAGGACAATGATCATAAGGACTTAACATTTTCAACTGTAGTAATAAAGCAACATTAAAACTCAGGGGGAAAAATGGTTACTTTAGCAATCTGGATTAACTCCCAGATTTTCCAGAACTGTTGCTAGTACATCACTTGTCTTAACTGATGTTTTCTTCTTGAGCCTGATACATATCCCAGGGTTCAGTAAAAATTTAACAGAAGATAACAGTGTCTACTTTTGAGAATGAAGGGATAAACCCATTATGAGCCCCTCTTTCCTTCAAGTCAAATATCAGCAATGGCATTGATTCACTAAGTTTTCAACAGATCTCAAATCAACCACAGAACAACCCCAGGGACTGGTATATGCTGGGGACCACCCAGCTGAAAAACAGCCTGGCAGGAAAGACCCTGGGCATTCTGGTGGCTACCAAGTTGAACATGGGCCAGTGACGTGCCCTTGCAAAAAGAAGGCTGGTGTTTTCCTGCACTGCATTAGGCAAAGTCTAGGCAGCACCCTGAGGGAAGAGATTCTTTCTCACAGCACTGGTGAAGCCACAGCTGGAGTGCTGTGTCCAGGTCTGGGCTCCCCAGCACAGGAGAGGCATGGGAATACTGGGGGGAGCCCAGCAAAGGGCCACAATGATAATTAAGGGACTGGAGACTTTCCTGTGAGAGTAATCTTGTAAGGAAAGGCTCAGAAAGCTGGGGCTGTGAAGCCTCGAGAAGAGAAGGCTCAGGAGAGATTTTGCCAATTAACATAAATACTGGAGGGATGGTGCAAAGAGGATGGAGCCAGGCTCTTGTCAGTGGTGCCCAGCAGCAGGACCAGAGACAACGGGCACAAACTGAAACGCCAAAGCTTCTGAGCAACACTCTGAACATCAGGAGCCACTTTCTCTGTGAGGGTGACTAAGCCCTGACACAGATTCCCCGGGAAAGTTCTGGAATCTCCTCCTTGGAGATATTAAATAAAACATCTAGACGTAGTCCTGGGCAAGTGGCTTTAGGTGGCACTTCTTGAGCAGAGGGGTGGGACCAGACAACTTCCAAAGGTTCTTTCCAATCTCAAACCTTCTGTGGCTCTGTGATTCTGTGAATGATGTTTTACCTCATTCACCTCCCTCCATGACATAAAAATGACAATGTCCTCTAGCTTTTCAAGGCACGTTCCATGAACTACAGATCCATCTGTTCATAGGTCCCATGAGCAGAAAAGCGTATTTTATGCACCAGGTAGAGCTTCTGGATGGCAATTAATTCTCTAGGTGATTTGAAACAGTGCATCATCCTTTTATCATCACACATAATCTGACATGATTTTCATTGTAACTTAATTCCTTCTGTAGAGCTGAACAGGAACCTGACTTTCCGTCTTGCTATTACTTTCAATATTTCTGTTATTTGCTCATCTCCTGTTTTGTACTTTTCCCACCTTTAGCACCAGATAAAAAGAAAAATTTCGTATGAGAATATGTAAAGGAAACAACATTGCAATAATCTGAAACACCTTGTTTCAATCATTAACTGTTTCACTTTTGATTGCAGATTTTTGAAGAACTTCATGTTTTAAAATTCCTCCCGCAGAAATTTAAATTTTATATTTGTCAAAGAAGAATGTGGAGAGTTTTTCAAGATAAGAAATTAGACATAACAGGCACAGTCTTCCTGAGAGAAATTTATTCCAATTAAAATGGAAACAAATATGTAATTCTCTTCATACACTGTGGAATTCAATAGTTCTAGCTCTAAGTTAAGGGATGGGTACTTTTCCCCAATAATCACATGGAATTTGATTTTAGTAAATTGAGAAAACTTGGAATACAATGATGATCTTAGGAATGTACCTATGATAATCTTAGGAATGTACCTACACTCTTCATTCTTAAACGAGCTAGAAATTCTTCTTGATATAATGCTTATTCTGGCTCAAACAAAATGCAAAGTTTACCGGAAGACAAAGAGACTAAGTGACTTTTCAGCTGGCATCAGTGGGAGCAGTTTACCTTGTGACAATTCCCTGAAAGCAAGGTAGAGAACATTTCTAGTTTATATTTATAACATGAACAAAAGCTGTTCATTTTTCGTTGTTGTTGCTCTCAGGAACTGTACCTGGCAGCTCTCCCTTTCTTAAAAAACAACATTTCAGCTGTAACTTTCTTCCTTGTCATTCAGTCTTTCACTACTGAGTCTTGTAGATGTCATAAGCACTTCTGAAACTGAGGAAGCAGAGTTCAGTTCAAAGGAGGAACTTCATGTTTTGATGCCCGTTTGAATCTTATCTAAACTATCCAGGTTTCTTAGTTCTCAATTTTGCAATGGAGAGCTCAGAAGAATGGTCTTTTCTCCCCTGTATCAAACTGCTCCTTCTCATTTGACAAACATTCATGGTTTTGTGAGTAGATTTCCAGCACTTTGAATCTGAGAAATATTGCATCAGATTTGAATGTTTCTACTTTTAAGCAGAGCTTATTAAAATTCAAAAATTAATGAAAACCACTTTTTTTTCTGGTGCTTTTAAATCACAGAATTTGGACCCAAAAGTTAAAATAGATATAGTGTCATGCACTGCTTTTATTTTACTGCATGTTCACATAAATTAACACCTTTTTTATCTGGACCTCTCAGCACATACTTGTCTTCACACTGCACTACTAAAATCCTCTGCATTTGTGGGCAGTGTTTCTTTGTCTGAACTCAACACAATAATTTACTTTATAGAACTCCATAGCCTTGTCCCAAAAGCAGAAGTGCTCTAACTTTAAGAGCACAACCACAACTTGCCATTTTTTACAAAAGGCAGGTACTGGTAGTTATTCTAAAACCCACATTTCATTCTGTCTTTGTTTAAGAAACGCACATGCACCAGAAAAAATAATTTTTGCTGTTAAGAGAGTTTATAAACCATCTGTGTAATCTGAGGTGTGCTGGTTCTCAAGCTTTTCCATATATAGTCTCACATGGCAGGTTTTTTCCTTGTTTTTCATTTATCCTCTGCAGGACAGATGATGAGGCTCTGGACCAACTACAGCCTCTTATGAGAACAGCAAGTGTCAGTCAAGCAAATGAAAAAGAGCTGTCAATAAGTCAGACCTGACTAAGGTAAAGCTCTTAATGCTTCTCAAAGCTTAAGGATTATGCTGAATTAATGGTAAGGTCACCCCTTTTTCTAAGTCTGGTATGTTTATTTGCCTTTCAGGTGTAAATAGCAAGTTGCAAAAGCCACCCTTCACACACTTCCTTGTCACTGTTGGGAGTGAGTTCCGTAGTTACTGAGGGTACTTTCCAGCACTGCTGAAAATTTTGGGCCAGATTCAGCAGCAAGGTTGGGCATACTCTTGAAATAAGCATTAAAAAAGGAAAAGGCCAGAAAAGAGATTTGTATTTTTTTTTTAATTTTCATTTAAATTTTCATTTTAAATCACATTAAATAAAGGTATTATCCAATATCGATCTTCTTTATTTTTTTTTCCTTGCACTTAATAAAAAAAAATTGTGACTGTCTAGCATTTTCACATATTGCACTAATATCTCCTGCATGTGGCCATTAAAGTGACTACCTTGAAGGGCTGATAACAGTAGCAAAAATTACTTTCATAACAATTATGGAGCAAGTTTGACAGTGATATAAACAGCATGGAATTATCCATGAGCTGGTTAAAAGCTGAGAACAGGTTTACAAACTATACCTTGTTGGCCTATCCAGAGACTTTTACTGAAATGTTTAGCTCTCTATGCTGAGTTTAGAGTTTCAGCCTCTCATGAAATCTGGCATAGCTGAGGTTTCTATTACACACCTCTCTTTGGTATCTGTAAACGGAGAGGTCCTACTGCCTTCATACATTATAAAACCTAAGGAAATCCAGGACCTAATTATGTTTTACTGACATCCATATATTATTACTATCTTCATATAACATTATTACAGTCAAGTGAAATAGGTACGTGGAGTAGTTATTAGCTATTGTGCTAAAAAATGTAACTTCTGCTGTCTTTTCTTGTTTGCCCTAAAGCTTTGCAAGCACAAAGTGCACAACTCACACAGAGGTTGGTCTGCTCAGCACCAAATAAGGTCTCTGCCACAAGGGTTTTTCCAGATGCTGCCTTAGCAAATCATCATTGGTCTCAAAAGAACTAAGTGGAAATTCCTTCAAGTGTGCCAGGCAGAAGGGAAAAGCTCCCAACAGAGGCTCAAAAGGCCTCTGAGGACAAAGAGAAATAGAGACAATGTTTTCTCCTCCATGAAGACTCTCAGAATACTCTTAAATTGCAATCTCCAAGAATAGAAGGAAGCACCTTCAGGGAATTGAATTTTGAGTTCAAAGCTGAATGAAGTGTGTGGATTTCCGTGGTAAAAAAGAGAGGCAGAATTACCTGCAATTGCTTAGTAAAGAAAAAAAACAAAAACAGAAGGCATTGCACACAGTCAAAAATAAATGTAGAAAGGGCATTTCTTGAAATGAAGATGAGCTCTCTCCCTGTTCCCAAATAAGTGTCTGATGCACTAGTAGTGAGAGATTTCCCATTTTCATTTTTTTTCTTTTTTTTTTATCAGTTTGTGGCAGTGATTATCTGGAGTGGCAGAGAGCAGGGCCAGCCTAAACTATGTAAGAGGTGGCTGTATTCCTGTGTATTTTCAAATGCTGTTAATTACAGTACAGAGAGATTAGAGATGAGTCATCACACCTTTCATTCACACTCACCTCCCTGTTTCAGCTTTCTTAGGAGCTTAAACAAATGATAAACTTCAGTCTAGTCCATCTTCTTAGCAAGATACTCTGTAAAGCTGCCAGGGGAAAGAGTCCTCTCCATCCCTCATCTGATGTTATGACTGTGACCAGATGCTTGTCCCTAATTCTACCTTGAGTTTACTGTGGAATCAGCTAGAATCATCTGCCACATTAAGTCAGCTGAGATGCCTTAACACTGGACTCTGAAACAATTAGAAAGACAGATCTTGAGGAGAGATAATGGTGCCTCTTCCAAAGATGGCAGCCACTTCATGAAAACATGAAATAGGTTTGGGTTTTATTAAAAAAAAGAAATTGCTCTGACTAAAAGCAGGTGTTGTTTCACAGTCATCCTCTTTGCAGGCTGCCGCTATTCCTCTAAATTTTCTATTATTTTTTGCAAATATATTGAGTGAAGAGATTGAAAAATTATCCCGGAAGAAGGGTGAGAAAAGACTTCCCAGAACTGTTTATCAAAAAATATATATATATATACAAAATGCTGGATTTTTTGAAACAAATGGCTTAAAGGGATAAGAGGGTTAAAATCAGATTTCCTATCACCCAGAGATATCCCACTCAGGTAATGAACTCATGTTGATGTTTTTTTCTGTTCTGGTGAAGTTAGTCTGATTTGTACAGTTGAAATCCAACCCACAGTTTGTTTGGTTTGGGTTTTTTAATTTACATTCAGGAAAAATATTCCCTGAAACTTCTAAGAGACAATACTAAGAAAAGAACTGTCATAAAGGGAATGAGAACAAGCAATTCACTGGCAGAATAGCAAAGTTTCTTAAATCTATAATTTCATTTTGAGGAGTCTTGAAATAGGTCAGATTCTAGCGAGATATGTAAATTGAATGCCCATCCTTTTAGAACAATCTAGATTCAGCTAGTCTAGTATAACAGGTACCCTATAGTATTTGGGATTCTTTATCTGAATGCATGAAATTTGTTTCTAAAAAGCTAATACAAATACAAAAAAATCTAAATAGTAGAATTTATAAATGGAGGTAAGAATTTACACAAGGTCCAGCCATCCTTCTGTAAAAGAGGTCACAGAAACCAGCTCTCCACCAGTGCACAGAATCTAGATTTGATATGCTGGAGGGATTGTTTCAGTGGATCCTCCTTTGAGCAAAATCCAGCAACTGAAACCACATATTTGAAGTATTTAATCTAATCCAAATTGATTCAGCTTGACAGAGCTCAGGGTGAGTCTCCCACACTCCTCTGCTGAGCATGTACACATACAATGCTGAGACACTTTCTAGTACAGAGCACATTTTTCCACTGGAACTGCCAAGCTAAAAGATTACTTCCATCTACATCCTAGCCAGACAATTTATAAAACTGTGCGGCTAATTACACGTAGCAAAGCATTTTACTGAAATGGGTTTGGACTTTTGTATGTTTCTCTAATGATGTAGAATTTCACTCACAACTCCACTTTGTGCAAACAGTTTTTCTCTACAGCCAAGCCATTTTTCCCCTGCTGAAGAAAGTTCAAACACATCATTAAAGGTCAAACCAGAAATCTACAGTTAGTCAGAAGAGGCGTAGAAGACTTTCCATGCATTGTTGTCAAATGCAATGGACCCTCAGATTTTCCTAACTAATGCCTAATTTCCCGCAAGGGCTTCCTGTTTTTTAAACACAGAAGTTTTAAATTAAACATTTGCAAAAAGGTCAGAGGTTGGTAGGCTCATTGTCTATATTGTTGAATATAAACTTAGATTTTTCTGCAGCAATAAGAGCTTGTGAAGGAGTACATATGACTTCTAAGCCCCAGTTATGACCAGAGCAGTACAAATAGACTGAATAGAATGAAACTGTCATGAGCTTCATATATTTTTTAATTCCATTTTAACAGAATCATTAAGATGTAATTCTGTCATTCTATAATTCTGTAAACAAGATCTTCATAAAGAGAAGACCAGAATCATGGAAACACTGAAATATATGATGATTTATCACTGTTGGCATTATTTTGACCTTGAAACAGAAAGTCTGTAAGTCAGACTTGAGAGGATCAAATAATGTGTCTTTGTCCACTACTTCACAGTGGTTTATGCTATTTGTATACTATTTCAAGAAAAATTCTGAAACTTTTCAAGTTGGAAATCATAAGGAGACTCTAGACTTTTGTATAAAGGTTTATGCAGAGAAAAAGTTACAGAACCTGTCCACTGGTGAGCTCAGGAAAGCTTTTAGCCTTTAGTAAACAGTACCATGTTCCTACTCCATCTATGAACAGAATGAGCGAACTTCTCACTCCTGTCATCGGTGAAGTTCTTCTTCGCCTAAAATCAGACTGACATCCAATTTTTCCTCAAGCCCTAAGATGATGGGTACATTTTCAAAAGCTTTAAAAAAGTTTCTCGACTCCTGGCTGATGATTGTGTGTTTAGGAGAATATTGAAGGTATATCTCTTTTATAATCTTCATTTGGCATCTTCTAATACAAATGGATACCAGATTAGGCAAACAGCCTTGGAAGATTTTTTTTCCTAAATTTGCTTTTCCTTTTATATTTCTCCATGGCCTGTTGCATGATTTTAAGAAAAATATTCTGTTCAGACCTTTTTTCCTCACATGATTCTCATTACTTTTACAGTTTTACTGCAAAGATGAAGACATTTTTAAGAAATTCTCAAGCACCGAAATACATAATAAAATCCATTCTGGCAAATTCTCTTCCATCTACTATGGCTCCCCTATAGAGCAAATGCAAAGACTTTTTCAAAGAATAATCACTTACATTTGGTGACAAAAAACAACTTGGCCCTACCATCATTCAGATACCATAGAAAAAATGCCTGCTATATTGTCGTTTTCCTTAGGATTCACTAAATTCTAGATTTTCCCACAGTCTACCAGGATAATATTCGGATTTTTGTGTAATATACAGAGATCTACTGCAGGATGGATGTATACATTTAAGTCAAGACCAACAGGAGTCTATCTGCTAGTGGGTCTGCACTTTACAATTATGTTCTGTGCCAGAATATACCAGTTTGTTTCCTTTTTCAATTTCAGAGTTTCAGCTCCATATTTTCCTGAACCACCACATGGATGGCTCCTCAGGCCAGACAAGGACAATACACAGATGCTGCACAGGTCTGGAATAAATAAGGCTGTTTTACTGAAGTGCTGTCCCAAGGCTACTTAGCCCTTCCCCTCAGGGCAGGCAGCTGGGCGAGCTGACCCAGGCACATTGACACCACCAGCAGTTCCATCAGCACTCACTTGGGATCTCTGAATCACCCTGAGCTGAGATGACAAGGCATATGGGACTGGAAAAAAAATGTGTGTTCTGTTTTTCTGGCTGAGAGCACGACAAATATAAAACCACCATCTTACCTATGGGATGGAAGAGGACTAGGGAGGGTAAGCAAATGAATTTCAAACGAGTGACATCTTGGAAAAAGTCACCAGAGCTTAAAAATACTTGCTTAAAGCTTTGGGGAAATTAAGTAAGGGTAAAATCCCTAAGGCCCATGACAAACAAACCAGTGAGTGTTGTAAAGGCAGGGTGTCTGTGCAAAAAGTCAATGTTCTAAGTCTGGCAACCTTCATGGGAAGTTCTAAAGACTCATTTAAAGGTTTGGGGTGGTTTTTAGAACTCCTCACCTGAAACTGATTGTTTTTCAGAAAACAAGTGTCCATGATGAGGATTTGTTTATTTTACATGGCTTTAATTAAACTGTGGGTATTTCTGGTCCAACGTAAAGCTTCCACATTTAAATCAACATGCTGAAGAACAGGACTTACCTTGCTACCACAGCTTCTAATCCAGCCTTGAAAGCATAATAAAATACTTTGATGCCTGGGGTACAATCTCACTCTTCCAGCTCTGCAGTTGTTTTTATTTTCACAGACATTTTTTGTACAAAATTGTAGGTAAAAATATGGACATGATTAAAATTCAGCATTTTCTGTTATGTTTAAAGTGTTTCCTTGAAAGCAGCAATAAGATTAAATCTGGAGATGACAAGCCAACCTCCAATCAACAGATAAAGGGAAAAAAACATGTCCAATGAGATGTTCACTGGAGAATTCTATGTATTTTAATATTTTTCTCTGTTCTTTGAAGCACTGATAGCTGCTCCCTGTCAAAGAGGATAACAGAACAAATGAATTACTGATTTATTTGCAATGCCAGCTCGTATGTTCCTGACCTAGCTTGCCCTGCTTTTTCTCATCAGAGAAGACTTCTGATGTCAGTACCATTGTGTTTTCTCTGGTGATTTCTCCATACCAACATACTGGTTTACTGCAGGCTTTGCAAGCTGTCTGTTTTTGTCTGGGATACATTCATGCTTAAAGGTCTGGGACACATTCACATCCCTTTGTATATTTTTCTTTCATAATTGACACTACTCCGTTTTGCTTCCTTAGTTTATCTGTTCTTTCACTTTTACTTAGGTAGGAATACAGGATTTTAAATACCACAGTGGCAGAATTTTATTATTTTTATTTTCAGTGCTCTTTCTACTTGATGAAATCTAAAGATTGAACAATAAGCATTCTGATCCATTATTAGTCTGTAGATACCGTAATTTTCTTTTATTTTCTCTTTGGAATTTCTCATCATTCAGCAACAGAACAAGCAGTTACTTTCTCTAAGTTTGTTTTTGCATTCTGTTTTTTATCTGCTCTGAGAATCCATTCAGTGCAGCCCTGAGGGGAAGGACTTTGGGGTGTTCACTGATGAAAAGCTCAGCATGAGGGTTCACAGCCCAGAAAACCAAGTGTCCTGGACTGTATCCAAAGCAGCGTGGCCAGCAGGGCAAGGGGGGAGATTCTGCCCCTCTGCTCTGCTCTGCTCTGCTCTGCTCTGCTCTGCTCTGCTCTGCTCTGGGGATAACCCACCTGCAGTGCTGTGTCCAGCCCTGGGGTCCCCAGCACAGGAAGGACATGGACCTGTTGGAGCAAGACCAGAGGAGGCCATGAAGAGGATCAGAGGGCTGGAGCACCTCTCCCATGAACAGAGGCTGAGAGAGTTGGGGTGGCTCAGCCAGGGGAAGGCTTCAGGTTGACCTCAAAACAGCCTCCAGTACCTAAAGGGGATCTACAGGAAGGCTGGAGAGGGACTTTTGACAAGGGCATGCAGTGATAGGACAAGGAAGAACAACTTTAAAAAGAAAGCGAGTAGGTGTGGATTAGCTATTAGGAAGAAATTCTTTACTGTGAGGGTCCTGAGGCACTGGCACAGGTTTTCCAGAGAACCTGTGAGTGTCTCATCCCTGGCAGTGTTCAAAGCCAAGTTGGATGGAGTTCTGAACAACCTGGTTGAGTGAAAATGTCCCTACCTGTGGTAGGGAGGTTGGAGCTAGATGACCTTTAAGATCACATCTAACTCAAGCCATTCTATGATTCTGTGTGATAGAAATTCATCTGACTGATCAATCTTTTATATTTATGTGCATCAAACTGTCCTTTTTATTCATTATTCTTCCAATTTTCTTCATCAGTCTTTTTCATCTTCTGCCTTATTATTTACTGTTACTCTTCTATCTTAACCTCCAGTTCCTTTTTTTTTTTTTTTTTCGGTCCTGATAGTTTAAGACCAACCATCAATTATTATTGCAATTTTTTGCAAGTAGGAATTTACAGGCTAAGATAGCCAGGTACAATGAGTTTAAAAGCCAGGAGTCTCTATATCTTCATGAATGTTATCATAGCCCTTCAATTATTGCAAAGGGTATTTCTGGGGTTTCAAAAATGCTCTTCTGGATGGTTTCCTGGCAGTATCTTTGCAAGTATTACAGAGTATAGTATTGTTTTATTATATCTTACCTACCTCCCCCATAATTCATTTAGAATAAAACATGATTTTGTTGTACTCAGTTCCGTTCTTTTCTATTTGTTTCTTTACACTGAAAAGGGGCAGGAAGTTCAGGACTCTTTAAGGACTTTCTAAGATCGTTTTCTCTGTGATGGCTTTACTTTCAAGGCAATATTGTGTCAGCTTTTTGGGCTTTATCCTTGTGGATATTTTACAAAAGAAATATCTGTAGTGACCTCACAAATTCATTTACATCATACTACTAAAATAAGGTCTTTCATTGGGACTTCTTTTTTTTTAATGAATATTTAACAAAACTATGTTAGACCTTCATTAAATCTCATGAATTCTAAATGTTACCAAACAGCCAAGGCACTTCAGCCCAGAATTTTCAGAATTTTCTGGGATGTTTAGACAGCCACTTGGGTCTACCAGAAAGGATCTCCCTGATCTCTGTCAGTGATATTCTCTTTCTTCAGTGGGGGTAATTTCTATGCACTCATACTAAAAGCCTTTTAGACCTCTACCCTTATTTTGTTAACCCATCTAACCAGTGAACAATACCTCTTCAGTCATATGTTTAAAATTATCAAATAGCCCCTCAATGATTCCAAACTGTTTCTTTTTATTATAAAGCCATGTGAGTCCTGGTCAATGGGATGGTTCTCAGTCCATAGACTCCCTCTATTTTATTCCCTGGTTTTATATTACTTTTCAAAAGATTCCTCTCATGCAAGAGAATTCTGGCAGATGCTGACCAACAGAGTCCATTGATGTGAAAGCACAGTGAGGGGGTGGGAGAGTGAGATTTTTATGTGTTTAGAAATCCCAGTATATAATTCAACACCATTAAGTTGGTTAGTATAATGTTTAGTGAATTACTCAAATTTATCTCTCAGAGGTATGAACTGTTTAAACTATAAAACTAGACCAGGAAAACCCATCTGGATGTCATTCTGGACCTTCTTTTCTCTGTGCTGCTCTGCATGGAAATCATGCAGTGATTTTCATACAAGGTTTCCAATCTCTGTAATGTCACACTGTCACTTGAGACAAGGATTTTCTGGTTCACAGGACAGAAAAGTACAAGTATTCTGCCTCCTTTCTCTGCTACTCACCAAGAAGAGACCACCCACACGTGGGAGGCCCTGGGGAGACTGCCCTGGTCTGAGTCCTCTGTGTCTCAAAGTTCTCCAGCCTTGGAGAGGAGATGGCCACTGAGGCATTCATGTAGTGCTTCCCTGGTCAATCTTTGTCTTTCCTAAACCTTCTTTAACGTGAGAGATGGGATCTTAGACAGTTTTCTTTCTCTCTTCTTAGGGGCACTGCCATCATTCCAGTGTTGCCATCACCCTACCTACACATTCACCCTCCTGATCCTCTTCCTGTGAACGGTCACCAGATGAGCAGCCTGGTTAGGAAATGTGTATTTGGCAAGACACTAAGTCTTTCTAATTCCAGGCCCTGTTTTCAAAGCTGTTCATATCAACTAAAGTTTCATTTCAACAAGCTAATAAAATCCTCTAAAATCCCATATATCAGCAAAAAGTATTTCCCCCAGCTGCAGCTATCAGCAAAACAAGCAATTTAAGAGTTTATGGTACACACAGCTGAGTGATGAGAAAGTGTACACTGGTCCATACTAATGCATAGGCCTGTGTTAGAGTAAGCTTCTGACAAGGATTTGGCATCATTATAGCTGACAAGGTTTTGGCAGTGCTGATGGAGGTATAATTTCAAAGTGGACAGAGCTGGATGGACAGTTTTTCCTCATCATATTAATGTTGTACAGATGTATTGGTCTCACTATCAGTCAAAAACCTTACAGAGATAGAGAACAGAGACAGAAAAGCAGAAAGAATCATATTTCAAATGAAACAATCATTTTCCACATTACTCCTGAGCTCACTTTCTCAAAAAAGAAAAAAAAAAAGGAACTAATCATCTTCACAGTATTCATTCAAAAGTTAGGCCTAATTTAGAATATATAAGCTTTGGTCCATTCATTTCCTGTTTTATTTATGGGCTTTTTTAACGGGTTTCCATTTTGCTATAATTCTCAGATGACATCAATAGACCTCTGTCTGAAGTACTGCCATTATCCATGACTCCTTTTTGAATCTCTTGCCAACATTCTTTATCTTCAACTGTTGTTTATATCCTTTCAGTATATTTCTCAATTGAGTTCATGGTTCAGAAAATCGGGAGGCAGCATCATCGCTCTGCCTGTATCTCAGAAACATAAGAATGTGCTGATAGAGTGCACTAATTGCTAGAAGGGGAGACCATATCATGTCCCTGTGACTGCAGCTCTGTATCTGATGTGTAAATGGCCTGGAAAAAAAAAAAATGAGTGCATGTGCCTCAACAATAAATTCAATTTTCCTGTCACTGAGAGAAAGCACTACCTGCATCAGTACTTGGTGATTTTAAAAGCAACACAGTGACTGTGGCATGTATGCAAGCCCTGATTGAGTTGTACTCTCTGAATCTGCAAAGGTCTTCAATTCTTGTGAAATTATACTGCCATTTTAAATAGAATTATTTGGAAGTACTTCTACTGTATCCACTCAAGTAAAAAGGGGGAATATTAGCTAGAATACTTCACATATTTGCAAGGTGAGAAAATTCCCATCTCGAAAAACAGAATCTCAAAAATAACAGTATGCACTCCAAACCAAGGGAGAATCTTGTTTTATTTTCCTTGAAATATTATATCTATCTGTCTGAGAGAGGTTTCCTTCTCATTGCAAATAATATATTTATTAATATCTATTATTTAGTAGTTTGATAGATTTGTTTTTTGAGTCCAAGTATAAAGTTGAAGCAGATGAATGTAAAAAGAGGTTTTAGCTTTAGAGAGGCTGAATAACAATCATTTATAGGGCAAAATAAAGCCATCCTAAATTATTAATTGCAGCAAATCATATATTCAGTTTATCTTGCCAGAGGTAGCAAGGCCACGTCCTGCGTTTTGCCAAAAGACGAAGGTGTTTAAGTGATGGAACCTCAGCAACAACCCCCAAGAAAGACCTGCTTGAAACCAGCACTCTGGGCTGAAGAATAACACAAAATGTGTAAACTAACTACATGATCTCTTTCTGGCTTCTTCTCCCCAGACAACACATGCATCTGTAGAGCTGTGTTGATTCCTGGATAAAAGTGCATCACAACAACAGCCACTGTAGGCTATTTTACCTGTGCAAAATTTTGGTCCTTGAGTAATAAATAATACAAGGTTAAATCAAGATTCATAGGCTAGATATTTTCAGTTAAGCTATCCATACATTTGTAAGGTCACCACTCCAAAAGGTATGGAGACAATTGACTAGAAATGTTCAGATTTTCCAATCAATTTATTTTTTTGCACAAGATACTTAACAGTCATCTTGTGCATTACTATAGGGAGACACTAAACAGAAAATATTCACCAAAAAGCAGTAAAATGCAAAGAAAGCCATACTTTTCCAGAATCTAAAGCTTTCTCAAAGTTACTTTCCTGTTGTTTTATGGGCGATAAAATCTTTAACACTGCATTCTTCCACAGATTGCTCTTTAAGTTTAAGTATGAGCTCATAACAATGAAATATTTAACAACAAACTGTTTGTTAATGGACCAGCTCTGTGGTAGACCTGAAGCTTGCAGCATATCTAATGAGAGAAGCCACTTGTGTAAAACTGTGAGAGAAGGGTCTTTTCAGGGTTTTGTACTAGCCTGCCACAAGAACACTCTCTATTTGCAAAAGCATTTCTTAATGTGAATTTGCATAGTGGGATTCTTTTAATTAGGAAATTCATTGTCTTTCTTCTCTTAAATTTTTTATGTTCTGGATTTTGTAGCATAGTAGAAACTAAGAAAAAAACCAGTTTAGTCTGGTGTTTTATTAATACGATTTTTCTAGTGGTGGTTGAATAATGTCAGTACTTTTCTGAACAATTAAATATTGCCAATAAATATGTTATATCATGGTAATATTTACACAACTGTTTTGTTATAAGAAACTTCTATTCCATCCAGGATTTAGTTTATTTCTGGTAGACTCTTTCAAGAAAAAACAAATACTTTTAAACTTCTGCTTTCTGTAATTTTGTCTTTACAAGCTTTTAACCTCCATATTTGCAAAGAAGTTACTCTCAAATTCATAGCTTCTTTAGGAGGACACCTTGCCAAATTTTTCTTGCAATGCTGATGACATGAATATAAAATGATGGAGAGTAGAAAAAGATGTGCCAAAAGCTCTTGAATATACAATGTTTAGTTGCTATCTAACAGCTCAAGATATTCAGAGCTAAATAGACATTTTAGATTTATTTACAGAAGAGATTTTTCTTGTTTTTATATAGCAATCCTCCAACATTTATTTCCTCTAATGCAGTTTACCATTTACATGATTCAACTTGAGCCACATCCTAATTTTAGTAATTCACTTTGCATAGAACTGAATTAATTTTAAAAGTTAAAGTACCTTGAGCAATGGGAAAAAATATATAAATACTTTTTTTTCACCAAAAAGAGAGTGTAAATATTCATCTAGTAGTGTCCTCAGGTATTGCAGACACCTAAGCTACAATACTAAAATCATACTTCAAAATACATTGTAGGTAACTGCTTACACAATCAACATGAACCTAGCAGAAGCAAATACCAAATGCTGAACTACTTTTAGAATTAAGAATGTGCAGTAGATCCTTCCAAACCATGTCTGTTCCTTGTTATGTCTTATCTTGATATATTCTTATTTTCCTGTATAAAATATGCTCCCCGAGACTGTATGGTTTATAGATAATGATAACAGATAGTGGACTGCTGTACTATTGGTAGGCATTCAGAAAAGAAGCACTATTAAATTATGTTCTGTGCACACCATGAACCTCCATTATTGTAGGGTAATTTTTTCCATTCCCTTTATCTGATCTCCCCAGGACTCAGATAATGTAAGTATAAAATAGATAAAATAATTTCTTCTATCTTTTATAAAGAAACATTTTTACATTTTAAACCACAAAATTTTCTGAAAGCGCACAGCACTACTGTGCCACACACTCACAGACACACCCCTGATAAACAATGCTGTAAAGCTGGTAACAGCCTCTGAGGAGAAGGCTTTTTTGTTTCAGCTTTTTGACGCGGCTCGGGGTTCAGCCCGGGGATCCCCTCGCTGTGCCAGCAGCGGGTGTCCTCAGCGGCCTCCTGCCAGCGGAGCGCAGCGACGCCCCGTCAGCAGGGCGGAGACAGCGAGCCCATGGGAAGCGCGCCAACGGGGCAAGGATGAGAGGGAGGCTTCCCTATGGAGTTCCAAGAGCCTTTATTCTTGAAGGGGCCCAGGGACGGAAAAGCCAGGATTCAGGGTGTGCAGGGGTTTTTAAGGGTAGGAGGCACCGGGGCGGTGATAAGTACATAACCAATAGGGGTATAACAGAGGAGGGTTCAGGGCATAAT